>SJYQ01002356.1:797032-835792 GCA_006410935.1 Redunca redunca | reverse complement strand
AGGTAGTTCTCAAGTCTTCTCTTGAATATTATAGAGTATGTGCATATGTATTTAAATATACATATATACATCTTAAAAATCTTCAAATGTCACATAATATAGTTCAGATGCAAGAAACCCAAACTGATTAAACGAGCATTTCTTCCCTGACTTTTAAAGAGACAGTTCCTGGGGTGTTTACCACCAAACTCATGAAGGGAGATGCACCTCAGCTTTGAGGACCATACAGGCTATTTTAACCCTGTTGATTAAAACAAAAATCAGACTTTCGTTCCTCATGTTTTGGTACTTGGTATAAATCACCAAGGTCCTACATTCATCTTACAGAGCACATGCAGCTATTTGCAGTAGGTGCTGGTAAGGAAAAAGTTTAGCAGTTATAATTTGGATTCATTACTTGAAGTGATGTAATATTTCATGGCTGCAATTACAAAAGACAGAAGAGAAATAAAGAGGGAAATAGTTAGAAACCATCTTTGACTACTCTGCTTCTCTGGTGACTCAGATGGTTAAGAATCTACCTGCAATGCAGAAGACCTGGGTTCAATCCCTGGGTTGGGGCAATCCCCTGGAGAGGGAATGGCAACCCCCTCCAGTATTCTTGCTTGGAGAATTCCATGGACAGAAGAGCCTGGTGGGCTACAGTCCATGGGGCTACAAAGAGCTGGACATGACTGAGCAACTCACTTGACTGAAATACATACATCTATTATAATTGGTCTTGCTCCCTCTTTATAGGTATTTGTGAAGTAGTAGAGTTGAGATAAGATCTTGACCTATTAACAACAACTATTTCTATTTGCTTTTTATAATTAAAAATCCTTTTATGGGAAGTATTTCTCTCCTTTGGAGTAGAAAAGGCACATCTATGAAAGCAGAGACAAAAAAAAAAATCAGACAAATTTATCTTCATCCCTTTACATATTATTATCTTAGCATTTTATTTTAAATACAAATTTCTTAATAGCATATATGCAATAGAGGGTCAACAGCAAGATTCAGACATACACATTGACTCTGATTCTCAGTTACTGAATCTATTAAAACTCTTCTGCATGCTTCTCAGAATATTTGAGAATTAAGATAGACAACTTAGAATCACATGTTTGCACGACTGACTAGTTTTCCCTCAAATAAAAAAAAAGTTTGTTAATGGCTGTGCTATTTATAGAAAATACTTACCCGTTGAACAGTCAGATTTCATAGAATGTACATTTAGTCTTTTAAGGTAGGCATTGATTTTTTTTTTTAATTTTTATTTTAACTTTAGTTTACTTTACATTACTGTATTGGTTTTGTCAAACATTGACATGAATTCACCACGAGTGTACATGCGTTCCCAAACATGAATCCCCTCCCACCTCCCACCCCATACCATCTCTCTGGGTCCTCTCCTTGCACCAGTCCCAAGCATCCCTGCAGGCATTGATTTTGAAATGAGCTTACACGTCCTTGCATTTTCTTTGACATACATGTTATATATGAGGTGTAGAGCTTCCCTAGTGGCTCAGACGGTAAAGAATCTGCCTGCAATGCAGGAGACCCAGGTTTGATTCCTGGGTTGGAATGATCCCCTGGAGAAGGGAATGGCAACCCACTCCAGTATTCTTGCCTGGGAAATTCCATGGGCAGAGAATCGGGGTCGCAAAGAGTCAGACACGAATGAGTCACTAAGCAAATATGAGGTGTAATAAAGTTTCTTTATGACTTTTGATTCTTTCATAAACTTGCAATAAACTGTGTCTAACATGTGCTAGTCCCAAAGCAGGATGCTGGTGATTCAAAGGGAAGCAGGTGTGGCCTAACTCTCAAGAAGCTCACAGGAAAGAGGAGATGAACATACAGAGACATACTTGTATTACAGTGAGGTGAGGCCATCTGGACCACGTGGACACAAAACTTCTAGACACATAAAGATGGAGGTTCCTGATGCTGCTGAGGTGAGTGGCAGTGACAAAACGTCCTCTAAGGAGGTATCTTGTAGCCTGGGTTTTGAAATAGAGCTAAGGGTTCTGCAGGTGGAATAAAATCTGGGATAATAAGGGCATCCTTATCAACGGGACCAGAATGTATATGCAATGTGAAAGAGGCCTGAAACTGGTGTGCTTTGTGGTCTGTCTCATTGCTTTTAATTTATATATGTTAAGAGTTGGAAAAACTGAAGTGCTTTCACTAATAAAGGTACCAGAAACATCTACTACAGGATGTTTACCAAGTGAATCATTATCGCGGTTCCTGTTGTGGTTGAATTTTTTGTTTTTAACCTCAAAACTCTAGAGTGAAAAGTGTCACTTCTATTCCCACGGGTCAACTCTTCAGTGATTGATAACTTTTATCTTTCACCTGGACTCTTGCCTGAAGCTTCCACTCCAGTCTTTGACCCATAAAACAGGTTACTACCAAGGGTACTCTTTTGCTTAGAGCTTTCATTTCAGAAAGACAGGTGATCCTACATTGTCTTAAAACATCAAGGACTCCCCATTATCTATATGATTAAGTCTTACCTGTGGGAGACAATGTTTTTCACAAACTGACCCCAAATTCTTCCCAATTTTTTCCCAAGCTCATTTCTTTCTATTTCCAATCCCTAAACTTCCACTGTCATGAATGACTCATTGTTCTCCCATACTCCACACTTTTGTCTAACTCATGGCTTTGTGCATGAAACAATTTCACATGTTGAGATAAAGGTAACTTGCTACCTTGTTGGAGCCCTGGGTGGAAGGGGAGCAGGAGAAGAGCATGAGGCTGTTGAGATAATAGATGTGGACTAGATGACTTGCACATGCAAGAAATTTTGGTTCTATTCCTCCTTTACTACATGTGTTCTCAGTCATGTCCGCCTCTTTGTGACCCCGTGGACCATAGCCCGCCAGGCTACTCTGTCCATAGGACTTCCCTGTCAAGAAAGCTGAAATGGGTTGCCATTTCCTACTCCAGGGGATCTTGCCCACCCAGAGTTCAAATCTGAGCCTCTTGTATCTCCCGAAGTAGGTAGACTCTTTACCAATGGCACCACCTGGGAAGCCCATTCTTTATTTACAGTACTTCTCAAATATTTTGTCTGTTCCAAAGTATCCCAAAGAAGTGAGAAGACTATCCTGTCTCCCACCATAGGCTTTGGGTGGAGAAGCATCACAAGCAAAAAATTTATTTGAAGTCTCCTTTCATATTTTTGCTTTCTATTGTGTATTCTACTTGTTTCAATACTAAAGGCATATGTTACATTCCTTGCCATCAAGTAAAATTGAGTTCACAAGAAGATGGTATCCTGAGGTGTTCAATTCCCCTGGCACAGTGCCAGGACTCCTGAGGAATGTGTATTTCAGATTCAGAAACACAACCTGGGAATGGGAAACCAATGGTGGGACTGAAAAAGGTGGTGCTAGAACAGACTTGTGGTTAAATGTTTTAAACTGAGGGAAAAGGAGTGCATTAGTGTCACTGAAATTTGGTCATTCTGATGGTGGCTCAGAAGGTGGATTGAAGGCATGGGGATGTAAGAGGAAGGATGGACTGATTGTTATAGGTACCAACTGGATGGCAATATAAATGAAGAAAATTCTCAACTCTTGGTTTTGGTATTTGAATAGATAGTATAATTATTTATCATAATAAATACAAAAATAGAAGATTTTCAACTTTGCACATGAAAGCTGAGATGATTTTGGAATGTACAGATGGAGACATTTGGTAGAATAATAAATATCAGATTTGGAGATCAGGAGATAAGTTGCTCATTTACATCTATCTCTCTAATCAATCATTCATTTACCTATGTATCTAATCAATTACTCATCTACCTATCTATCCACCTACCTACCTGTGTGCTCAGTCACTTCAGTCGTGTCTGACTCTGTGACCCCATGGATCATAGCCCTCAAGGTTTCTCTGTCCATGGGATTCTCCCCACAAGAATCCTCGAGTGAGTTACCATGCCCTCCTCCAAGGGATCTTCCTGACCCAGGGATCATATCCAGGTCTAGTGCATTGCAGGCAGATTCTTTACCATCCAAGTTATTAAGGAAGCCCATTTACCTACCAACTCTTCCCTTTATTTATTATTTATCTATTTACAGTTGGGAATTGTCTTTAAGTGGAAATCAAAGCCATAAGAATTGATGAAATTGCCCCAAATTAATATAGGGTCAGAAGGAGAAAGTGTTTCACAGAAGGAAAAAAAAAAAAAAAAAGAGGGCCCTAAAGAAAATAAAGCTAATAAGGGAGAAGAAAGGTCTATGATGGAATGGTAACAGTGTAAACACATTTAGAGACCTTCTAACATAAAGTTTTATTTTATAAATTAAGAAGTCAAGGTTTACAAATAATGAAGGATTACCCTAAGAACATTTTTATTTTCAATTCCTGGTTGCATGTTCTTACCATATTTTAATTGATCTCAATTTATCAATAAAATTTATAGTGCTTTATGAGTTTCCCATCCACCATAGCAAATAGCTAAGTGTTTTGCAAAGAGAAGTTACTCAGTACAGTTTTTCAAAACAAATTAATTAATTAAAAAATCCCTTGTGGGAATAAGAGTAAATAATAACTTTATTTGGGGCAGATCAAATCAAAATGTAAGCCTAGTAGTGGAATATATTAAAAAAATCATAGCCATGTATCTTAAAGTAGCAGTGGAAAAATAACCACCTAAGACCCATTGCAAAGGGAATTTTCATAACTTTTCCCCAGACACTTCTCTGCAGAAGGGTTATTTTTGGCCCTTGTTCAGCTTCCCTGAGAACTTCTTTCTTTGCTTTCAGAGTTCTCTTTCTCAAATCCTCTTCCACGTCAGTGCCCTAATCCTCCTGCTTCAACACCACACCCAGCCCTGCTTTCCCCAAGAGCCCACACTTCTACATGAGCCCGAAACCCCAGTCACAGATGGCAGAGGAAAGAGTCAGCCAGCGATCTCAGGTCGGCTTATCTTATACGTGGCTACATCCTGCTAGAAGTGGATGACAACTGTATACTTTCCTAGGAGGGTCACTTGGTACCAGGGTTTGGTCCCATTCTGGTTGGGAGTTCCAGGATGGAATAGAAATAGCATGTTCCTATACTCAGAGTGCCAGCAGGTGGGTGGCTCCCCTGGAACAGAGCCCATTCTATAGGGCTTTTCTGTCCTTGGGCGAAGAGAAGTGGAAGCATTCAAAATGCTGTCCAGGCTGATTCTTTAGGCATAAAAAGCAGTGGGCTTGATCTTTGCGATTGTTCTCCAAGCAATGATTAGGTTGAACAAGGCAGCATTTGCCTTTTCTAAAATACAGGGGAACCACTCTCTTGGCTTCTGAGAAAACTGAAAGTGGCCGCTTGCCAGAGATTTCTGCAGCTTCCTGACTTGGTGGGTGGAAAAAATAGCACAGACCAGTGTGAGGGAAACATAGATTCTTCTTCCAACACGTGCCCATGATGGCTCCCCAGCAACGCCGGGCAGATGGAGAAGATCACCTTGGTGGCATTTTCTGCAGAAATCGGAGTCTGTGTGCAGGAAGCCTCCCCGAAAGGAGGTCTCAGGGTGAGGTGTGCAGTCTCCAGTTAGGAGTCAGGGGGATGCGGCTGAGATCTGATTCTGTGTGTGGAGAGTCTGAGAGGCACATCTGACAGGCTGCTAACAACAGCCATTTGCAGTGTTCAAAAGATGAGGGAGGGTCAGAGGAGTTAATTAAGGTAAAAAAAATCTAAATGCTCAGAGGAGTTAACTGGTATTCCATAATTAATTTAAGAAAAAAACTCTTTTGGTTGAAAAATATGATCTTAATATAGACATCAGTAGTTTGAATGCCATCCGTGGTTATTGCTTTCTGTGAAAATTATCTTATTGTACTGATAATGAGTTTGGCGACAGGAAGCTATGTTCTTTTGACCAGATTTCAAAGAAAATAAATTGAGAGTGCAGAAAAGACAAAGCAGAGAAAACAATATCTTTGATATCTTGCTTATTACAGTGCAGTAGAATGGATACCACAAATGCGCTTGGTGATAAAGATGGCTTAGATTGCACTGCATTGAAAAGACCATATAATAGAAAAGAGTTTCCTTGTTGCTACAGATTTTCTGGTACACAAGGATGACACAGATTAAATAGGAGCATTTGACTGTGATGATAACACTTTGAAAAAAATATTGGGGACACAATGTGGAGGAATCTTTGAAATCACTAATTGAATTTTTCTCTGTGATCAGTTTTCTGACACACATCAAGATGTACTACCCATATACACAGGTGAAAAAGGGCCATGAAATGCCATGAGCATCTTACCTGATTTCTTCTTATCCCCCCAAATTGACCTCAAGTTGTGAGGGGCTAAGGGACTAAGTCACTTCAGCAGTGTCTGACTCTTTGTGACCCCATGGAGTGTAGCCCACCGGGCTCCTCTGTCCATGGGATTCTCTAGGCAAGGATACTGGAGTGGATTGCCATGCCCTCTTCCACAGGATCTTCCTGTCTCAGGGATCGAACCTGTGCCTCTTATGTCTCCTGCATTGGCAGGTGGGTTCCTTACCACTAGCACTGCTTGGAAATCCCCAAGTTGTACTTTCCCCCTTCTTATTCTGGAATCCCCATTGATGTCATGAAGAGGCTGCAGAAAAGGATTCTCCAAGAATTTTTAAGTCTGCGGTATACAACTGAACTCTGAGAATTTACCTATGGAAATCAGAATTATGTCAAGTTATCGTAGACAGATTGGTTTGTAGGTCTGTTACTGAACAGTAACCAGATTGAATGAATTGCTATTATTATAGAAAGATATTTTCTCTATTACAAAAGGAGGGCGACAGAGGCCACTGTCAACAAGCGTTCATCCAAACAGCTATGTCAAGGAAGGGAAACGAAGGCAACTGATGATGAACTTCCAGTTCCATGGGCACGGTGTCAGTAGTGTGGCACTGGATGCCCTGGGTTATCTTAAGCTAATGACAAAATGTACTTAATTAGGGCAAATTATCTTCTTTGGTTATAAGCTCATCAGACAAACTTCTCGTTTTGATTTGGCTTCCAATATAGCAGAGGAACAGTGGTGATGCTAATTTCAGTGTTACAGACATTGTAATAGGCCTATCTGTAGTTGGATTCTGGTTTCATACATCTGTCAACAAGTTTGGTTACTGTGAGTTTACACTGAGCGCGTGTATTTGCTCTTGGTGACATGAATACATTAGGCTTTTGAGCCTGAGAGACTGAGGGTAAACATGCTGTTGCTGTGAGTCCACTTGGAGGCAACCAGCCATTTTCTTCTGATGACATTTGTGTGCAACACTGTTGATCAGAAAAAGTATTCATGCTCCTTTAGTAGCTATTTGAGTATCTTTTTAAAAAAGTTAATTTAGTGAAGGTGGCGACATTGGTTCCAAAAGTAGGCTTCATATGTTACTAGGAAGAAAAAGAGAGCTTAAGGAAAGTAGGAGAGATAGCCCTCACTGATGAATACAATTTCAGCCAATGATTAGTAATCTATATCTAGGCCAAGCTCTGTCTTGGAAAGCACTTAGAAGTTGTGGGACTTCTTCAGTTTGATGTTCTGGCCGGTCATTTAGACACATGTTGCAGCAACTGTAAAAGTGCCTGCCATAAGGGCTGACATAGCTTTTGTCTCATAAGAGACTGGTCCTCCTGGGTCTTTTTTTCTCTTTGCCTGGCAGGCATCAGACACAGAGGTGATGGAGGGTTGGGTTTAACTAGGGTTGGGGTTTTGCAAAGTGAGCTGGAAAATGGACAAGCCACACAGGCATTGAAGGTGTGTGCTAAGGAGAGTTCATGATGGACCATGGATATTAAGCTGGGTAAAGAGGGAAGGAAGAGGTGTGTGTGTGTGGGGGGNGGGGGGGGGGGCTTGTGAAAAAAATAGTAGGATCAGTGGACTGTCAGTTTCCAGGAGGCTGGGGATTATGGAATAGTCATCCTAGAGGATGAATTCAAAAGATGGGAAATGGTGGTGGACAAGTGTGCTGTTTGAGAAAATCTAGGCAAACAAGGGTCTGAAACAAAACCACTCCCTGAAATTTGCTGTATGATGGTGCAAGTTATTTAGTTTTTCTCAGTCTCAGGCTTTTATATTTTTAAATTCTAAAGTGGGAATAATAATATGAAAAAGCTACAAAGATTATGATGTAATGGATATAAATAACTTTGCACCATGAATAGCAAATATTTGATACTTCAGAAAATGTCAATTCTTGCATTTCTACTACATAGTAAGTGCTTTAAAAGTCTGGGCATCTCTCTCTATGTGTGTGTGTCTCTCTTACACACGCGCACACACACACACACCCTAAAACAAAAAATGTTTGCTGAAAAGTGATCACAGAGCTGAGCCCTGATGCATTGTTAGCAAACGAGTCTGGACCGTGAAGTTTCTCAGGGATTTCTCCCCATAACTTAGGCCTGGGGTGGGTTTAGGTGGGGGTTGGGGTAGAGAAGGAGGAGTTCGAACCCAGTAGGTGAGAGTTGGAAAAAATAACAAGTTTTCTTATTTTTAAGATTTGGTTTTCATCAACCATAATTATATTTGGGAAACATATGGAACCTGAAAGTTCTGAAAATTTTTTACTTTAATATTACATAGAAAAATACTTAGATTTATTTGTTGCTATCCTTTTGAGGAGTACTTTATTGGGAAATGCTTTATGGATTCCTTGGAGAATTTTTTTGGATATGAATGTCATAAAGAGGAGATTCTGCAATTATTCCCTGATTGTTTTGGTGGAGTCAGTAGACACTTTCTGGAAGTTCGTCATTCTTGAAGCATCACTGGGAGAGGCTCTCTGAGGCTGGAGAAGGGGCAGGGTGGTTGTTCCACCCGGTGAGGTCAAGCTCTCTCTTTGGTAATCATGTCAGTTAATGGTCTCCAACTTCGTAACCATAATAGCTTTGCTGGAACTACTTTATCTGGGGCTCAGTAATGAGACATATTAATGACATAGGTCTGAGGTTCTGAGGTAAGTTTGGAGAAAAAGAGTGAGAGGGAATGCAAAAGATAGTGAGACCCAAGTGAATATAAAACCAAAAAGGCAAATAGATACCCCAAACTTCCAGTTATAAAGTAAATAAGTCTTGGAAACATAATGTACAGCATGATGGTACTAAAGACGAATACTGTATTGTATACTTGAAAATTGCTAAGAGAGTAGATCTTTAAAGTCCTCATCACAAGAAGAGAAAAAAATAGTAACTATGTGTGATGACGGATGCTGTTGTGGTGATCCTTTTGTAACATATAGAATTATGAATCATTATGCGGCATGCGTGCTCAGTCACTTCAGGTGTGTCAACTCTTTGGTGACCCTACGGACTGTAGCCCGCCAGGCTCCTCTGTCCATGGGATTCTCTAGGCAAGAATACTGAGTGTGTTGCCATGCCCTCCTCCAGGGGACCTTCCTGACCCAGGGATAGAACTCACGCCTGCAGGCATCTCCTACATTGCAGGTGGATTCTTTACCCACTGAACCACCTGGGAAGCCCATTATGTTGTAGACCTGAAACTAATACATTGTTGTAGATCAGTCATCACTCAAGGAAATAGATAAATAAATGAATGCATCCGTGGAGGAAACCATGCTTTGAGAGAGAATATTGACTAACTCGGGGCAGGATTAGCCTGTCAAAAAATGAGTCTGATGAAGACAAGGAGTTTTAAAAACACGGAGCTCTGTGCCTGGAGAAAGGAGGAGGTCTGTTTTCTTTGCGCTTTAGATAGTAAGAAATTTCGATGACAGAAATGTCAAACTATTCCAGAGAGATCTGAAAATCATGTGCAGGGATGTCTGTAAGGTCACAAGTAGATGGGATGCAGACAAGAACCAGCAGGTGAAAAAAATAAAAATAAAAAAGAACCATCAAGTGAAAAGCAAGAGGTACCAGAAGGGAACTGGGCAGGACTTAGGACGGGGAGCTGGGGGTGGGAGTATGGAAAAAGAGAAAGATTAGAACCATCAGAGACCACTAAAAGAAGCACTGAAGAATGCCTTAGAGAAGAAAAGATGAGGGCAAAGCAGGCCAGAGCTGGCTTCCCAGAGAAAGAGCTCAGGCCCTTTTCTGAGAGCAGGAACTCTGGTGACTCGATTACTGTGCTACGTCTGTCAGGCTCTCATTATGCCTAACACACCAGGGACTGATGATCTTATTACATCAAACTTCAGAAAATATCAAGACTGCAATAAAAATGAGCCCGGCATTGCTGGGTTTTATATTTTTCTTCTCACCATTATGTGCATTAGTCACTACACTGAAAGGGCAGTGAGAAGAAGATGTGCCCAAAGTGATAGAGAAAACATGTCAACATTTGAAGAATAATTAATGAAAAGTGTTGCTGCTTTAATACCAGCAATGAAAGTTGATCCCAGCCTTACCCAGTTCTTCTCAACAGTACCCAGAATCTTTGTCTCCTGGATACAGCCATACCTGCTTTCTACTCTGATAATGCCTTAGGTACAAGTTTGAGGAATGCTTCTTCACTATAGACCTCAGCCTGGCATCTGATCTTTCTAGATAAATTACCTAAGTATCCAAGTGTTCACTGAACTGAAGCTTTCCTTGCAATCTTCACCTTTGATATTCTAATTTTTCTTTTTGTAGTGTGGGTTTTTACTTTCTGGAACTTCATTGTGACTGGGCCCCTGCCTGAAACCACAGTCTGCTTGGCTAAATTCCCAGTGCATTGCTCCCCACTTCCTGCCTCCTTCTCAGTGGAGATTAAAATTCTTCTATCCTCTCCCATCTTCCTACTCTTCCCTGCCAGGTGAGAAAGTTCTAGCTTCTGACTTTCTGGCTGGTGTTCAGAATCAGGTTCCTGATTTCCCACCTTGAGGAAGATACTCTCAAGAAAAACCACACACTGCAAACTTCAACTCAAGGGCTGGGTAGAATTGTTCTTCCTGGCCCAGAGTTCTAAATAAGTTAAAAGTATGAGTCATATTCCTGCTGGAATAAATTTGTTTCAGCATAGAATTAGAAATCTCTAGTCTCAATTATTCCTATTCATAATTTTCATTTTTAACACTCTTTGCATCCATAGCCTTTGTCACTTAAATGTCAAATCTAAAAAATGCAAAAAACTAACAAAGATAACAAAAAGCAGCAGATTCACAAATATAGAGAACAAACTAGTAGTTACAGTGGGAGAGGGAAAAGGGGAAGGACATTTAGAGTTGGGGGATTAAGAGACACAAATTATTAATTACAAAATAAGCTACAAAGATATACAACACAGGGAATATAGCTAATATTTTTTATACATTTATTTATTTGTTAATTGAAGGATAATTGCTTTACAGAATTTTGTTGTTTTATGTCAAACCTCAACATGACTCAATAGCTATAAATGGAGTGTAACCTATAAATTGTGTATCACTATATTATATACCTACAACATATAATATTGTATATCAACCATATTTCAATTTAAAAGACTTTTGGGATCCATCTATTATCTGTGTATCATCATCACCTATCCAGAGAAATATCTGTGTTTTTAAAGTGTGATTAGAGATTAACTTTAGTGATTAGAGATCAACTTTTGTGATTAGACATTTTTCCTAAATAACATTAATCTAAAACTACATTCAAAAACTATAGTCTTACACTACCTTCCCAGAGTCACCTGAGATGCTTGTTAAAGCGCAGGAATCTGTGTTTGGGCTGAGAATCAGTATTACTGATAAGACTGCTACCCCAACCCCCATCATTCTTAGGCACATTATATTTCCTGAACTCTGCAGATGAGGAATTCATAAACCACAGAGCACCATCGCACCAGAGAGAGGACTATTTTGAAGTGGGATTAGTGGACGGGAGGTGTAAACAATGTGTCTGGGAGCCACCTCAAATCCTTTGTGGATATTAAAGTTATGAATGAGCAAAAATGGAAAGATATAAATAAGTGAACACATAAAAATATCTTTAAGTAGCTACTCATCAGTTTATTTTTCCTCTTAATAGGAATTGAATGCTTTATCCTATCCATTCTTCAAAGAGATTAAATCTCTTTCCCATTAAAACTTGCCAGCCTCTTAGAGCCCATAGAGCCATCTGTCTTCTAGAATAGCAAAGCTTTTTCGAATTTACCAGTAATTCCCAATGTTCCATAGAAAACTGGTTCTTAAACTATCCCCACCACTGTAGAAAAAGATTGACATGTTTCTCAAAATTCAGATTCATAAATCAGGGAAATAGTACCAATTATATATTCACTATTTAAGCTCCATGACTTATTATAGATTATGCTTAGCCTTGCATTAATAAACGTCTTAACTTTTAAAAAATCAGGGTTTCTGAAACTTACTTGAACAAAGAGTCTTTTTCAAAAGCATAACATTTATCTACATTTCTCTGTCATTTATATGCTCTATGTTTGCAAATTAATCGTTTGGAGCCTTGAACTATCTCTTATAATTATTATTCATCCTTTTATGCATTTGTAACTAAAGTACCTCTGATCAGTGTATGTATGTGTCATGCATGATTGTGTGTTTGGTGTATTTTACTGAGTGAATTGTCCTGTTTATGTGTATTGGTACGGCAAGCAAAGCTTTTCTTCATGGGAGTGGACTTTGCTGGTGCTGTTAGATAAGATGAGGCAGGTTCTGAGACAGAAAATGAAACTGAGATGCAGGCTTTAGTTAAATAGAGAGGGAACTCCATTCACTCTGGGTCTGGCTATCTTTTATGGGTTTTAAATGATCGTTACTATTTTGATCATGATAATACTTGCCATGTATCGTGCACTTGAGCTGGGCAGTGTGCTAAGTACTTGCTATTTCTTCTGATTCCAAAAACAATCCGACGAAGAAGGCGTTATTAATGCTATCGTCCAAAAGATAGTAGTACATAGCTACTGGTTTCAGTCTATGCAGGTGTGTAGCCAAATAGAGATTTGAGCTCATATCTGTGAGACTTCAAAGCCCATGATCATGATCATTCTGCTCATAGTCTTAGAAGTCCTTAAGGGTGATCCCAAGGTGGTGAAGTTTGAAGGCAGCCTCTTCCAGATGAAAGGAGAGTAAGAGCAGCCAAGAGGAGACCCCCAAGCTGAAGATAAATACATACACATCCTAGGCCCATGATCTTGTGCCATGGTGTGTCCATTTATTTTGTCTTTTGTTTTCCTTAAACTGCTAATTAACCACATTTAAATATATAGGCTTGGGACTTTCTTGGTGGTCCAGTGGCTAAGACTCTGAGCTCCTGATGCAGGGGGCCCAGGTTTGCTCCCTGGTCAGGGAATTACATCCCACATGCCAAAGAAGACCCCGAGTGCCGCCACAAAGATTGAAGAGCCTGCCTGCCCCATTAAGACCTGGTGCAGGCAAATAAATAAATATATACTTAAAAAATAAATCAATATACAGGCTTTACTTCAGGTATTCTATGAGTAATCAAACAAAAGGTAAGATGGCCAAGACTAGGCCATCAGGCTAAGTGGCGAACAGTTTCCCCATTCAAAAGCAGGAACTGGATTGTTTGCCAGAGGAGAGGAACACCAGGACAGATTAGTACCTGCAAGAGCTGGCTGCTTTTGCATCTATCAAGATGATTTTGTTAATACCTAGAACTTATTTTTAGAAATACAATATTTTTTAAAAGCACATCCTCTGTAGCAAATATCTAGTAAACTACTTTAAGGAAGGGACACTTATTATTATCCCTTTAAAGTATCCATAATGCTTATGGTAACTCGTTCCAAGGAGGTGCTCCAGAAATACAGGTTAATAAGAGAGAATGAACCTTTTTCCAAGTTAAATGGAATGGTGTTTGGGCACAAAGGAAAAAAAAAATCTTCACTTGGTGCATTGAGTGTTCTAAAGTATAAGTTTGAGATTAATAATGAGGATTATCATAGTTTTTGAAATATATTCATTTGCTTAAGGTATGAAGACTAGCTGAGTTTTTAATTGCTTATCAATTTTTTGGCATCTAAATTTTACATTGTATCATTTAGCAGCAGGCTACTCATCAGAGTTTCCTTTGACTTTCAATTGCATGATATAGTGAGATTCCAAACAGATATTTCAGGAAGATGTTTGATCAAATTATTTCTGACCTCAGAAGAACATCCACAGAGCAGTTGTGTGTAGCTTCTATTTTATCTAATGGCTTCTATTTAATTAAAATTGTGTCCCTAGCCTAGAAAGTATTTTCTAAGAAACATTTTCATTAATTCCGTTTGTAGCAACATGGATGGACAGGGATTATCACACTAAGTGAAGTAAATCAGAAAGAGAAAGACAAATACCATATGATATAACTTATATGTAGAATCTAAAATATGCCACAAATGAACCTATCTATGAAACAGACTCACAAAGGGAATAGACTTATGGTTGCTAAGGGGGAGGCACAGTAGGGGAAGGAAGGATTGGGAGCTTTGGGTTAGCAGATGTAAACTAGTATATATAGAATCAAAAAAAAAACAAGGTCCTAGTGTGTAGCACAGAGAACTACATTCAATGCCCTGTGATAAACCATAATGGAAAAGAACATGAAAAAGAGTACATATATATATATGTATATGCATATTCGAATCACTTTGCTCAGTAGAAATAAATGCAACACTGTAAATTAATTATACTTCAATAAAGTTAAAAAAACACAAAAGTATAATTCAAAAAAAAACTAAAGAAAAAGAAATGCTTTTTTGCTAAAAAAGACTGTTTTTTATATATATATATGTATATACAAGAAAAGTAAGTCTATCCAGTGGCTGCTGCTGCATATTGAGGAGAAACATGTATTTCCATAAATTTCAATCTAATGTCACCATCTACTGAGAAGTTATGGCAGAAAGCTAAGAAGAACTAAAGAGCCTCTTGATGAAAGTAAAAGAGGAGAGTGAAAAAGCTGGCTTAAAACTCAATATTCAGAAAACTAAGATCATGGCATCCGGTCCAATTACTTCATGGCAAATAGATGGGGAAACAATGGAAACAGTGACAGACTTTATTTTCTTGGACTCCAAAATCACCGCAGATGGTGACTGTAGTCATGAAATTAAAAGATGCTTGCTCCTTGGGAGAAAAGCTATGACCAACCTAGGCAGCATATTAAAAAGCAGAGACCATCTAGCCTTGACTACGTCTGTCTAATCATGGCTATGGTTTTTCCAGTAGTCTTGTATGAATGTGAGAGTTGGACTATGAGAAAGCTGAGCGCTGAAGAATTGAAGCTTTTGAACTGAGGTATCAGAGAAGACTCTTGAGAGTCCCTTAGACTGCAAGGAGATCCAATCAGTCCATCCTAAAGGAAACTAGTCCTGAATATTCATTGGAAGGACTGATGCTGAAACTGAATCTCCAATACTTTGGCCACCTGATATGAAGAACTGACTCACTAGAAGAGGCCTTGATGCTGGGAAAGAGTCAAGGTGGGAGGAGAAGGGGAAGACAGAGGATGAGGTGGTTGGATGGCATCACTGACCCGATGGACATGAGTTTGAGTAAGCTCCGGGAGTTGGTGATGGACAGGGAAGCCTGGCATGCTGCAGTCCATGGGGTTGCAGAGTCGAACATGACTGGGTGATTGAACTGAACTGAACTGAACTGAGAAATTACCAAGTTCATGCCAAGAAATACAGTTTCAATTTAAGGTACACTTGGCTCAAGTCTCTGATAATGACTAACACTGGAATTAGCATGACCCAGTGGCTAAAAACAAGAAGAAAGATAAACAAAACAAAGCAGAAATAACCCCTCTGAACATATGACTTAAATAAAGATGTCTGGACTCTAGTCCAAGATTTGTCAATGCTTTGCTTCATGGTTTTGGGTCTTGTACATCACAAAGGAAGAGGCTGAAACTTGCCCTTCTCATCTTTTTGTGATGACGAAGAGATGAGGACCAATGTGGATTTGGGTGAGACTGTATCAAAGATCACTGCAGTAAAACAATTCTACTGAAATAACCAACAAGGGCCATTCAACCCAATGGGTAAATCACAGTGGGTGGGATCAGAAGGCCTTTAGCTGCTGGTTGAAATGGAGGAGAGCCTGTGTGTCTGCTCATTGGTGGAGCTGGGGTGGGGGACAGAGGTAGGTTTATCAGCACGAAGCTTCTCTTTCATCAGTGGAAAATTCTGAGTAGTGCTTTTCTTTAAGATAGTCCTAACTCTTGCCATACTGTTTTGGAAATGGTCTAGGAATTACAAAGAGACTCACTGTCATTCAGCAGTCTCAATTTTCATCACATTTAAAATTTTATGTGTGCATGTTCAGTCGCTACAGTTGTGTCCGATTTTTTGTGACCCAATGGACCATAGCCCTCCAGGCTCCCCTGTCCATGGGATTCTTCAGGCAAGAATACTGGAGTGGGTTGCCTTGCCTTCCTCCAGGGGATCATCCCCACCCAGGTATCAAACCAGCATCTCCTTCATGCAGGTGGATTCTTCACAGCTGAGCCACTGGAGAAGCCCTTTAAATTTTGTATTACATGTGAAAAGGAAGAAAGAGGATTAAAACTGCTATTGGTGTCATATATTTTTATACATAATAATTGGTGATCAGTCTTCACTTTTTGGGGCATTGCATTTGTAATTTCTTGATCCTTTCTCTATTCAAGCCATTAGTCCATGAGGCGCCGAACAACAGAGAAAAAAAGAGTGAAAAGTTTGGATTTGGGGATCTTCAAAAGGTAAGGTCAAGATATAAGGCAAAATTTGAAAGAAGTTTTAATCAGTCAGGGTTAGTTTCCCAATTAGAGAGTCTAGACAGGGGAAGGCGTGTGGCCCAGGGGAGGTAAGAGCATAGAGCTTGGCTTGTTCCCTGGAAATCCTCCTGCTTCTGTCCTCCTTGGCCAGAGGCCCGGGACCTGGAAAAGGCTGGAAACCTGAGACAGAGCAGAGCCTGTGCCACCTTCCCTGAGGAGGGCTGGGGAAAGCAGCGTGGCGCTGGAGCCCAAGAAACCTCACAAGCAGTGTTCAGGAGGGGTGGACCTGCATCAGCTCCCTGGGGTCCCACACTCTCCATGTATTTCCATACATTTCAAATAAAGTTTTCTTAGGTTCCAATCTAATGTCATCATTGACTGAGAAGTTACCCAGTTCATGTCAAGAAATCAAGAATGAAGAGCTTCAAGTTTAAGATACACTTGGCTCAAGTCTCTGATAATGACTAACACTGGAACCAGTGGCTAAAAACAAGGAAAATAAACAAAATAAAGCAAAACAATTCCAAACATCTGACTTAAATAAATCGTGGTGTGAGGAAGGCAGACCACTTTCCCTTGCTGCCCAGAGTGATGTGAACATGCACAGGATGCTGGCAGGTCTCACGTGAGTATGAGGCAGATGTAGGAAAATGTGTGGACCAAGAACTAAGATCCAAACCAGAGTCCCTTGGACTGAAAGGAGATCAAATCAGTCCATCCTAAAGGAAGTCAACCCTGAATATTCATTGAGGACTGATACTGAAGTTGAAGCTCCAATACTTTGGCCACCTAATGCAAAGAACTGATTCACTGGAAAAGACCCTGATGCTAAGAAAGGTTGGAGGCAGGAGGAGAAGGGGATGGCAGAGGATGAGATGGTTGGATGGCATCACCAACTCAAGAGTGTGCGCAAGCTCCAGGAGTTGGTGATGGACAGGGAAACCTGGTGTGCTGCAGCCCATGGGGTCACAAACAGTCAGACACGACTGAGTGACTAAACAACAAAAACAAATCTTAACAGCCCCCCACCCCCCGCCACTTCCAGTGATGCTCTGGTACTTAGTCAGATTCCACCCCCCGCACCCACCTCCACAATGGCCTTTAGAAACTTAGATGTAACCCTGGCAGAAGGACATAATTGGATGGAAATTAAGTTTTGTCACCTGGGAGACTGTGAGTTTGTCATGGAAATCAATTCTGGTTACAGATTAATAAAGATGATGCACTTAGAGGTCTTGTTTTGTGGACCCAAGTTAGTTTCCACAAGATGTCTGTACTGACAGCCATTGAAACTCCAGGGCAGCACTGGGTTCCTTGCTTGCCTTTTTCTAGATGTGTTAAGTTTGATCCCATTTTCCCCTTTTGGATTTTCATTTCTGAGCGCTGGTGGGTGGTGTTCTGATGATAAGTAACTAACAGCTACTCTCTGTTTCAGTTGAACAGTCTGGTTTGTATTAAATAACCAAGGTCACTTAGATACATACCTTATCATTACCTGAGGGTAGTGAACTGCTGTTTTTACACATTAACTTGTATTATCTTTCAGTTCAGGGGGAAATAAGAACATATGTGGCAAAATGAGAAGTTTTAGAATTTTATGAGTTAACATTTTTCTGTCTAAAGTCTGCTCTTTTATGAGCAATAAGAGCAACTGCCTTCTGTTTGTCTAGTGTGTTACCGTATATATGCTAAAACAACAGTTTCCTCTTATTTTTGAAGGTTTCCCCTTCAGTCCCCCAGCTGGCAGACACTGTGGGGTTGCATGCACTCAACTGAAAGACAGAGAAAGACAGAGAAACTAGATCTTTTTTGCAGGCTTCCACTCACCGACCATTTGACAAAGTCATTTCTCGTCTTTGCACCTCATCTGCCTTACCTGTAGAAGGAGAGCTCCAGCTAAGTGTCTTTTAGTTCCTTATTAATGCAGAGATGTCCTGGTTCCATGGGTACTTGTTCTCTGTGGGATGGTAACCAAAAAAAAAAACTGAGATCAGTAGCTGGGACACAATTAGGTAAAGCATTAAATATTATATTGCATTATATTACAAAACTTTGGTAAATTTGTGTAAGCGAAAGACCTTGTCTCTTTGTCCGTTAGCATTGGTGATCTACAACTCTGGATCTGGATAAACAGTGCAATTTAGAAGATCTAACTTTGTTACTAGGAGAATATAGAAATGGCTACAAGTTATAGGGATGGGCAAGTAATTCATAAGTGGTGGTTGTTCAATCCCTAAGTCCTGTCCAACTCCATTGCAACCCTATAGACTGTAGCCCACCAGGCTCCTCTGTTCATGGAGATTCTCCAGGCAAGAATACTGGAGTGGCTTGCTAATTCCTTCTCCAGGGGATCTTCCTGACCCAGGGATTGAGCCCACGTCTCCTGCATCAAAGGTGGATTCCTTACCACTGAGCCACCAGGGAAGCCCAATTCATGGGTTAGATACCTAATAAGGGATCATCTCTTTATCACCATGTCCAAACACTCCTTCTTCCTCACCTTCCCCAGGAACTAATTGCTCACTTTGAGTTCCCCCATAAGTGGGCCAGGAGATCAGGATTTCATGGAAGTAGTTTACTTGGAGGTGATCCCAGAAGATTGATAGGAGAGTAGAGGAGTAACATGGAGAAGAGAAGAAAGACATTCGACGTGCCATCCTGCTGGGACGTTTGGAAGGTGGAGAACCTGCTCCAGAGTTTCCCTCTCTGCTGGGATGAGACAACCAGGGTACTGATGCACCATATTTCTATCCTGTCCTGCTTACAAGCCTGAACTCCTTCAGAAGTCCTGTCTGCTCCCTGGATAAGCCAGGGCTTCTCCCTTGGCCAGAGAAAGCCTGAGGGTGGAGTCACAGATGCTTGCGTAGGTGGCAGGTGGTGAGTGTGGAGACAGAACTGGTGATGCCAACGTGATTTGGGCAGGGCACCAACAGCATCTGCTGTGCTCCCCTCATCCAGACAAGGAGACTCCTTTTGCTCCAAAGATTCCCCTTCTAGCCTCTAATTTTTCTTACTCTCACTTAGTTTATATTTATAGTCTAGAACAGCTCCTTAGATATTGAATGTTCTGCTGACTTTCTTCATCTCTATGCAACGTCATTTCATGTTACTCCTCAGCTTTCCTTCTGTGATCAAGCCAGTCCACACACATGATTTTGCCTTTCATTCTTTGTTAAGCTGTTCTTTCCACTTGGAATGTGTTCATCAATGATTCACATGAATCTGTGTCTTTTCCAGTACACAGAAAGTTTTTTATAAAGAACATAGCTAATGCTTTATAATTGTTTTCAGATTGATTTACATACCATCTCAGGGGTTCTCTCTTTCCAAAGGCCTTTGTAATAAATCCTTTAGTCTATACCCTCTCAGCCCTTGTATTCTACTCCTTCCCCTTTACATATCTAACATTATTCACCTTTTTATTGTGGTGATGATGGTTTAGTCGCTAAGTTACGTCCAGCTCTTGCGACCCCATGGACTGTAGCCTAGCAGGCTCCTCTGTTCATGGGATTCTCCAGGCAAGAAACTGGAATGGGTTGCCATTTCCTTCTCCAGGGGATCTTCCCGACCCAAGAATTGAACCCATGTCTCCTGCATTGTAATTTAAAAATTTAAATTTTAAAATTCTTTGCTGACTGAGTCACCAGGGAAGCCCATCATTAATTCAAGGAAGCCTTTCTGGTGCCCCGTGGTTAGATTAGATTTCCATATTGCCTTCTCCCAGATCATTCCCTGCTTGTTCTTTGTAGTTGATTATTTCTGTTCACCATCGGCCTTCCAGAGTTCGCTTCAAAGGTCATGGTTTTACTGTATCCCTAGAATCAGTCCTAGTGACTGGCACATAGTAGGCATGGATTAAAATTTGCTAAATCACTGTATGAAGAAACTATGCCACTTGGGGCTGATTCACATGTTAAAGAAGATTGATTTGACTTCTTCTGGGTGTTTTCCTCATGCATTTATAAATCTATTATAAATCTAAAGTGGAGATTATTTCTCTTGTATTCCCTCTGGAGTGCTCTGCGCAATGCACTTCATACAGTAGGAGCTTAATATGTTTGTAAATAAATTAACTTGATGACTCCAAGGCCCCACACTGCATGCTTTGGTAAGAGCTAACTTGGCCCACCAAAGGCATGCTGCTCTCCCCAGGTGAAGTACAGCAACAATTCAACTAGAGTAAATTAATTGCAGGAGAGAGTCTGAGTAATAAAATCGGGTTTCAAATAGAAAAACAGTGAAGAAATATATCCTGTGATTAGGAAGGATAATGAAGTTACTGAAAATAGACACTGATTCTGAATGTGCAGGGAATGCTTGGGAAGATAAAAATATTGGGATATGTGTGCCAATTGATCTTAATAAGACACACTAAGAAAAATAAATTAGTCTCAGGAGCACAAGCAAGCACAAGATTTGCAATCATTAATTGTGGAAAAAAAAATAGAGGATGGGAGCAAAGCAAACTAAATTTTTGAAAATGCAAAACATGTTGATCAGTTTAAATCAATATACATTAAAATAACAGAGACACTTTTGAAAAGATCTAGTGTTTAACAGAATAATCTTGGTAATCACTATCAAAGAAAATTACTCTTAAATGTATTATGTTTTCCTGGTAAGATCATACAATTAGAGAATAGAACAGAAGAACATTATCTTTATATATATATTATTTTATCTGCTTATAGACTCAATTTCTTTAATAAATATATATGTATATATTTACTCAGCAGAGCATAAATTTAAAAAGAAATCAAAATAAAAAGTATTTTGGCTTAAGCATTCAATATAGTATGATAGAAGAGTTCATTGTCCCTACTAGATTGGGTAGAAACCTGCTAGCTTTTTTGGAATATTATCCGAATAACAAAAAGATAACAAAGGAAGTCATAAAGGGGCAAAATATCATGTAGGAGGCTGTATATAAGTTTCCATCTTTAAATAACATGTAAATATTATATATTAACAAATATATATTTTGTATTTTGGGGCAATCAAAAGCCTTGACTGATATGGAATCTGTTTCCAGGAGTAGATTATTGCATTAGAGCTCTGGAAAAAAAGGAAATCTGGGACTTTTACCTGTCACAATCAGGCTAAAATTGGTGAAAGTGCAGTCTTTGTCTGTGATAGAAAGGTGACAGATCATGGTGAGCAGTGGTGAAACAGTTTCTTTTCCTGCAATCACTTGGAATCACGTGCACATTGAAAATGCGGCTTTGGGTGTCAACATGTTGCTATTACATAACAGCATAAAGGAATTCAAGTGGGAGTGGGAATGACTGCTTTCTCTCTCTCTCTCTTTTTTTTTTTTTTTTATAAAAAAGAGAATTATAAGATTAAATATGAAACTCAAGTCACCAACTTAAACCCAGGAGACTCTACCTGAGATGATGCTAGCAGAGTCTTTTGACTCTTACAGCTGCAAAGTTAAGGTACCCAACAAACAAAGGAATAGGCTGGCCATGGCTTGTCAAGTTAACACATTATTTACTCTGCCCTCTCTCCAGGTGTCTTCTGGGAAAAGTTAAAGTATTTAATGAAACAGAGTAAGCCCCAGAACACTGAAATAAGAATTATGGGAGGGTTTGAAGGACTTGGATTATCCACAAACCCCAAATATTTTAAGCTTCTGCTAGTGGATGCAACCCAAATAGTTCGTGGAGAGTCTTTTCTTAGTCTTAATGAGCTAGTCCTCCCTTTCTTGATTCAGTCTGTTCTCTTCGGGTCCTCAGCCTCTTTTCCATAATGTTTGTCTCAAATTGATAAACTAGAGTTGTTATCTGAATACTCAGTTATGTTGTTTACCATAGTCATATATTTATACAATAAAATAAGTATATTTAGCAATTTATATTATAACGTACAAAGGAGAGATACATGGGACTAAATCCAAAAGATGCTAAAGATGCTAAAGAGTGAAAAACTATAGTTTTACGTTAACCTGATTTTTATAAAAACATATGTGCAATTATCTGAATTCATTGCAAAGGCAAATTAATTTTAATTCCTAGGTAGGTTGACTGACAGAAATTTGTACTGAACGGTGATTATGCTAAAGAAGAGTAAGATGCCATGCATGATTTGCCATAATATATAAATGGGAATCAACAAACTAGATTTATGATATGAATCCTATGTACTTCCTAAACAGGCACAGAAAAAGCCTTGAGAAATGCTTTGAAGAGGGAACCACTGGCATCATTTAAAAGTGTAACTGTGTATACTATCAGGTATAAGATAGATAGCTGATGGAAGTTGCTGTGTAGCACAGGGAGCCCAGCTGGATGTTCCATGATGACCTGGAGGGATGGGATGCAGGGAAGGGGGGGAGGTTCCGGAGGAAGGGGATGTATGTATAATTATGGCTGATTTGCACTGTTTTAGGGCAGAAACTCAACATGGTAAAGATTTTAAAAGTTGCTCAGTCATGTCCGACTCTTTGTGACCTCATGGACTGTAGCCTACCAGGCTTCTTAGTCCATGGGATTTTCCAGGCAAGAGTACTGGAGTGGGTTGCTATTTCCTTCTCCAGGGATCTTTCTGACCCAGGGATTGAACTCGGGTCTCCCACATTGCAGGCAGACACTTTACCCTCTGAGCCACCAGGGAAGCCCAAGATTTTAAAAAATATTTAAATAAAAAATGGAAAAAAGAAATTAACTCTATGCCAGTATAAAATAAAAATTAAATTTAAAAAAATGTGATTGTGGTTTTTCGTGTAGATCAAGGATATTATTGAGGGACACTAATATTGAACTGATCTGCCTGATTATGATGGAGATGGGAAGATCCTGTGGTGGAGGTGGGCAGGTGCAGAAGCCAAGTCAGGCACTTAACCTCCAGAGACTAGACGGTTGTGCTTTCTCTAATAGAGACACAAGCGATTTGACATTGGTTTATTGATCATTGGGTCTCTGGAAAAACATAGGCAACTCACAAATTTCCTAACAAATTTGCATTAAGAAAACCATGTCTCTTTGTAGAGCTCACCAAAAGGGAGACAGTCATTATCTCTATTTCTAGACCTGTGGTCATTTTATGGTGTAAGTACACTCTGAGGAAAGGAATATAAGTAGACTTTTCACCCTGTTTTTGGATAATGGATCCAAAATAGCACATTCCTGGCAAGGAAAATTGGCACTGTGGTTCAATGACCAGAGTGGAAGCTTTTGGTGGTCAGGTGATGAAGACAGTCTTGAGCCAAGTACACCACACAGTGGGCACAGTGGGTCCTGAAGACACATCCTCTTATTTTCCCTCCATTTCCTGAGTGTGTGCTGGGGAAAAATACCAGGCAATGGCCTGATATTGACATTGGCATCCTGACTCAAAATGGGCTATTATGAGAGGAAGGACCAATGATGATGGAAGTCCTAGATCTCACCTTCCTCACTAAAAGAGTAAATCAAGAGCAAAAAGCACATCCCTGTGGAAACTCAGAGATTAGTGCTACCACCTAATAGGTGAAAAGGGAGACGCTTATGCTTGAGAAAGATTGTGCCACTAAGCTAAAGGAGAGGCAACTCTTTAAGATTAATTTCCAGCCATTAACCAAAATTTCCTGGTGGACATTTTCAAGGACCACAACTGTTCATTAGAACACACAGTTCAATTTCTAAATTGTGTTCTTGAAGGAGACCCTGTAAAAACAGTAGTAGAACAAGAATTTGTTCACCAAAATGAGAATATCACTTCTCATGCTGCACAGAAGTCTAAGGAGAAAAAGGCAAAGAAATTGAAAGAGACTGAAGATATACCAAGTGAACCATCTTTCCAGGACTTTGAGTAGCCAGAGTATGATGACTACAGGGCAGAGGCTCTCCTGGACCAGCAGAAGAGGATGGAATGCTACAGCAAGGCAAAAGAAGCTTATCGGATAGGGGAGAAAAATGTTGCCACATTTTATGCCCAGCAGGGTAGTCTCCATGAGCAGAAGATCAAAGAAGCTAATCACCTTGCTGCCGTGGAGATATTTGAGAAAGTCAATGCCTCCCTACTGCCACAGAATGTTCTAGACCTCCATGGGCTTCATGTGGAGAAGGCTACAGAACATTTGATGTCAGTTTTTCAGCAGAAAACTGAAGAATTTAAGCAGAATGGTGGTAAGTCCTATCTTTCTGTGATAACGGGGAGAGGAAACCACAGCCAGGGAGGAGGTGCTCTCATCAAACCAGCCGTCATTAAATACCTCACAAGCCATAACTTGAGATTCTTTGAAATTAAACCAGGGTGCTTGAAAGTCATGCTAAAGTGAAATAAACATCCTTGACTAAAAAGTGTGGACATTTGTAGCTTAAAATTACTTTTATTTGCAGTGACTTGTCAATTTTACATAAATGTATGTTTTATTAGTAGTGATGTCCAGTTATAAACAGAAAAACATGATGTTTTTCAAAATTCAAGAGAAGTTTGATTTTTACTGAATCAAATGCCAAATATGTTATCTATTAAAGATATTAAAGAGAATTTTTATTGATTGCCAGATGTCTAAGAAAATTATCAGCTGTGGTTTTAAAGATTGAAATGCTCTGATACTTTCTCAGACAGAAAATGTTACCTTTATATTAATTGTTGTTTGACATTTCGTAAAGTCTTAAAGGCTTCTATGAGAGGTATTTAAAGTGCTTTGAGATCTAGTAGAAGGCAATGGCACCCCACTCCAGTACTCTTGCCTGGAAAATCCCATGGACAGAGGAGCCTGGTAGGCTGCAGTCCATGGGGTCACTAAGAGTCAGACACGACTGAGTGACTTCACTTTCACTTTTCACTTTCATGCACTGGAGAAGGAAATGGCAACCCACTCCAGTGTTCTTGCCTGGAGAATCCCAGGGATGAGGGAGCCTGGTGGGCAGCTGTCTATGGGGTTGCACACAGTCGGACACGACTGAAGCGACTTAGCAGCAGAAGGCAATGGCACCCTACTCCAGTACTCTTGCCTGGAAAATCCCATGGACAGAGGAGCCTGGTAGGCTGCAGTCCATGGGGTCGCTAAGAGTCAGACACGACTGAGTGACTTCACTTTCACTTTTCACTTTCATGCATTGGAAAAGGAAATGGCAACCCATTCCAGTGTTCTTGCCTGGAGAATCCCAGGGACGGGGGAACCTGGTGGGCTGCCGTCTATGGGGTCGCACAGAGTCGGACACAACTGAAGCGACTTAGCAGCAGTGCTACCACCCATGACTAGAAACATAGGGAGCGGTCATTTCTATCACAGCCCCATTTAACTCTCCAATTAGGCTGATGGGGGAAGACAGATGGGTCTTGGAGAATGAGAGGGGATTATCATAAACTGAATTAGGGGAAGCTTCCAAGTGCAGCTGCTGTTCCAGATGTGTTTTCCTTACTAACTCAGATCAGTCCTGCCCCAGGCAATCATTCCAGGCTGAAGTGCAACCAGCTCTATCAGGCAGCCCATGGGGTCTAGCAGATCCATGAAGCCTGAGCTGTCTGTAGCAGATTGGGGCGCTTTATGGAGCCCCAGTAGTCAACTCAGGGGTAAGATTCATAATATTGTTTTTGAAATATAAGCTATGGCCTCTTCAGTAAGTAGCTGTTCCTATTTTGAGAAATACCTCTTGAATTGCTACTGGACCTCAGTAGAACCACAAAGCCCAATTCTGTGAACTGAGCTTCCCATTATGAACTGGTCATTAGCTTATCCACCAAATCATGAAGAGAGACATACCCAGCAGTAGCCCATCAAGTGGAATATACATTCAGGCTCACATCTATATAAGGAATGGATTCACACCAATGTTGAACGGATAAGCTAAATTGTACAAGGAGGGTGTTTCTCCTCCCCATAGATATCTTCCTGTTCTACTGCTTGTCTCTATATATAGCATGGGAATGACCTCATGGAGGTGTTCCCATGACTAATTAGTAGTCTGAGAAGCTATATACACATTTCTTCCTGGTGTTCTGGAACCAATATTAGGTGGATCTAATTCTACCATACTGAGTCATTTATTACAGCTGTTTTTCTAAAGAGGAGGGATACATGCTTTTGAACTGTGGTGCTGAGGAAGACTCTTGAGGGTCCCTTGGACAGCAAGGAAATCTAACCAGTCAATCATAAAGGAAATCAACCCTGAATATTCATTGGAAGGACTGATGCGGAAGCACCAATACTTTGGCCACCTGATGTGAAGAGCTGACTCATTGGAGAGGACACCGATACTGCAAAAGATTGAGGGCAGAAGGAGAAGGAGGCAACAGAGGATGAGATGGTTGGATGGCATTACCAACTCAATGGATATGAGTTTGAGCAAACTCCAGGAGATAGTGAAGGACAGGGAAGCCTGGCATGCTGCTATCTGTGGGGTTGCAAAGAGTTAGATATGACATCCTCTAACTTGCCTAGAAATAGTCATGGATTGAGTTAAGTAATAACACACACTGATAGTGGTTAGTAGTGTGAGCAGGCCAGTTAGGCGTTTGAGAGTAATAAGACTGTTTTGGTAGAGGTATGTAGATAAACTTTTTGGGATGGCTCCAGGTGGGAAAATATTAGCATGCCATTTAAATCGTTATCAAGAGTCTCTAAAAGGTCAGAATAGATAAGATGGTCTACTCTAAATGTCAGTCAGCTCCTCTCCTTCTGACTAGTGCTGACTTAGGGGTCTCATGAGTGATGTAGCAATGGTGATAGTGATGGAATTTATTATAGTGGGTTCAATGTTGCCCTCCTCAGATATATCCTTGTCCTAACCCCAGAACCTGTGAATGTGATTGTTTTGAGAAAGGGTCTTTGCAGACATTATTAAGTTAAGGATCTTGAGATGAGATCACCCTGAATTATCTGCTGCTGCTGCTGCTAAGTCACTTCAGTCATGTCCAACTCTGTGCGACCCCATAGACAGCTGCCCACCAGGCTCCCCTGTCCCTGGGATTCTCCAGGCAAGAACACTGGAGTGGGTTGCCATTTCCTTCTCCAGTGCATGAAAGTGAAAAGTGAAAGTGAAGTCGCTCAGTTCGTGTCTGACCCTCAGTGACCCCTTGGACTGCAGCCTTCCAGGCTCCTCCGTCCATGGGATTTTCCAGGCAAGAGTACTGGAGTGGGGTGCCATTGCCTTCTCTGCTGAATTATCTGAGTGGATCCTAAATCCAATGACAAGTGTCCTTATGAAGGAGAGGAGAAAACACACAGACACAGAGAAGGCCAGGCGAATACAGAGGCAGAGATGGGGGTTATGTAGTTATAAACCAGGGGACACCTGAAGTTACAAGAGGTGAAGGAAGGAACAGGACCAACTGACACCCTGCTTTCTAACTTCTGGCCTCTGAACCATGAGAGATGAACCACCAAGTTCGTGGTAATTTAGTATAGCATTTACAGAAATGAATGTACCCCATGTTGGGGCTTCTCTATATCAGTTCAGTTCAGTTCAGTTCAGTCGCTCAGTCGTGTCCGACTCTTTGCGACCCCATGAATCACAGCACACCAGGCCTCCCTGTCCATCACCACCCCCTGGAGTTCACTCAGACTCACGTCCATCGAGTCTGTGATGCGATCCAGCCATCTCGTCCTGGGTCATCCCCTTCTTCTCCTGCCCCCAATCTCTCCCAGCATCAGAGTCTTTTCCAATGAGTCAACCCTTTGCATGAGGTGGCCAAAGTACTGGAGCTTCAGCTTTAGCATCATTCCTTCCAAAGAAATCCCAGGGTTGATTTCCTTCAGAATGGACTGGTTGGATCTCCTTGCAGTTCAAGGGACCCTCAAGAGTCTTCTCCACACCATAGTTCAAACGCATCAATTCTTTGGCACTCAGCCTTCTTCTATGTCATTATTGCTGAGGGCTCAATTTTCCAGTAGGATTTGCTCACCCTGAACAAAGAGCTGACGACCTGGGTGAAAGTCCTGGCAGGTTGCTACTTTGGACAATTTCCAACAAACATTCAGTATATGGATTTGCTTTCCCTGCCTGTTAAACTCCTGAAAGCACCATTGATTATGGACTTAACATATAATCTTTTTACTTCATCAGAAGATTATGTTCAACATTTCTCTGGCCACACAATTGGTTTTCAGTGAATAAAATCAGGCAGTGTGCTGCTGCTCATGGGGTTATTGGTTTTACTGTATAGGCATCATCCGAAAGCAGCTTACTTATAGAATGGTTGCACGGCCTATGGAAGACTCCCTTTGAGTCCCAGATGAGTGATCTTGTGTGTGAGACTGGAGTGCCTTTTCAGAAGAACCTTGGGGACCTGAAAAGAACTGTGGAGACCCTTTTAACTCATAGATGGAATAGATGAGTCTGGGTAAGAGTGGATGGTGTTTGGTGTTACTTAAGATTACACCTCATAATGTACTCCAGAAAACTGTGCTAACTTCCAAGGCTTCTGGCATCAAGGATTTGG
Organism: Redunca redunca; assembly: GCA_006410935.1. Taxonomy (NCBI): domain Eukaryota; kingdom Metazoa; phylum Chordata; class Mammalia; order Artiodactyla; family Bovidae; genus Redunca; species Redunca redunca. The sequence continues at coordinate 806,784 of SJYQ01002356.1, read as the reverse complement.
TAAACAAGGGATGAATGTACCTACAAGGCATCATAATAAGGGTTCTTTTGAGTTGGAACTGGAAACTATCACTGGTCTTCACTGTGAGTTGAATGTATGGAAAAGAAGGATTATGGGGCTGTCTGGGTGATTAATCCTGACACCGAAGGAAAAATGGGGTTATTACTTCACAATGGAGGCAGAAAACAATGTGGACAGAGCCAGCCAAGCTGAGAGCAGGGCTGGAGATCTTTGTATAGTCATTTCTAGAAGTAAAAAAAAAAGGCAATTTCAATCTTATATAGTAGGACCATCCAAGATCCAGGGCTCTTAGGAATAAAGGTTTGAAGTATCCTGGGGCAAAGTTACTCAACAAGCTTTTGCACTGGCTGATGGTAAAGAGAATATGCCATCTATTTGTCTTCATGATTTTGAATAAACAGGGACTGCAATCCCCTGTATATGATCTTACTTGTTCTCTTGCTCCATATATATATGTATGACTATATATTTTATATACATTATATGTGTATTACATATGTATATAATTAATGTATCTCATTTCCTGCTCATTTGTACTCACTATTATATATAGGGCATATCTAATCCAGAAGCTGAACAGTATTTATATGGAATATTTCTGTGGGATGCAGGCAAAACTAGAGAAGGAAGGGATGCTACCTAAAGATCTGAGACATGTAGTTGGATTTGTATATAATAGGACTTTGAATGTTCTTCATGTTGTAAGAGTTGAAGAGTGTGTTTCAATTATACAAGAGATAGTATTTTACAGAAGTAGATTTTGGGGAGAAGAAGGATGTATATGGATGCTAAGTAGTGGAAAAGGTAGAATATAGGGGTAACTTTCATATTTTTGCTGCCCAAGGTCCCAAGCTCCTCAGTTGGGGAAATTCTCCATTATTTGAAGATTCAAAATAAGGTTTATATACTTCCACATTAGAAGCTAACACGGGATAAATATTCATTTTCTCTGCAAGCTAGGGTGTGGGCACACAACCTAAACTTGGATAGTGAAAGACTCATGTTGAGGAGCTTTGAAACTAGAAGGGATGCAAAGGAGCTACAATATCCATTCATTTTGAGAATGTCATTGGTGCTGTGGGGTCTAGTGTGGATGACACTGTTTGTGGCAATGTTGGTGAATTCCAGGCAAGTCTGTGGAGTTGGCAGTTGTGCTCTAAGTCAATCATTCCTGTGGAAAGGTCTTGACTGTGATCCTGGTTCCTGCTGATTTACTGAAGAAAATTTCCTGATTTTCTTCAATGTCGTATAACACAGACTTTGCCTGGGTTTTGTCCTGGCTACTAGGAGGGAACTTCTAAATCCCTGGATTTCCTGAGTGATGGAGTGTCTTTGTTATTTATGGTTGGTCTTTCAGATCACACCCAGTAGTTTATACTAACAAGGAAAGTGATGGCAGGCTCTTGAATAGTTTTACTAATGAGACAGACCAGGCTCTCAGACCACAAAGACAACCATGAGATTAGAGGTTTAGTGCTTTGAGCTATGTAGTATCCACCCAACCTTCACAGAGGCTGGGGAGCTGGAGATTTAGTTCAATCACAATGATGGAAGGAAGCCTCAATAAAAACCCTGGACACCCAAATTCTAGTAAACTTCCCTGGTTGGTAACCATATAGCTATGTGCTAGGAGTGTGAAATATCCTGAGGACATGAAAGCTTTGTATTTTGGATCTTCCCAGATCCCATATATTAAACATCTGTGCATTCGGCTGGTCTTGATTTGTGTTTAAATTACAATAAAATTGTATGTGTAAGTAGTATGACACTTTACTGGGGCTTCCTCAGTGGCTCAGTGGTAAAGAATCCACCTGCAATGCAGGAGCTGCCGGAGGCACAGATTTGATCCCTGGGTTGGGAAGATCCCCTGGAGGAGGGCATGGCTATCCACTCCAGTATTCTTGCCTGGAGAATCCCACGGACAGAGCCTGGCAGGCTACAGTCCACGGGGATGCAAAGAGTCAGACACACCAGAAATGACTTATCAGGCATGCATGCATAACACTTTCCTGAGTTCTGTTCATTATTCCAGTGAATTATCTAACCTGAGGGAATAGGGGAAACCTCCGAATTTGTAGCTAGTTGGGGAGAAGGAGGCCTGAGAACCTTGGAGCTTGTGAAGAAAGGGGATTCTTGCAGAGGACTATGCTCTTAAACATGAAATTTGGCCTCAGTCCAGGTTCTCAAGATCAGAATTGCACTGCATTCAGCTTTCTTGTCAATTCTGTGAGCCGCCCTCTTTGGGGTGGTTCTGAGACCAATTTCCAGGGCACGTTAGGAGGGGGCTTCCCCAAACTGAAAACAAACAATCCTTAGATAACAGCAGAGTATGTAGAACTCAACTTGATCCTGATTCTATCATAGCTACCCTGAGATGGCATCAGATAGTACAGATGAAGGCTTCAGTCCTCCATGCTCTCTGTGCCCATCCCTCACCCCACTTCATATGCCAGTTGCAAGTCCAGTTGTCACCTGTGCTTGTAACCAACTGGCTGTTAATCAGAAGTTCCCTCAACTTTCTCTTTGGGTTAGTAAGTTTCATTGGCTAGAGTGGCCTGTGAGAGAACTCAGAGACTTAAACTGGCTCAGAGGTTAAAGTGTCTGCCTCCAATGCAGGAGACCCGGGTTTGATCCCTTGGTCGGGAAGATCCCCTGGAGAAGGAAATGGCAATCCACTCCAGTATTCTTGCCTGGAGAATCCTATGCACGGAGAAGCCTAGTAGGTTACAGTCCATGGGTTGCAAAGAGTCGGACACTACTGAGCGATTTCACCTCACCACCTTACTGGTTTATTCTGAAAGGATTTAACTTAGGAAGAATGAAGTGAACAAGAAGCACAGGGCAAGTTACGAGGAGAGGGCTGGGGACTTCCATAATCTCTGGGTGTACCACTCTCTCCAACCCCCAACCCTAGTACTTTTTGCTTTTTACGGAATTTTCATTACATAGGTGGGGCTTCCCTGGTGACTTACACGGTAAAGAATCTGCCTGCAATGCAGGAGATCTGGATTTCAATCCCCGGGTTGGGAAGATCCCCTGGAGAAGGGAATGGCTACCCACTCCAGTGTTCTTTCCTGGAGAACTCCATGGACTAAAGAACCTGGTGGGCTACAGTCCACCGGGTCATAAAGAGTAGGACACAACTGAGCAACTACCACGAACACACACACATTACACAGGCATGAGTGTTTGAGTCCTCTGACATTAGGGATTGACTCATTCTCCAGAGGCTGGAGGGGGGGATGAGAGTTTGAATCCTTTAATTCTCATGGCAAACAGCACCCATCTTTAGGTGTGGTCCAAAAATCACCTCATTAGCATGACATAAGACATCTTTATGACTCTCAGCACTTTGGAAATTCCAAAGGTTTTGGGAGCTGTGAGCCAGGAACCTTGAATGAAGGCCAAATATATATGGATAATATATTTTGGTCATCTGATGACTAAATATGTATTTCATATAAATCACACTATTGCACACATGCTATAATTCCAATAAATTCCTATTTTTCTTACATAAGTTAGAGCACCTTTCCATTGTTTGCAATCAGGTACCTTGAAAAGTTGAAGTAGTAATAGAGGAAAACTACTAACGCTTTGATAGGAACTGAGGGTATGCTTTAGACATTGATCTAAAGACTCTAAGCTGTCCATTTTCTTTTCTTTGAGCAAACTTATAAACAATAGACAATAAAAAAGCCAAAAATAGTAGGCACATTTTGTATTTTCACATCACAGAAAATAGCCACTTGTGAAGCAGAAACACCTCTTAAGAAAAAATAATGAACTGCACTTGTTACGGGAAGCACATTGACTGAAACCGCCCACCCTGCTCAGGCCCTTTAGTAACCATTTGCATGAGTTATTTTATGACAGGAGATCCTGGTAAGGAATACGGAACTAATAAGCCACCACCAACCGGAAGAGTTCGGGAAAGGTCAAAAGGAAACATCACGTGTCCATCCACTTCCCAGAATCCCTCTCGATAGCATCCATCTTGGGTGAGTGATGCGTACACCACCAGGAAAGACTCTGAATTAGAATGAATGGCCAAAGACACCCTGAAACTAATCCCATCACCATAAAACCCGAGACTGTGAGCTACGTGGCAGAGCAGTTCTCCTGAGTTCCCTTACCCTACTGCTCTCCACCTGGGTGCTCTTTCCCCAAAAAATCTCCTGCTTTGTCAGCACAAGTGTCTCCTCGGACAATTCATTTCCAAGTGTTAGACAAGAGCCCAGTTTTGGGCCCTGGCAGGGGTCCCCCTTCCTGCAACACATTTATAATAATTATTTAATTTTTGCTCCAAGGAAGAGTCAGTTTCTCAGTGATGAACATTGTTTCATGAAATATCTCTCTTTGTTAGTTTAAAATTTTATATCAAACTTTTTACCAACTATATCAGTTAAGGATGTGTTAGATTGTTGGCTATAGGAGACTAAAAGACAGTGGCATAAAACAGAAAGGTTAATTTTTCTCTTATGTGAAAGAAGTCTTGTAGTAGGCAGACTAAGCATGGTATACACAATGTCATTCAAAGATCTAGTCTCCTAACTTTCCCCCAGAATATATGCCCTTTTTCTTATTATTATAAGATAACTCTTGCCCCCATGGGCATGGCAACCAGCCTTTCGGACAGGAAGACTGGTAAAAGGCAAGGGGCAAAGAACTCATGCCAATGTAGGCAGCTCCTTTAAAAAAGCTTTTCTGGAATGCCCTCTGATGAGTTCCATTTACATCTTATTGGCCAGAACTATGTCCCTTGACAAGCCTAGCTGAAAGGGAGTCTAGGATTGTAGTTTATTTTTATGCCACCTATATTGTCATCACAAATAAAAATCAGGGTCATAAAGAAAACTGAAGTATTCTTTTCTTTACCTTCTATGGGCTGTTGATAATAATTTGCATCTAATAAATTCCTGTCTAACCTGGGATTTATTTTATATGTCCACCAATTTAATAGCTGATTAATAGATGGATACTCAATTCAGAATTGTTTAATGGCTAATCTTCATGTTGGATAATATTAAGACTTCCTCTATATTCCTTTGATGGAACCAATCATTAGTCACTCTTATGAATTGCCACTGAAGAGCAAATTGGGAGGGCACTATAGGAAATCTTAAAAATAATTGTATGGATTGAGAATTTGCAGTGCTATTCTTTCAAACTGAAGTATTATAAGTTGTAAGTAAGGTAGTTGTCATATTAAAGTATTTGAAAAGGAAATATTTCTTCACAGGATGGCCTGAAGGTAAGATTGAAGAAGTTTAGGTATGAAGCTCTGGAAAGGAAGATCAGGTTCAGGGGTTAACACTGACCTAGGAAGGAACATGGAGAAGGCAATGGCACCCTACTCCAATACTCTTGCCTGGAAATTCCCATGGGCGGAGGAGCCTGGTAGGCTGCAGTCTATGGGGTCTCTAAGAGTTGGATACAACTGAGCAACTTCACTTTCACTTTTCACTTTCATGCATTGGAGAAGGAAATGGCAACCCACTCCAGTGTTCTTGCTTGGAGAATCCCAGGGACAGGGGAGCCTCTTGGGCTGCTGTCTGTAGGGTTGCAGAGTCGGACACGACTGAAGCAACATAGCAGCAGTAGCAGCAGCAGGAAGGAACATAGGCAGAGCATTTAGAGAAGGTTGGAGTAGAGAGTTGGAAGAAATATCAATAATTTTTTATCCAATTGGGAAGTGAAATAAAGGATATTTTGAAAAATTCAGTAATAAATACTTAGAATGAAGGTGTGTATCCAGAAGGGAGAGTGAATGATTCAGGAATCTTGGCAGGTTGAATTCAAGCAATCTGAGGAGCAAAATTTTTCTGATGGCAAGAGAGGGGTCTGGTTTGTTGACAGAAAAAATTTGATACACCAGGTACCTGGATTTCTGGGCAAGATAAACCAGGTGTGACCAAGGAATAAAGGTAAAAGTGAGTTTTAAAAAGGATAGTGTGTGAAGTGTTAGTTGCTCAGTCATGTCAGACCCTTTGGGATCCCACAAACTGCAGCCCACCAGGCTCCTCTGTCCATGGAATTCTACAGGCAAGAATACTGGAGTGGGTAGTCACTCCTTGCTGTAAAGGTTAGCATGTAGGAAAGGAAGATATATTGCTTTAAAATAAATGAAGCAATGTGGGTTAAATGAGCTTGGGAAGCCACCAATTCAGTATTCTTTTTCCTTCTGGAAGAGGTGTGTTCTACTGGTATAATTTCAAATAGTGCTCATTTTAGTTTTTTTCTTTCCTGCCTAGAAAAATCTAAAGATAGAAATAATCACTAGGTGGTCATTACAGAATTCCTGATTTTGTTGCACATAGCTATGATGCAACGGGTGAAATGATGTTAGGATTTGTTTGTTTGAAAAATGAGACTATTTGGAGTTTATTAAATATGAACACATGATTCTTTAAGTTATAAATAATACAGTGATATCCCCTCTATTTTCCATATAAGCAATTTATGTTCCTTTCTTCTTTTAGGCTCATTTTTCCCCCTTGGTGAATGTATCTGTACTGCTTAAAACATGATTTGATTTGACTTAATGTTAATCTGCGATTCATGGGGTCGCAGAGTCCAACATGATGGAGCGACTGAACTGAACTAAGCTGAATGTCGATCTGCTTCTGTAACAGTTTTGATGTGCAGCTTTTCTGTTGAGTATGTACAAATCTTTTTCTCATATTTGTGAAATTTTCACTTTATATCAGATCTTCCCAATTGTTGTTGTTCACTCAGTTGTGTCTGACTCTTTGCGACCTTATGGACTGCAGCACGCCAGGCTTCCCTGTCCTTCACCTTCTCCCGGAGCATGCTCAAACTCATGTCCATCAAGTTGGTGATGCCATTTAATCATCTCATCCTCTGCTGCCCCCTTCTCCTCCTGCCTTCAATCTTTCCCAGTATCAGGGTCTTTTTCAATGAGTCAGCTCTTCTCATCAGGTGTCCAAAGTATTGGAGTTTCAGCTTCAGCCTCAGTCCTTCCAATGACAGGATTGATTTCCTTTAGAATTGACTGGTACTGTTCCTTTAGAATTCCATTAGAATTGTGGTCCAAGGGACTCTCAGGAGTCTTCTCCAACACCACCATTCAAAAGCATCAATTCTTGGGCGCTCAGCCTTCCTTATGGTCCAACTGTCACATCCATACATGACTACTGGAAAATCCGTAGCTTTGACTATACAGACTTTTGCTGGCAAAGTAATGTCTCTGCTTTTTAATGTTATATTTTAATAGAATTGTGTTTAATATTTGTTATCATCTTAGTGATTGATCACTCAGTAAAAACACTGTAAGAATGCTAATAATAGATTTAAATGTTATGTGAACCAGAAAACTTATTCCCACTACAACTGAAAACTGGACTGGAAATATCTTTGGCCTTTCAGACGGTTGATAAATTGATTTCAGACTTACAGTTTTCTGAGAAAAGCCAAGATCACCGAAAGGATTTCAGATATTACTGAGATTATGTAATGCATGGCAGCTGGTGGTTTGAAGCCAGAGGGCCCCACCTTAATTCTTACGGAGAAACCTATTTGGATAATAAAGAGTAATTTTAAGTATTATTTTAATGAGATGAGGTGACAGTTACTATAACATGAACCCATACTATACAATGAAGAATAGACTGATCAAACATTGAAGCATAATTAAAAGTAGACTGAATGTGAATTTAAACATCAAACCTGCTTCTTGTAGGTGTGCACCAAAATCATCTTAATTTGACAAAAATCTCTTCTGTGGTATAAAGTCCTCCAGGGAATGTGATTATACATCCTACTTTACCCAAGATCAATGTTTGCAAATCATCTGGTAGGGAAATACTTTCTTATATTTAACCTAAATCCCTATGTGGAAGCTTAAGCCCACTACTTCCTCTTCTAGCTTTAAGATACAATACAGCTGCCACTTCCAGATGGTCCTTAAAGATAAAAAAATAAAAAAGAAGAAGACCTGAAGCTTATTTACATATAATCATCTTAGAGATCCCCTTTCTAGGTCCTCATCAACAACAACAAAACTACATTGTCTCCTCTTACTTACCTCACTCCTTCTAAGGTTGTACCATTACTGTTTTATTTCATCTTTGTAGTTAAATCTTTCCACCTGTCCCTAATCATTTCCATATGACCAGTTTCCACAAGTGAAAGTCCTGGGTCAGGGGTGAGATGTATGGAAAGAGTAACATGAAAACTTATATTACCATATGTAAAATAGATAACCGACAGGAATTTGCTGTTGGCTCAGGAAACTCAAACAGGGTTTAAGTATCAACCCTCTGTATCAACCTAGAAGGGTGGAATGGGGAGGGAGATGGGAGAAATGTTCAAAAAGCAGGGGATATATGTATGGCTGATTCATGTTGAGCTTTGACAGAAAAATAAAAAATTCTGTAAAGCAATTATCCTTCAATTAAAAAAAATTTAAAAAAAGGTTAGCACATTTAAACTATTGTTTTTCAAATTCATATTGCCAACTTGCTCTTGAGATAGACTATTTATTTATACATCTATTGGCTGCATAGAAGCAAAAGTGTTATCTTAATCCTTGCCAATTACCCCTCTTTCATCTTTGATATTTTGGTGTCGCTTTATTTTAATTTTCACTTATTTTCTCATCAACGATGAGGAATAGTTTTTCTGTATGCTGATAATTTATTACCACGTGTGTGTGGGAATTTTCTTTTTCATTTCTTTTACCATTTTTGGTTGGTGTTTCTCTTGCATGTGATGGGTTTTTTCCAGGGGAAAGAAATTAACCTTTACTTGGCACATTTTATGAGTATATTTCTTCAGCTTGTTACTTGCTATTTTATTTTGTCATATTTGGAACAGGCAGAAGTTTAAAAATTTTATATAGTAAAATTTATTCATTATATAGTAAAATTATCAGTAATTTGTGAATTGATAAGGGGCCTAGTAACACCTTCAGATTATGTAAATATTCATATATATTTTCTTTCTTAGAATTTGTCTAATTTCAGAGGAACAGGGAAGACATCATGGAGAAGGTGACATCTGAGCACAGATCTAAAGCAGATGAGAGAGCTTCCTTCCAGGTGGTGCAGTGGTCAAGTGTACAGCCTGGCGGTGCAGGAGATGCAAGAGACTTGGGTTTGATCCTTGGGTCTGGAAGATCCCCTGGAGTAGGAAATGGCAACCCATTCCAGTATTCCTGCTTAAAAAATTCCATGGACAAAGGAGCCTGGTGGGCTACTGTCCATGGGGTCACAAAGAGTCAGACACAACTGAGTGAGCATGAACACACTGAAGCAGACAAAGAAGAAGCCATATGCATATTTTGGGGAGGAGCATTCCAGGCAAAGAGAACCACAAATGCAAAAACCTTGTAACTGGAAACTTGCTGTGTTGGAGGAGCAGCAAAATAAAAACAGTATGGTTGAGGCAGAATGAATAAAGGAGGATAAAAATAATGAAACAGTCAGGGAGAAATTATGGGCCATGCGGCACTGGGCTGTTAAGGTCACTCTGAATCTTTTACTCTGGAAGCAATGGAAAACAATTAGGGGACTTTAAGCACAGAAGTCATGTGACTTACCTTTCATTTTAATGGAATTATTCTTTATTATACTATAGTTTAATCGGTTGACTTCAAACTATTTACCGAATAACTTTTCTCTAGAGATAGAAGCTTGTGGGTTTTTTTTTTTATGTAACTTATATAAATTATTAAATTCTTATGTATACTTAGACTTAATATATACTTG
>SJYQ01002356.1:780939-796983 GCA_006410935.1 Redunca redunca | reverse complement strand
TTTGTTTGTTTTAGTCTCTTGACTTTTTCTTGTGTGAATGTAATACTGCTGTAAGTTTGTGCCTTAAAATAGATTTGAAATCTTGGGCAGATCCTGTTTATTAATCTTTTCTCAAATTGTTCTTGCTTCTTTTTAGGTATTTTTTCTCTATATAAACTTTAAGGTTATGATCAAGTTAAAAAATTCCATTGGCTTTGGATATTTGAATTACACACCCAGATTGTTTTGAGCAAGAATTTAAATCAGTACAATACTGTCTTTCAGTAATTTAAGCTTCATTAAAGTCCTCTAGTAAAACTTTCCATTTGCCACATCTAATTCTTACATCCAATTCCCAAAAAAAAAGGCAATGCAAAAGAATGCTCAAACTACCGCACAATTGTACTCATCTCACATGCTAGTAAAGTAATGTTCAAAATTCTCCAAGCGAGGCTTCAGCAATACGTGAACTGTGAACTCCCTGATGTTCAAACTGGTTTTAGAAAAGGCAGAGGAACCCGAGATCAAATTGCCAACATCCGCTGGATCATGGAAAAAGCAAGACAGTTCCAGAAAAACATCTATTTCTGCTTTATTGACTATGCTAAAGCCTTTGACTGTGTGGATCACAAGAAACTGTGGAAAATTCTGAAAGAGATGGGAATACCAGACCACCTGACCTGCCTCTTGAGAAGTCTGTATGCTGGTCAGGAAGCAACAGTTAGAACTGGACATGGAACAACAGACTGGTTCCAAATAGGAAAAGGAGTATGTCAAGGCTGTATATTGTCACCCTGCTTATTTAACATATATGCAGAATACATCATGAGAAACACTGGACTGGAAGAAGCACACGCTGGAATCAAGATTGCCGGGAGAAATATCAATCACCTCAGATATGCAGATGACACCACCCTTATGGCAGAAAGTGAAGAGGAGCGAAAAAGCCTCTTGATGAAAGTGAAAGAAGAGCGAAAACGTTGGCTTAAAGCTCAACATTCAGAAAACGAAGATCATNGAAGGAATGATGCTAAAGCTGAAACTCCAGTACTTTGGCCACCTCATGTGAAGAGTTGACTCATTGGAAAAGACTCTGATGCTGGGAGGAACTGGGGACAGGAGGAGAAGGGGACGACCCAGGATGAGATGGCTGGATGGCATCACGGACTCGATGGACGTGAGTCTGAGTGAACTCCGGGAGATGGTGATGGACAGAGAGGCCTGGCGTGCTGCGATTCGTGGGGTCGCAAAGAGTCGGACATGACTGAGAGACTGAACTGAACTGAACTGAATTCTTACATAGTTCTCCTAACTTGATTTTAGTCTTAAGATACCTTGATAATTGTCTTAACTTGACTTCAGTATTATAAAAAATATTTTTTCCCTAATTAATCATTGTGTGGAGGACCAGTGTTCTAATTTCTTTGCTGGTTACACTTTGTACTGTAAGACATTTTGGTATTTCAGAAAAAGCAAGGTCTTGATTTTTAGTGATTCTTGATTTGAATCTCGGTTCTGCCATTTATATTGCCTTAAAATTTACGTAACTTGTTTGAGTCTTGGTTTCCTCAATGGTGTGATGATAATAATCACCCCTTAGAGGGCTTTTATGGAGATTAAACAAGGTAAGTCATGTAGAAGAAATAACAAAATAGTCACTCAGTACATTTTTATTTCTTGACTTTCCTAGTGATTTATATTTTCCTCCTTGCTTTGCAGTCTATGTTTCATCTTCCCAGGGAAGATTTAAGACAAAAAGTAGATGATGCTTCTTCCTAGTATCTAAGACCTTTTGGTACCCCAAAGCCTTCACACTTTATATTTTTGCTCCATTTTCTCAATCTTATATAAACTTGTTCTCTTTAAATCATTCTAAAATGTTAATAAATAATATCCTGAGAAATTATCTTCTATGACAGAGATAGCTTCTAAAAAAGGCATTCCAATGACCTTTATCATTTCATTTCATTGAAATAACTTTCTCTTTCCATGAACTGGGAAAATTGATTCCACCTCAAAATAGTTCACCACTGTGAAAAATGGCCTTACCCTTCTAGATTTATCTGAAGCACTATCGGTATCAGTAAGACAGGAGTCATCTGAATGAACAGAAACAAAAAGTTTATAACAGAGGTAGGGAATTCGGGGGTAATAACAAAAACTATGTACAGAAGAGATAAACAGCAGTCTTATTTAAACCAGCTAGTTTGACACAGCCAAACCCATCTTTTCATTTTATTCTCTTACCATTGGCTTCTTCCCTATCAGTTCAGTTCAGTCACTCAGTCGTGTCCGACTCTTTACAACTCCATGGACTGCAACACTCCAAGCCTCCTTGTCCATCACCAATTCCTGGAGTTTACTCAAACTCATCTCCATTGAATCAGTGATGCCATCCAACCATCTCATCCTCTGTCTTTGCCTTCTCTTCCCACCTTCAATCTTTCCCAGCATCAGGGTTTTTTCCAATGAGTCAGCTTTTCGCATCATGTAGCCCAAGTATTGGAGTTTCAGCTTCAACATCAGTCCTTCCAACGAACACCCAGGACTGATCTCCTTTAGGATGGACTGGTTGGATCTCCTTGCAGTCCAAGGGACTCTCAAGAGTCTTCTCCAACACCACAGTTCAAAAGCATCAATTCTTCGGTGCTCAGCTTTCTTCATAGTCCAACTCTCACATGTATACATGACTCTGGAAAAACCATAGCTTTGATTAGATGGACCTTTGTTGGCAAAGTAATGTCTCTGCTTTTTAATATTCTGTCTGGGTTGGTCATAGCTTTTCTTCCAAGGAGCACGCATCTTTTAATTTCATGGCTGCAATCAACATCTACAGTGATTTTGGAGCCCCCAAAATAAAGTCTGTCACCATTTCCACTGTTTCCCATCTATCTGCCATGAAGTGATGGGACTGGATGCCACAATCTTCATTTTCTGTATGTTGAGCTTTAAACCAACTTTTTCACTCTCCTCTTTCACTTTAGTTCTTCACTCTCTGCCATAAGGATGGTGTCATCTGCATATCTGAGGTTACTGATATCTCTCCCGGCAATGCTGATTCCAGCTTGTACTTCATCTAACCCAGTGTTTCTCATGATGTACTCTGCATAGAAGTTAAATAAGCAGGGTGACAATATACAGCCTTGACATACTCCTTTTCCTATTTGGAACCAGTCTGTTGTTCCATTTCCAGTTCTAACTATTGCTTCCTGACCTGCATACAGATTTCTCAAGAGACAGGTCAGGTGGTCTGGTCTTCCCAACTCTTTCAGAATTTTCCAGAGTTTGTTGTGATCCACACAGTCAAAGTCTTTGGCATAGTCAATAAAGCAGAAATAGACCTTTTCTTGGAACTCTCTTGCTTTTTTGATGATCCACTGGATGTTGGCAATTTGATCTCAGGTTCCTCTGCCTTTTCTAAAACCAGCTTGAGCATCTGGAAGTTCACAGTTCATGTATTGTTGAAGCCTGGCTTGGAGAATTTTGAGGATTACTATGCTAGCCTGTGAGATGAGTGCAATTGTGTGGTAGTTTGAACATTCTTTGGCGTTGCCTTTCTTGGGATTGGAATGAAAACTGACCTTTTCCAGTCCTATTGCCACTGCTGAGATTTTCAGATTTGCTGGCATATTGAGTGCAGCACTTTCACAGCATCACCTTTCAGGATTTGAAATAGCTCAACTGGAATTCCATCACCTCCACTAGCTTTGTTCGTAGTGATGCTTCCTAAGGCCCACTTGACTTTGCATTCCAGGATGTCTGGCTCTAGGTGAGTGATCACTCCACTGTGGTTATCTGGGTCGTGAAGATCTTCCCTATACTTGTGCTGAATCTTTTGTTCTTATGGTTTTACCTGCAGTTGGAGTGAGCTAATCCTTCTTTGTTTGTAAAGCTGATGACTGAAGAAGCCAAGTCCCTTTATGTCTGGAAAATGAATCTGTTTAATAAACTTAATTTCGACACTGCCCTCCTCATTGAACTTGACCCTTCATTTGGCAGCATCTTCTGAATGATGGACATAGCATTGCCCTTGATGGACCTCTGATGAGTTTTCCAGTCTACTCTCCTAGAATAAGCTTCACCTGATTCTATTTGGGGATCTGCCAGCAGTCTGATGGCCTCAGCCTCTCCAATCTCATTGTGGTTCACCTCTTACTTTCTGTTCTCATTTACTAGAAAGTGATTATGCATACCTTCACATAGCCATCGATAACAGGGCCACTTTAATTTCTAGAGGCTAGCTGCATCTCTTCACCGCTATACTTTTTCTCCTGCTGCTACATTTTTTTCTTGAATTTCTGTCATTCTAAATGAATACCTGGTGGAATATTAATCTCACATGTCATATATGACCATGTCCGTGAAGTCTTCTCTAGCTATCCAGCTAGGAATGTGGTTCCTCTCTCATTCACACCCATGCACTGACATGGCCAAAAATTTCGCTTGGGTTATGTTGCTAGATGTTATGAAAAACCCAAACAAACTTTTTGAGCAACCCAATAATTCTCTACCTCTTCCCTTGTATGAACCTGCAAATACTCCGTGCTATGTAATGGTGCCAGTTACTAGACTAGATACTAAGAGTACAAAATGACAAGTACAAGACAGAATAGCTGCCATCAGAGACAACAGAGTGGGCAAAGAGGCATGTGAAAATAATATATTAAAACAAACATGGCTCGGGGGGATGGAATCATGGAACTACTGTGCTTTCTTTCCTGAAGCCCCTTAAAATGAGCTTTGTAGGGTGTCCCTCCCTGTCTCCTGGATGAAAATCAGGCAGGAGGTGGGACTTCTAAAGTCCCCTCTTAGGGCACAAAACTCCTCGATTTGGTAATTAGAATGACATGTCCTACAGAATGTCACACACAACCTCAGCCTTGTGGTTAAGTTGAGGCATCTCTGACCATCTGAAACTGAGGGAGAGAGAACAGATGGCTTCTCCCTTCCTGCCTGTACATCAACTTCTCTGCCTCCTCCTATTAATAATAATAGGATTTTCTTTTTCTCTCTTCAGAGTCAGAGCTGGTAGGGGAGAAAGGTAGAAGAAAGAGGTTGGGGCAAGATAGTCCTTAGTGTCTGTTATGTTACTTTCAAGGGTTATGTAGTGCTGTGCTTTGGTCTTGGTGGATACTAAATGCTGGTGCTTTCCCCTACAGATAGCTCTAACCCTAACCCTAACTTATGGGTTCTTTGGACCCTCTCACTCCTCCAGCTTCCTTACTCTCCCAGCATCCTTTCCCTTACCTCCACCAGTAGCTGAGAATTTCTATTTTCCTTTGGGGTGCCTATTTCCTGCTCCCTTAGCCTGAGGACTCTGGTGATACAACCAGTTTCTCTGGTGAGTCTGTTCCAACTTTGGGTGGCTTTCTAGGTCAACATTCCAGATGATTGCTCTTTTACTTATCTGACTGCCTCTGGTCCAATGGAAACTTGCATGCTCTCATTGCCTCCTGCTCTCTCTCATCTCTGATACCCTGCTGCAATAAATTCTGGGTCTACGCACTGATCTTAGTTCAGCAACAACTATTTCACCCTTCCACAGAGGAACCTGTCAGCCCACATCTTATGCTTTAGATTTCCAAGCAAGAATCAGGCATCAGTCCTTTGTATCTGCCAACTAGATAACAACATATATTGAATCCTTCCAGTTGTCCATTTAAAACTGTAACTTGAAGCAGAGGGTAAATACCACACCTTTCCTCTCCAAAAATTCTCCTCACTTTTTTCAATTCTTCCTAACTTTTTAAAGGCATGCTGCTATCTCAGGTGCTACAAAATTAATCTATTGATTTTAGATTTTTCAAATCTCACTTTGAATTGCAACATCTGTTATATTCATGCTTCAGCCAAAATAGAAATAGAGAATTCCATTTTAATATCCAGTTACATCTCTGTATTATAATAATGGTTAGGTAGGAATGCTTATTCCATGGATCATTTTACTTCCAAAGTAGGGAAATGACTTTAGCTGCTTTCTGCAGAAAGGAGCAGAGCATCTTTTCTCACTACTACCCAAGGAGTTATGGTGGTATCAACACTGGTGAAACTGAAGGTAGCTCATATCCTTTGTACCATTTCCCAGGCATTAATGGGTCAGGGTTCTCTGCCTAAACAATTCCTAGACTTAACTCTTTGCCTCTTGGGCATATATGTCCTTAAAATCCCTGGGGGAGAGTTTCTTCCATTACCATGTTGGGTTATTAAAACATAATAGGAGATAGATAGGAAGCCTACTGTGCTTAAAAACCTACCTGCCAGTGCAGGAGATGTAAGAGATGTGGCTTTGATCCCTGGGTTGGGAAGATTCCCTGGAGAAGGAAATGGCAACCCCCTCCAGTATTCTAGCCTGGAGAGTCCCATAGACAGAGGGGCCTGGTGTGCTGCATAAAGTCCATGGGGTGGCAGAGAGTTGGACAGGACTACAGTGAGTTAGGATGGATGGACTGTACTCTTTAATTTAGCTGCTACTAGATAGCTTTATTTAAAGGGAATGCATTTGCACTTAGGTTCTTGGCTAGGATTCTAGGATGGAAGGAATGTTAACTAACATCCTGAAGCAAACTCTTCACATTAGTAGACTGTGGCATCACTTTTGGTGGGTAAGAGAAATGTCTTTTTTCTGCGCAGTAATTCATTATCCCTCACAATAGTTTGAAATGATTAGAAATTCTATTGACATTTTCTTTATCCATAATGCCCTTTGAGGAATAGAGTCAAAGTGCTGAACAAGCACAGAGTGGGGAACATCAGGTCCGTAACCAGTGAACAAAAGGGTGGGTGACATTACTGTCTGAGAGTTTAGCTGGAACAAAAGCACATCACACAGGGAAATACATCAGGGGGCTGTTTCATAGTGGGCTCAATAGAGAAAGAGCACAGAGTACATAATGGGCATTGTCAAGTGTTGTTAAGCTTGTTTGGGCTGGGATTTTAAGGACCCTTAAATTCCACATTAAGAAGCTTGAACTAATTCTCATGGGCAAAGAGAATCTAAGGCTTGGGCAAATATATGGAAACAAATGAAAGTCTCTGAAAGGAATGATGTGTACAAGGAAGTTATCTTAATCGCAGAACACTGGAAGGGTTGAATGCCATCAGTGTAGACCATGGAACAAGTAATGGGTCTAAGAAGTAATGTTTCTTGCCACCATCCACTGCAGGATACGCCTAGGGTTGAAAATAGGCATGCAAATCTTTGTGAAATTCATCCTGCATGGTGGTGAGCAGATTAGTAATTGTTGTGTTGTTGTTGTTTAGTTGCTAAGTCATGTCTGACAGTCTGCTCTGTCCATGGAATTTCCCAGGGAATATTATTGGACTTGGTTGCTATTTCTTTAGCCAGGGGATTTTTCCTACCCAGGGATCAAACTTGCATCTCCCGCATTGGCAGGTGGATTCTTTACCATTGAACCACCAGGGAAATCATTTATTAAATTCCTACCCTGGGTCATAAAAACAAAGATCAGTCCTCATAGAGCTGCAAGTCATTCTCATGTTTCCTTTCTAGACGAGGAAACAGGTACTCAGAGCAGTTAAGAAAGTAGTCCAAGTTTCCAGAACCATGACTGCAAGCTGGTATGATCTAATGTTCTTCATGGGTGGACAGTCTGATGAATAGCTTCCTCCTTGTTCCCCTCGATTTTAAAGTCACTGAAACAATCGGAAACAGCTTAACTTGACTTTGTTCTTTAGAGTGCTAACAAAGGTGAAGTTAGGGAAGTGGGCTTGCACGATTACCTGATTACTCTCTGTGGTTCAAGTTGCCCAGTCATAACTCACTGGGTGACTGAACACCACCACCATCACCAACAACAGAGGTGATAACAATGCACACTGTAAGTTTACAAGCTGTAGAGATTGTATCCCGTAGGAGTGAAGACTGCATGGTTGCGAGTGTGGTGGAAGAGACTAGTGAAGGAGACACGGTGAGAAAATGGATCTTAGGTCAAAACCCATGTCTGGCCACCTTCCCTCGGTTTCTCCACATTGATGGTAGACAGTGCCCTCGTGGGTGGGATCAGACCTAACAGTCTGATATAACAGAGAATCACAGGAAATGCTGTTTTGTGAACACTTCTATCTACTCTTTTCCCTAACTCACTTTTGCAAACATGTCTGGCAGGATATAGAAGTCACACTCACTTTCTAATAAAAGACTGTCCCATAAAAAGGAAGAAAAGAAATTCAAGGACACTGCTTTTCATCTGTCTGATATTCTCTCCCTGACTAATTAGCCGTGAGTAAAATCTATCTGCAATCTATTACTAATTGGTCATTATAGTTCTCCTAGACTTCTACCTCCCACGTTCTTATCTGTCCATACTTTACTGTATTTTATTTTTCTGCCAATTTTTTTCCTTTCTTTTAACCTTTTCCTTTTAAAGGATGATGTTTACAACTTTCTTCCTTGTTATTATTATTTGTAAACCAAATCGCATCAGGAGAAACCCACACACAATTTCTCACGACACTACATGAATTGTTCAGGTAGAAATAGCACTTGATGGAGACGGTCTTTGCTCTCCACACTGAGATGCTGGGGTAGTTTTGCAATGATTGTCATCAGAGGAAAAGGTGAAAAAGTTATTCTAGTCCCTTTTTCCCTCAGAACCTTAAGACAATAAGAATGAAGGAATGTGGGATGCAGAAGTATTTTGGCATGACAAGAAGGGATGAAAGGTAAAAATTGTATATGAATGCAGTTATTCGTCAAAAATCAGTCCTTGTGCTAGATAACTATGAATAAAATAAGTCCTAGGTTATATATTTTGCTGCAAAATACAATAAACTGCTGTTAACTATCTAAAAACTATAAATGCACCTACAAAATAAGCTAGAATCTAAGTTTAGAAGCAGTAGAGAATTTTCTTCTGTCAAGGTAACAGAATAAGGCTATAAAAATGAATAGTATCAAAATATGTACAAACTCAGTGGCTCACATAAATCACTTTTTGATGTATGTGCTTGGTTACAAGACATTCTCCATTTTGGAAGATTGTTGCAATCTTCTTGGTGGGTATGGAAAATATTTCTTTCCTGCACAATAATTCAATATCTCTCACTAAAGTCTAAAATAAATGAAAACTTTGCTGATATTTTCTTCAGGAAGATGTAAAATTGTTTCTGCTAAACACTGCTAGCTTCCGCAACTGAAAGCTTTCCTTGGAAATTCTTGTCAGCAAGGGCCTTCTTCTGCCGTCACAGTGTCATTTCCATGTACCTTGAGAAGCACAGTGCAGCCACTGAACAGCTGGGATCATCTCAAAGTTCAGCCCAATCAGCCTTAGGAAGGGCAGTAATTATCGGAGCCCGCTGGCGGAAGGTGGGGGAGGGACTTGCAATCGGACCGCAGCCCTGGCAAGTATGACTCAGTTTCTAATAGCAACAAGCTCAAAGCTTCTCTGTGGGGCAGCTTCATAATTAAACGTTAAAATCGGAATGCTTTTCTGTGAAGGAGCACACTCTCCTTTCCAAATCCTAGTTTAATATTCAGCTCAGAGCTCACAGCTTAGTAAAAAAGTCAGCCTTAAGATTCGGCACGCTTAAACAGGTAGTATGTAATTAAGATGCTGCCTTGGTGGCAAGACTTTGAAACTCAGTGCTTTTGTTTATCCCATGTGTGGTTTATATGCTAAATTGCTTCAGTCGTGTCCGATTCTTTGGGATCCCATGGGCTGTAGCCCACCAGGCTCCTCTGTCCATGGGATTCTCCAGACAAGAATACTGGAATGGCTTGCCATTTCCTTCTCCAGGGAATCTTCCCAACCCAGGGATAAAACCCGGGTCTCTTAGGTCTCCTGCATTGGCAGGGGAGTTCTCTACCACTAGGGCCACCTGGGTGGCTTATGAATCTGGGCAATCGGAACTCTGTATTCCCTCTGTGTGAACAGTACACATTATTGTCATTGTTTCCTGTGGGGTCGTCCTTCAGGCACCGAGAATGCTGATGGTCCGAGTATCCCCAGGGCTACAGGGTGATGATGTGAAGATATCGCCCTCAGTGAGAAGGAGGTGCCTCTGCTGAGAGGCCGTGTGAGGCAAAATCTGAGTGACTGCCCAACAGTGTGTGTGGGAAAGAAAACATGAGAGTAATAACTTCATGGGGGAAGAGAAAAAGTGAACCAAAGAGCAAAAATGAACTGAAAAGCCAAAAAGGACTAGGAAGGGTAATGACACAGGGATGAGTCCAGAGGTTGAGGAGCTTCATGACGGTTTGAGTTCTGTTCCTGAGTGCTGTGTGACCAAGGGTGAGGTGCTTAATTTCTCTGGGTCATAGTTTCTCTCTCGGGTATGTTTTGACTATATGACTCATGTGGGATTTTATAATTCTAACATCCTAGTATTCTATTATCTTTACGCTCATATTTTGACTTTCAATATGTTTGTACAGCTTATTACAGCAAAACACAAGTGTATTGATTGTTGATGACATATTAAAATGATTTAGCAAGAATATTAGTTTAAAAGTAGCCAAAAGAAGACTTAAAACTAAAAAAAACTTCAACCTTAAAATATAATAATATGCACATTAGTTCCCAACCTGATTGAAGGCGGAAGCAGAAGGGGATGACAGAAGATGAGATGGTTGTGTGGCATCACCGACTCAATGAACATGAGTTTGAGTAGACTCTGGCAGTTGGTGATGGACAGGGAGGCCTGGCCTGCAGCAGTCCACGGGGTCGCAAAGAGTTGGACATGATTGAGCGACTGAACTGAACTGAACCTACTGGAGATTCCAGAGGAAATATACTACAAAACTGCACAGAAAAATTCTACCTGTGCAAATCAAATAAGCCAGCTAGAAAGTATCTTCCAAAAACTCAAGACAATATTGTTTCAATTATTGTTGTTGTTTCGTCACTCAGTCATGTCCAACTCTTTGAGACCCCATGTACTGTATGTAGCCTGCCAGTCTCCTCTGTTATGGAATTCTCCAGGCAAGAACACTGGAGTGGGTTGCCGTTTCTTCCTCCAGGGGATCTTCCGAACCTGGGGATGATGGAACCCACAGCTCCTAGGTCTCCTGTGTTGGCAGGTGGATTCTTTACAACTGAGTCACCTAGGAAGCCCTTCCAATGGTTACTTCATGGGTATTCTAACATTAACAAGATGTTTTCTCTTGATTAATAAAACCACTAAGAAGATATTATTGGCATAATCCAAAGCTTTTGTGAAAGCTTCATAGCTATTACCTGCTGAGCCATAATTTGAAAAAGAACAAAACAAATAAAAATGCAAATAAGTCCAATGGAATAACCCAAGAGCCTTGCAAGAATAAATCAGAAAAATCAATTCTTCCAGACAAGGCATAAACTCAAAATTCACACATTTCCATGTAGACACTCCTTCACAGGTGTTCTGAGTTTTCATTAATTAATAAGAGCACATGTTAATAAGTAGGCCAGGCATTAGGCTAGAAGTCAGGGGAATTTGGATTTTATTTTAAATTCTTTCATTTTTTACTCTATGACTTTCTCCACTCTTAAACTTTGTGCCTCTCTTTCCATATCTGTTAAAATGGGGATAATGATATTCACCTGATCAATGTGAGATTATAGAATTTGAAAATCTATAATTAAATGTGCTAAAGACTATGCATTCCTGGTTAACAATGAAATGATTCTTGCTATTTCAGTAAGACTGAGGTTTTTGGCAAAAAATATAATCTTTGAACATGCCTGAAAGACTCGTTAGCTTCTCAGAGCCCTTAAAATGTCCAGGTCTGCCGACTAAGGTCCGTCTAGTCAAGGCTACGGTCTTTCCTGTGGTCATGTATGGATGTTAGAGTTGGACTGTGAAGAAGGCTGAGCGCCGAAGAATTGATGCATTTGAACTGTGGTGTTGGAGAAGACTCTTGAGAGTCCCTTGGATTGCAAGGAGATCCAACTAGTCCATTCTGAAGGAGATCAACCCTGGGATTTCTTTGGAAGGGATGATGCTGAAGCTGAAACTCCAGTACTTTGGACACCTGATGCGAAGAGTTGATTCATTGGAAAAGACTCTGATGTTGGGAGGGATTGGGGGCGGGAGGAAAAGGGGACGACCCAGGATGAGATGGCTGGATGGCATCATGGACACAATGGACGTGAGTCTGAGTGAACTCCTGGAGATGGTGATGGACAGGGAGGCCTGGCGTGCTGCAATTCATGGGGTCGCAAAGAGTCGGACACGACTGAGCAACTGAACTGAACTGAACTGCCTATGATCTAGCTGTGAATGGACTCACCCTTTTTGCACTCAGGTCACCCAGCTGATCATGGAGTCACAAAAGAGCCAGACTGACTGAACACTAACAGCAACTCAGAGAACACATGCTTTTAGTGAAACACAGGGCTCCCTGGATGATGAGTCAACTGGCCTACTCTGCTAAGGTGATCTCTGTTAGTATGCAGAACTCCATGCTTACCTTGACGATGATGAGACCACAGCCAGTCTTCCTTTTCTGTTTATGGGATAGGAGACTCAGAGGCCGAGGCTCTGTTCCTTCTGTGCTCAAGTTGCTTCTAATTCAGCCCTTCCCAACAGAAAGACAGAGTGATCCTACATCTCTGAGCCTGGTAAGCAATGGCAGCTTTGGGGGTCTGGGGAGGACTTTCAGAAGAAATATGATTGAAAGGAAGACATGGGTAAGGAGACATGGGTCTTTGCCCCACACCAGAGTTCTCAGCTCTTAGATATACTATGAAGCCTATGAGAATGAAGGGCTTCACAGTTTATTTAGACTATGTCAGAGTTATCCAACATCCCTATTTTAAAGTGTAAATATTTGTTTTTACCACTCATAAGTTTGACCTTTCAGGTAAGCACAAACTCCATGAAATATGATATACTATATTTATTCATTCCATTGGCATGGTCATGAGATCAGAGGTTTATGAAAATCCCTTTCAACTCATCAACTTTCTCCTCTATGGAGGAGAAGTTATCACGTACATCAATCTTCGTGTAGTTCATGGTTTTCTTATGGCATGTGAAATCCACTTATGACCCCCTTAACACTTTTATAAGATCAAATGTGTCACCAACCCTATCTGATATTTTACACACCATGGAGAATTTGGCCTCTTGTTAATTGCATCTGCAGTCTCAAAGCTCTTTATAGAATCTTCCCTAAGTGATATTAATAGCAATGGTGGTCCTTTATTAATAATGTATAATAACAATAGCTCTCATTAAAACTTCAGTTAAGTGATTAGAGAATGGTTAGAGTTGTGGTTAGAAAATGGGCATGTAGACATCAATACTGCTGAAGTCATTTATTCCTTCCCTCATGAAACAGAAATAAATACAATGACTGACTAAGATGGTAATGTAATTCCGCCACAATGGCAGCACTGAAAACTAGCATTTTTATCTGTGGGAGAGTTTCCTTGGTGGTATTGTGTGATGGGGCATCCCCAGGAGGAAGAAAACACAAAGCATTTTTCTCCATGATGTCCCTGTGCGTTCTGTGGTTTCTTTCATTCTCTCCAGGCTGGAGTTAGCATCAGTAGCAGAAATGTGAGCAAAGGGCTAGTTCCTCATCCTGACTCTGTTATAGGACAACATCCCCTGAACCTCAGTTTCTTTCATCTGTGAGATGGGAGGAATTATGTCTATTTGGCAGAAATTTCCTTTGGTTTGCAAGTAAAATTACACATGAGTTATACCTACAGGTGCACCTTGAGCCCACTCCTCCATTTCTTCCAACAATTTTGTCAATACCTCATCTCCTGTATGGACTTCCCATTTGGCTCAGTGGTAAAGAATCCCCCTGCCAATGCAGGAGATACAGGTTTGATCCTTGGCTCAGGAAGATCCTCTGGAGAAGGAAATGGCAACCCACTCCAGTATTCTTGCCTGGAGAATTTTAAAACACCTAGAGTGTTTCTGTTTCCTGCAATGAACACTGACTAATGTAGATCTGATGTTGAGAATTTGAAGTGTTTGAGAGAATCAGATACGTTAAATCTGTATTCAAATGTTTAATAAAATTTGATGAGCTTCTTTAAAAAACTGCACAGAATGATGCTTTGTAAAGTAATTTAAAAGAATGATAAACACTCTCCAATAATTCTTAGCCAACCCCAGAAAGAGGTGTGCTTCTTTTGTCCGTTCACACCTCTGCTCCCAATTCAGATTCCCAGAGTGTGTAAGTTGTTTTCTCAGGCACAAGGAGGCCTCTTGTGCACATTAAAGCTGAGTTCCCCCAAGATGACTACTCTAGCTCCCCTCTCCACCTTGCAAAGGGTAACAAGATGAATGCAATTAATGAGATTATCATAAAATGTTGAGTGTTAACAGAGTTATTTCTTCCTTTTCTCTCTCTTCTCTACCCTCTTTCCTCCTTCTCTCCCTTCTAAATGGGTATATCACGCCAAAATGGATGTGAGGGGATAGGCACAGTTGAAAAGTACAAATACATTAAAGCTATAAACTGATTAAAACAAGGTAGGAAGGCATTAGTGAATGTGAAATGAATGGAGGAAAAATTATGCAAGAAACTCTAAGTCTGGGAAGCTACTGAAATTCACGATAAAATGTAACACCGAGCTTCCAGGCAGACAAAGACAAAAAGGGAAACAGTAAAAAAAGTATTCAGGAGATGACATCTTATATGCAGTTTTTTAAAAGTAGAGATAGTCTTCATATGATTTTGTTAACAAATATTCACATTGATAAAATACAAGCTGACCTCACATTCACAGTGACTCCTGGGGGCGTTTGCATTTTTACAGTGAACTCTGATCTTAGCCATGAGATGACTCACAAAATCAACATCTGTGGTGTTAGGACCTGGAAGCTGACTTTGTAAATGGGACTCTCTACCATAGTCATCATTTTCTGCACTTGCTTTGGCTTTGTATGTGTAACTTGCCCACTGCTTTGGATTCAGTGTGCTCAAGGCCATGGCGGTTTTTGGAATGGGGGCTTAGAAATGGATAGAGAGCCTTGGAGACCATTGTCCAGGAATCATTTAAACCAAGCTGCAGCTATTGTTTTAACGCCCCTTGGAAAGAGAACACCTTGAAATTACTTCCCATCTAACCTCTCAAAAATATTTTAAAGTAAGCTTCATTAATCATTATTAGGCTCTTTCCTAGGCCTTGTCCCAAAGGTCTGGTAAGCTTTAAATCCCTAGTGACACCTGCTGGGCAGACCTCAGCTCACTGCTGCAGGCTCCATCCTCCTACCTCTTCTTTAACATGCAAAGCTGCAGGCCGAGAGGTAAGGGGCTGGCAGGCAGCCTCCTCAGCTCACAGCCAGTCTGCTCATTTCTCCTGTAGGTGACCTTTGCCAGGACTGTACTGCCCTGGAGTTTTCCCAGCACTTTCTCAGGGGCTTGGTTTTCAACCTGTCCGGCCCCCAGGAAAAAGCAGGGATTCATCAAAGTTAAGAGACAGAGAAGGAGCAGAGAGAGGAGCAGACAGTATCCGCCCCCACTTCCAGCCCCAAGTTACTATACGGTTGCTTCTTTGTCTGAAAACTCCGAGGTGAAAGATGCTACTTGAGCCGTATGTTTTGTTCCAGCACAAACCCAATTATGCTATACTTGCTTATATCTGAACATATTGGTTTATCTTACATAG
This sequence comes from Redunca redunca, assembly GCA_006410935.1. Lineage (NCBI taxonomy): Eukaryota > Metazoa > Chordata > Mammalia > Artiodactyla > Bovidae > Redunca > Redunca redunca. Next base: position 781,432 of record SJYQ01002356.1, on the reverse strand, counting down.
AGTTTAATTGATGCAAACTTGAACTTCAGTATGTTAGATTTTCTGAGAAAACACCATGCCTGTGGATTTAGATTGCTGTGTTTTTCTCTGAACAAAGCAAAGAGGAGCCAGGCAATTACACCTTAGGTCTGTTCCTTTCTTTTGGATTCACCAGCCATTACAAAAATAGTGTTTAACCTCTTGTCGGACTACCTCTGGTGTCCTTTACTGTCCAATTGCAAAATTTCTTGCAGAGCCAACATCTGCCTCCTTGGACAGATCAACTAGTGTGCAAAGTCGGTGTTAGCTGATCAAGCGTGGCTTTGTTTGCGCTTATTCACAGCGCATCCAGCACTGCGTAAGTGGTTTTGCATATTAACTAAGTGCACAGTAACCTTCCTTTCCCTCCTTAGAGCTCCACCCCCTCCCACCAGGCCTCCTCGGGAAATCAACACTGTTACTCACTGAGGAAGCTGCCAAGAGGTTGCCATGGCAACTGTTCTGCTTTCAGCAG
>SJYQ01002356.1:724499-772504 GCA_006410935.1 Redunca redunca | reverse complement strand
GGGGGGGGGGTGGAGGGAAAAAAACGGAGGAGAACTAGGCAGCTTTCTGATCAGAGTTCAGATAAAGAGGGTCACAGTCATTTGCGAGCACCGCCTAAAATAACCCCGCGGATTTGACAGTTACAGAAAAGAAGCAAACAGACAAATCCAAAAGGTAAGTCCAGTGGAAGGACAAATGTCCAGGTATTTGGAAGTGATCTTAGGCGGAAGCATTGCCAGCAGATATCAGTGCATCTCATCCAAGATGCAGTTTTATGAGTCTTTTCATTTTTGTCCAGAGCCAAACAAAGATAATGGGTTTTATTAGATTATAAACAGCAAGGGGGTAAAACAGCTCCAGAATGGGAATGTAACATCTGAAAGTCATTTTCTAAAACTTCATTCAGCACGGGAACAATGCCGCATTCAAGCAGTATGAGCGAAGGACGCGTGGTGCGCCAGGTCAAGCTGGTGACCCCTGAGCTCTTCTCTCCCCGAGTGGCTTGCCAAGGTTGGCCTCAGAACAGTCTCCTTTCAAAGGAAGGGCTGGGATTAGGCAGGGAAAGGTGTAAAAAGTCAAAAAAGGGAAAGCTGGGCTCACAAGACTGCTGGATATCAGCGACAGACAGACACAGCTGTGCTGAAAACTGCTCCAGACACCTGGTTCCTGGGGCCTCATCAACTCCTCGTGAAATAGCCCACAATTTTCTGTGGTCCCTGGAAAAAAGCTGTTGGGGCTTGGGCAGGGCCAGTTCAGGAGGGTGGCAGTGAGTTCGACAGTCTACTCCCCATCCTTCCTGTCTCCATTCCGCCCATCCCCAGTGCACACCTGCTCCCCACCGGCCAACCAGCTTCTCAGCGCTGCTCTGGTTCACCTTCTCTTGCATTATTTATTCGGCGGTGATAAAATTGTAGTGCTCTAGCCGTCCACAGACAAGCTACTATTTTCTGTAGAGGTTTATTCAGAACTCAGTCACAGCTACAAGACCCAGATAATTTAAAGGAGTTGTAAGTTACAGAAGCAAAACAATTGCAGAGCCTAAATGGCTTGGTAACATATAGGGTCGTGTTGGTGGTACTGTCATTAATGTTTGATGACAAGATTAGTGATATTAAGGGCATGGCAACCCACACTAGTGTTCTTGCCTGGAGAATTCCATGGACAGAGGAGCCTGGTGGGCTATAGTCCATGGGATCGACAGTACCCGGAAGTGACTAACACTTTCATGCTTTCACTAGGATCTCAGAGACAACACCTCTTTAAGGACAGGGAGCATGTTTGAAGTAAAAAGAGCCAGCTCTTTTTATGTAACAACTTGTTTCTGACCTGAAATACAGCCATTTTGGCCTAAGGTTTAGTCTGAACATTTGTGTGTCCCCCACCCCCAAATTCATATGTTAAAATTCTAACCTCCGGAGATGATGGTATTCTCAGATGGCCACTGAGGGGGTTTAAGTCATGAGGGTGGGGCCCTGAATGGGATTAGTGGTCTTAGAAACCGACAGAGGTCCCTGTCCCCTTCCACCATGTGAGGACCGAAGCAGGAGACAAGGAGAAATCTGTACCTGGAGAGGTCCCTCACCTCACCCTGATCTCAGGCTTCCAGCCTCCAAAACTGTGAGAAATATGTTTCTGCTGTTTATAAGCCACTCAGTCAGAGGCAATTTGTTTGTGTGTTAAGTCGTTTCAGTCATGTCCAGCTCTTTGTGATCCTATGGACTATATAGCCTGCCAGGCTCCTCTGTCCATGGGATTCTCCAGGCAGGAATATTGGAGTGGGTTGCCATTTCCTACTCCAGGGGATTGTCCCGACCAGGGACTGAACCCACGTCTCTTATGTCTCCTGCATTGGCAGGCAAGTTCTTTACCACTACGACTAGCACCACCTGGGAAGCCTTAGGAGCCCAAATGGACTAAGACACTCCAGATTGTGGCCCGTATTATAGTTTGTCAACATTCTGAAGACCTTTCTCACTTGCAGTTTTAAAATTTGTCTTTGACAAGTAGACGCATTTTGAGGTAGGAAGGAAGAGGTGACAACAGAAGGAAAGAAAATATAAAATTCAGAAAAAAAATTCAAAGCCAATTTACCCTAAGTGAAGTGAAGTCGCTCAGTAGTGTCTGACTCTGCGATCCCATGGACTGCAGCCTACCAGGCTCCTCCATCCATGGGATTCTCCAGGCAAGAATACTGGAGTGGGTTGCTATTGCCTTCTCCAGGGAATCTTCCCAACCCAGGGATCGAACCCAAGTCTCCCACATTGCAGGCAGATGCTTTAACCTCTGAGCCACCTAAGCAGGATACAAAATTTTACATGGTTTGTGTTGTAGGTGGTCTTCACAAATGAGAGAAGTTTGAGGATGTAAAGGAAATAAAGCCAAAGATCCAAAGCATTTTATTCAAGCAAAGCTGTGTAGACCACTACAAGCTGGTCTAGATGGGGACCAGGCACAGGGACTGCCCCCTACATCAGAGCTTCCCAAGTTAAAGCAAAGAACTAAGAGTTAAAAGCAGCGTGGACCCTCCTGTGTATCATGGATGTAGCTGGAGGCCCTATGTTATATAACAGTAACAGGATGGAAAATGACAGTTCCTCACAGACTACAGTAAATGTGATTGAATTATCTCATCAGCTTCATACTCCAGAGTATTTCTACCATGGCACAGAACCATTCATTAACCTGACCTGTTGGCTAGATGACACCGGCTGGAGGTATTAGTATTCAAAGAAATCCCTCCCCCAAATGGCTGATTGGAGGGATACCAAGTTTAGTCTGTGCAGCAATTGAGTCCAGGAGGAGAAATGGAGAACTAATAAGGGGGGGGGGAATAAAAATGAAGGGACAATTCAGAAATTTGTTTGAACTCGACAACAGCTTCTATTCCATTCCTTTGCACTGACCTGATCTAATTCCAGCAGCTATTATTCCTGTGAAACACTGCCACAGCTGAATTTATTTTTATTTTGCCTGCTCACAGGCAATGTAAAGTGAATTTGAGAGCACATCACCTTCAGGGAAAAGACTGCAGCATATTACTCACCACCTCCCTCCTCCCCTCTGCGTGAAAAGGTTAATTTGAATAAGGCTGCTGCTTCCACAAATAGAACAGTAACCAGCACACAGAGGAACCGCCAATGAGAGGGTTTTGCAGTGATGTCATACTTATACCTGCTCCTTATTATTTGCTGAGTTGTGACAATGTGTTCCTTGTATCTCACATTTTATTGGTTAAGAGCCCTGTCATTCTGAGTGCTCCTGGAGAGTTTTAGACACTGCAGTTTCTTTACAAGCCCAGAGTTTTTTCAGCTTCTGTGCTTCAACAAATTGTTGGAGACTATAATAGAGTATTTTAACACTATCGTCCTGAAAATAAATAAAAATCTGTCATAATTTATAGCTGATTTACGTGGCCTCTGATGTCATGTCCATTTGCAGTATAACAGCAAGATAAGAAAAGTCTACCTTTTGCTTAAAAGAAAAAACAACTACATGAACAGAGCTTTCATTAAAGTGTTCATAGAAAGGTCTTGCTTAATATTATCAGCATTGACCTAGTGGAAAACAAATTTTTCCATTTGTCTTACAGAAACTTACTGCCCCATGGAACAGAGCTTCCTAAAAAGAAGTGATAGTTTCTCAGTCATGTCTTAGTCTTTGCAGCCCATAAACTGTAGCCCGCCAGGCTCCTCTGTTCATAGAATTCTCCAGGCAAGAATACTGGAGTAGGTAGCCATTCCTTTCTCCAGGGGATCTTCCCAACCTAGGGATCAAATCCAGGTCTCCTGCATTGCAGGCAGACTCTTCATCATCTGAGCCACAAGGGAAAAGCCCTAACTAGCTCTAAAACTTAGCAGTTTGTAGGAGAGAAGGTACAGGAGGAAGGGACACCTACCTGGTTTATTTTTGTGTTAAAGTAGATTTTATTTTTTAAAATCAGGTAGGTTTTTGTGTCATTAAAATGTGTGTCCAGGTCACTCAGATTCTAGGGCTTTTCTGAGGAAACCCCTGCAAATAGCTTTGAAAACCTATTGTGAGATTAAATTTAGAAAAACAGGTGCACAAATTAACAATGATGATGCAAATTAGGAAGTAGGAACTACCAAATATTTTGAAAATCCATTGCTTAAATTCAGTACCCAGTATCAAATATTTCTGAAATAAGATTGTCTTCAGAGCTATGTATGATGGCTTATTGTCTGCTGATTTTGATGAGAGGTTAACTAGATGTTATAAAGATTTGATTATCTAATAATTTAAGTAAATGCTTGTACAAAATCATTGTGGACTTTGATCATTCAGTGGGAATCCTACTGTGTTGAGTGCATTAAAATGTGACCAAAAATAAAATTTGATTGTGGTAAAGACTAGAGAATATAGTTCTACCCTGTCGTTAAATGTAGAAGGAACCACAGTCATGTCTGTTTCACTTAAATATCACAGAATTTCTAGTAATTAACTGTATATAAATTTTGATTCCAGAGATCCAGCTGTCATAACTGCATTGCGGAAAGTATCATGGCCTCTGGTCTCAGACAGACCTGAGTTCAAATTCCAGCTCCAACACTTAGTAGCTGTCTGACCTTGGTCATGTTCATTAATCTAGGTGTCATTTTTCTTGAAGGATAGAGATGCCCATATATAGGATTACTGTGAGGATTAGCCTGAGTAATGTAGGTAGGTTCTGTCAGTGTAGTATATGTAGTGTATGAAAGATTCAAGCATTGTCTCAGTGTATGAAAGATTTCTTTGTTTTTGTTTTAACTCTGTTATGACCTTCAGGGTGTGTCAAGGACCTACATGATGGCACCTGGTTGATCATTTCCTCTCCTCTTCCCTCTCCCTTTGCTCCAGGATGTTGACCTAGGAATTTCCCAAACATGCCTAATGCACTTCTGCCCAAAGAACTTTGCAGCTTCTTTTGCCTGGAATGCCTCTCCTCAGAAGTCTAACCTCTTTATTGTATTCAGGCCTCAGCTTAAATATCTACTCCTTGGAGAAATCTGACTTAACACCCTGTCTAAAACAGCATCCCTATTGCTCTTTCTCATAGTTCCACATTTATGCTTTTTCTTGATCACTTATCACTTGTAGACACATTATTTTATGGTTTATTTTCCATTGTTCAACACCAGTTTTACTCACCTGGATGTCAGGTCTGTGTGAGCAGTGGTTTTGCTCACCTCTGTGCCCCAGAGCCTAGACAATTGCCTGATCATAGCAAGTTCTCCAAAAAGCTTGATAACAAACAACATGATGATGAAGACAGCAGTGAAACCCCTATGCTCTCCTGGATATTGCCATTACAAGGATATGAATGCATGGACCAAGGAGGAAACATCACAGTGGCCTCTTGCCAATGTTAAAAATGTATACAAACTTTTCTTATTGAGCCAAGATGAAATATTTAAATTTGCCCAACATATTTAAAGGGTCAAATTATAAGACAAGGAAAATATATGGTCCTAATATTCTTTACAAAAGGTACCAATGGTCAGCAGGGTAGATGGAATGGGAGAAAGCTGGTACAAATCACTGGGCCACTGGTTTAGAAGAGATTCCAGGGTGAAGAACTGGGTGAAGAATTTTAGCTCGTGTACCTTTCTTTCATTTCTTTCCCCTTCCAGGCTCTACTGAAACTATCTGTCTTGGTTCTGGTTCTAATTAATTGTGTACAATCTAGAGACTTTGGATCTATAACAACTGCACAGAAAAGTAAATTCAGGACAGGGTTTAAGACTTTCTCAACATTACACACACACACACACACACACACACACACACACACACATTAATATACACATGTATTGATTGAATGAATGGATCGAAAGTTCAGAAAACATTTTAAGATCTTTCTGTTCTGTCCCCCTTTCAGTCAGTCATGATGATAAAATAGACTTGCATTTGGATTTCTGTTTTCCCGGTACCTCAGTGAAGGACAATATAAGACAGCATAGCGCTTATGTAAGCATTATCCTTGCTGACATTCCAAATGAGCAGATCAAATGCCACCTAATCATTCGGTTACAGCTTGGATTTGGCAGTCTTTATAAAATACTGAATTGAAGGAGCATCTGCTTTCTACACTTGGCTATGTCAGCACCTGTGGCTGCTTCTTCTAGAAACTTCTTAGCATAATAAAAGTAATAGGAAATAAGATCATTGCTAAGCAGAATGCATTTGAAAGATTATAGATTTCAAGCTTTGGAGCCTACTTTTAAGGAAAATTTCCTCTCTTCTCTGACACCTACCTCCTCTATTACCTTCAATTTTAGATCTTGTAGATTAGTGCTTCTTTTACATGGAGATCTTGTTAAAATGCTCAGGCATGAAATTTGGCATTTCCAACAAACTTCTAGGTGAAAATGACACGGTGGCTTGTGGACCATATTTTGGATAGACAGGTTTAGATGACACAATGCCATCGGTTTGAGTCTGCCCTTCCCAGTTAATGTAACATTTTAAAATCAAGTAGTTTACTATTCTCCCTCACATACATTTTAAGATATCTGTGTTCAGAGACTTCATTCTGAAGCACATTCACATCCAATTTTTTGGATTCTCTCTAGGAAGTGTTTCTTTTCTCTCCATCTGCACAGGAGCTTGCGCGCTGAAGCCTTCCTCATCTCTCGCCTGCAAAGCTGCTATAACCTCTGCCTAATCTCCTAATCCCTAGCCCATCTCGTCCTCCAAATCAACATTTTATATTCTGTCACATGCGTTCCTTCCAAAACACTTGTTTTTTTTTTTTTGGTGAGGTCACTTCCTTGATTAAAGACCCCCTGCTGGTTCCCTTGCTTAAAATAGAGGTTGGTGTAGACTCTTTCAACAAACCTGGGCTGGAATCCAAGTTTCTTTAATTTCTTTTTATGTAACTTTGAGCAATTTGCTTAACTTCAGAAAACCACACTTTCCTCAGCTGCACAATGGAGATGATACTGCTTATCTCTGAGTGTTGTCCTATGATTTAGATGCAAAATTGCTGTGGAGTGCCTGGTATGATGCCAGCCACAGTAGGTGTTCAGTAAATTTGGTGGTGGTGGTTTAGTCACAAGTCATGTCTGACTCTTTGTGACCCCATGGACTGTACCCCACCAGGCTCCTCTGTCTGTGGGATTCTCCAGGCAAGAATACTGGAGTGGGTTGTCATTTCCTGCTCCAGGGGATCTTCTCAACCCAGGGATCGAACCCGCATTTCCTGCATTGCAGGCAGGTTCTCTACTGCTAAACCACCAGGGAGGCCCTGTTCAGAACTTAATTACCTTTCCCCCCTGTTTCTTTCCAGTTTGACCGCTTTTGGCCTTTAAATCTCTGATGTGAACACTTTTGAACTTCTGTCTTCTTGTCCTCCTTCCACTCCCTACAGGCCACATACATGTACTCTTTCGCGTCACTGAACATCGCTTTTCCTGATACATCTGCCAAAAGACCCATCCCATAGTCCTTCACTTGGCAAATCCCCTTCATCCTTTAAGGCACAGCTTCTCCTCTTTCTTTCCTGAGAAGACAGAACCTGCATACTCAGGTATACCTTACCACTGTCTTCCTGTCTTCCCACAGCACTGTGACCACACCTGTCCCATAGTGCACTTGCAGTGATGTGCTAACATGATCTGGGCCTCAGCTGTCTTTCAACTCGATGGTGACCTCTCAGTGGGCAGGACTTTCTCTTATGTCCTGATCCTTAGTAACTTGAGTGTTTGTTTAATAAAGGAAGGGAGTCAATGTGGTATGCAGTTTAAAGAGATGGATGCTTGGGTATTATATTCCAGAAACTATATAGAAAAAATAATTCTGAAATTTCTTTTAGACCAAAATAATTGTTTAGAGTAACAATCTCCACTTTCAAATGTATTTAACATATTTTACTGTTTTTCAGGCCTGATTTTAAATGATTTACACATAGTGTCTCATCAGATTCATTTGACTATGTTTTGTTGTAGGTGATATACTACCCAATTCACAGATACAGAAACTGACATTCAGAAAAATTAAATATCCTCTATAGTCACACAGTTTACGATTGTTAGAGTAGGGATTTGAACTTAGGTCTTTCTGACATCAATTTGTCTTCTACCCGGTATTATCTCATGCAATCTGCTGTCATAATGTGGTTTCAGCTTCCTCTTAAATATAGGTTAAAATCATGGGTAGAGATGTCTGCTAGAGAAGAATTTGTGACACAGATAAAGCCACTCTCTGTGACAGTCACATATTTAAATGGTTTGGAGAGAGTAATTATGAGGTAGATAAAACATAATTCAGAACTGGAAAATTCTAAAATCTGGATACCTTGTAAATCCTTTTCTTTTCACTTATTATTTGTTTTGAAGAAGCCATTAAGCAGTCTTCTTCCTGAGGGAAAACCATTTTAATGATGCCTTTTTGACTTTCAAAGATACTTTTCATTTTTGTCACACATTAGTTTCATAGGCAGTCCTCACACAGATAATTTTCTTAACCAAATTATGTAGGAGAGCTCTTTCCTGTAGTCTCAAAGAAAACAAGCTGAAAGTAAGGCTGGTCATGAAACCTACTGCATGTTATCTGGTCTTGGGAACTGCTATTTGTAACAGACTCTAGGTATTTTCAGGAGAGGAAATCTTGTCTACAAGAGCCCGTGCTGTGTGCCAAGTCCCTTCAGTCACGTCCAACTCTTTGATACCCCAAGGACTGTAGCCCGCCAGGCTCCTCTGTCCATGGGACACTCCAGGCAAGAATACTGGAGTGGGTTGCCCTCATCTCTAGATCTCCTGCCTTGGCAGGCAAGTTCTTTACCACTAGTGCCACCTGGGAAGCCCAAGAACCTATAGACAATAGGTTATTAGCCCTACAACTTATAGACAATAATCATATAGTTAATTACCTCTACAATGAGTGACAAATTGGTAGCTTGAAGAGCAAATGTGACCCAAATGTGTTTGAAGCCTCTTGGCAAAGCAATGAAAAACTGTTAGAAAAGTTCTCAGTGGGGACTCTAGGAATACACAGTGGAAGTTATTTATTAGTTTATTTATTTAAGGGTGCTGCGATTCATGGGCACACAAAGAGTCAGACACGACTGAGCGACTGAACCGAACTGACCTGAACTGAACTGAAGGGTCTCTTTGATCTTCTGGAAACCTCTTAACCTAGACATAGCTGACATTCTGTTGAATTGATAGGGTTTTCAGAATTGGTTCAATGTATCTATAGACATCTAGAATAAGCCAGAATATTTGGGAACAGGAAATTGATACTTAAAATACTTAATGCCTAGTGTATTCCCTGGAACATTAGTTCCTTAGGCTATTAAGAAATGTTAAGTGAGAATGTAAAGTGTTCTAAGGTCATAATCACAGAGAAACACTGAGTTTGAAAAAAGTCAACAGGTTTCTTTGCTACTGAAGTTTCCAGACTCTCTATGTCAATGTGTATTATTGCTCTCCAGGGAGAGTATAGTTGCTGTCTCTTCAATTTGTTTTGTTCAGGGAGTATTTCAAAAGTCCTACTGTGCAGAGTAGACACTATTATGCTCTGGACAAGTGTGTTTTCCCCTCAGACGTTCAAAGTATTTTGCCTGGCTGTTGGCTAGCGTCCTGCTCACTGGTATGGCGTCCTTGTAGCAACTCAGTGCAGACTTGATGTCCACAGAGTAACAAAAAACAAATCCTCTGTAAAAATACAAAGAAGGATCTGTAATTATAAAGATCAAAAATTTAAGAATCAACCAAATCTTCTATAGTATTATAAATACATTTTGAAAGACTTCATTTGGATAAGCCTGAAATTCTATGTTTTAAAACCACAGTATTGCTAAGAATATTGTTGATTTTCAACTAATTTTCAATTGTCATAGGTAATAATAGTGAACTGACAAAAATGGGAGAATTTAAATTTTATACAAATATCTGTGATATTTCAGAAGTCTGATTTCAAGATCTTGATGTCACTTTCTCTTTCTATTCTGAATTTTGTCATCTGGAAATCATGGCCTGTACAATGTGGTCAACAGGAATAAAATTAAGTTTATTGTACAATTGCAGTAGCAGAGTCAATGTACAAGATTTTAAACCTAAACTTATTGTGAAGTCCTGGCATCATTTTCTTATTGATAAACATGTACTCTCTCATTACAGATACCTGAGGCATAACTGTCAAAATAATTTTATTTTTTTTTTCTAAGAAACTTGCCTGAAAACCATTGGCAGTAATAAGGTGTGTGACTGAGAGAAAATAAGGATATGGGGTTTGCAGGAGGATATAGAAATAGATTGTAAACTGACCATCATCCTCTATTTTGCTGTTTGGTAGTGAAATTTTTCTTCATTAAAGATGCCTCTGGAAATTAAGAATTCAGCCATGTTTCAAATGCTCTAGACTCATGTGACTAGTGGTTACTGTATTGAACAGTACAGATACAGAACATTTCCATCACTGCAGAAAGTTCTATTGAACAACAATATTTATATACAGAATCGGATCCATGTGAGAGTTAGGAGTAGGGAAAAAGAGTGGCTAAAATGCCAGGATTTTATCAGTAAGTAGTACTTTGTGTTGGGGCTTCCCGTAGCTCAACTGGTAAAGAATCTGCCTAGCAAAGTGGGAGACCTTGGTTTGATCCCTGAGTTGGGAAGATCCCCTGGAGGAGAGCATGGCAACCCACTTCAGTATTCTTGCCTGGGAAATCCCATGGACAAAGGAGCCTGGCGGGCTACAGTCTGTGTGATAGAAAAAATCGGATGTGACTTAGTGACTAAACAACAACAACGCGTATATTTTACAAGTAAATCCATTTGTCTTTAATAATAACTAGTGTGAACATCATTTATGGAGTGTTTGTCACGGGCAAGGTCAGTTTTTAGATGCTTGGAATAGGCTTCAGAGACAGGGACAGGAATGGGGAAAACATTAGGAATGAAGAGAAGCAGGAGGAGAGCTTCCTGAGCTGGAGCCAAATGAAACACAGATTGAAACCAATCAAGGAAATTACTGTGTGAAAATTTACTGTAAACATCATGGAATGCTACTATTTTAATTTTTAAGCAAGAAAAGTAGAGAAAAGGCAATATGTATAATACCGCAAGCCCCAAAGAAGACTGTATTTGAAAGAAACATGTCGCTAACATCTATGTACAATTTTAAATATGAAAAAAACCTCTGAGTTTTTATTTTAATGTTAAACATGTCTAATTCCAATGTCACTGATTTAAGATTTAGGAACAAAGGTATGTATGATTTTGCTGCAGAGACACAAAAATAAAGAGGACTTAGAAATATGAGGGAAGATCCCCTGGAGAAGGAGATGGCAATGCACTCCAGTACTATTGCCTGGAAAATCCCATTGACAGAGGAGCCTGGTAGGCTACACTCTATGGGGTTGCAAAGAGTCGGACACGACTGAGCGAGTTCACTGTAGAAATAATGAAATTATCTCAGGATTTCAAAGCTGGAAGTTCAGTCACTCTTCATTCATTTATTCAACAAATATTTGTGGAGGCCCTTCTCTGTGCAAGGTGTTGTTGTCAACACCTGGGGAGCAAAGTCAAGTCCATGCTCTAACGGAGCTTGCCTTTCAATGGGGGAGGGCAGACCGTAAGCAAATCAAAACATAGATGCAATGTTAGATGTTTATATGTGCTCTGGAAAAAATAAAAAAGGCTACAGGGGATCATGATACCAGAAGTAGCAAGTACCATTGACTGATAGTGGAGGCTGCTGGTTTATAAAACGTGGTCAGAGAAAATCTAATGGGAAGGACAGCATTTGAGCAGAGATCTGAACGAAATGCAGGAGTTTTGTGGAGGTGGATGAACACTGTTCCAAGTAGAGGAAGCAGTTTATGCAAACGTCCTGAGGCTGACATATGTTTGGGCTGTCCAATAAACAACAAGAGGTTTAGTGTGGCTGGAATTGAGGGAATGAGAAGGAGAGGGAAGAAGTGGAGGTGAGACAGGAAGGAGGGGCAGAGAGCAGATGGAAATTGAGGCCCTTTGCAAGGGCACTTGGAGAAGGCAATGGCACCCCACTCCAGTCCTCTTGCCTGGAAAATCCCATGGATGGAGGAGCCTGGTGGGCTGCAGTCCATGGGGTCACTAAGAGTCGGACACAACTGAGCGACTCCACTTTCACTTTCATGGCTTCGAGAAGGAAATGGCAACCCACTCCAGTGTTCTTGCCTGGAGAATCCCAGGGACGGGGGAGCCTGGTGGGCTGCCGTCTATGAGGTCGCACAGAGTCAGACACGACTGAAGTGACTTAGCAGCAGCAGCAGCAGCAGCAAGGGCACTGGGCTTTTTTTGGCCAAGAGATGGGAAGCCATGGAAAGTTCTGAACAAAAGAGCCATGGGATCCGACTTACCCTCTTCTGTTCTTGCACCCCATATATACCTCTCAAAATACCTTTTTATTTGCTTTCCTTATAAGTTGGAGTAGAACATATACATGATTACATCAGCATCATGGAGTTCTTTCCTATAAAAATTTGGGCAAATTTAATTAATGGTAGAATGTCTATTTGATTCTAAACGCCATTAACCTGTTTTAGGTTATGCAGCAACTATCAGCAAAAGCACATTAAAGTTTCTTCATAACTCCTAAAACTTCATCTCTTTTTATAAACTCTCAGTTTTAAGTGCCAGTAAGATACATTTTGAAGGGAAATTCTGACAGCATGTGCATGCCAGGGAGGGACTTCAAAGCAAAGAGAGTAGACCTTAGAAATTGCCAAGTGGCCTTCCTATTTTTTACTTCTTCTTTAAAAATATTAAAAAAAAACAACAACCCGGTTTTTGTTTGTTTGTTTGTTTGTTTTTAAAGCTCAGGTGACTTTGGCCCAAAGGAGGGCAAAAGCAGCAATAGCCTCAAGCTTCTGGTTCTGTTTTTTCAGCTCCAGCAGTCCAGGGGAGGTAAAATATGACAAAATAAGAGAGAGTCTACTAGAAAGTCAGAAAGAGAGAGAAATGCTAGAAAGTTCTCTCTTCTTCTTTTCCTAGACTGGATAGAATAAAGCAGATTTCATTTATGTATAAAAAGTGTCATAGTATCTTATTACACTAAGAAGAAATTCCTTAATTCCATGTGAAGACCTAGTTGGGTTTCCTTTTTGAGTGGAAACCATTTCAGTTGAATGGAGAAAATGATGCAGAAAAATATTTTTAAAAAATTTCTTTCAGAATGAGAGGGAAATTTTGAAGAAGAGGACAATGGAAGTGTTAGTCATTCAGTCATGTCCGACACTTTTTGACCCTGTGGACTGTAGCCCACCAGGTTCCTCTGTCTATGGAATTCTCCAGGCAAGAACACTGGAGTGGGTTGCCATTGCCTTCTCCAGGGGATCTTCCTGATTCAAGGATCAAACCCAAGTCTCCTATATTGCAGGTGTATTCTTTATTGTCTGAGCCAAGAGGACAAGGAAAATAAGTAAATGGTATCCTTAACAATAAGAAAATAATCTCTTGCGTTTCCTGACTACTAAACGTAGCTCTAGCTAGAGATTGTTCTGATTGCTCACATGTGACTTTATTTGGGTCTGCATAGTAGCCATCATTTGATTCATGACAGCACAAATAAGAGTGTGGTTCTCAAAGATGACCTCTAGGCTTTGATGGTCAAAGGGAGTGTATGGAGAACCAAGAATCAAAAACAGAGATATAAAATTAATATTAAGGGGTAGGGTAGGGGTGTATGTGTGGACTTGTTTCTCCATTTCTCCTTAAGGGTCTCCCTAGGCTAGCTTCATTTCAGAGAGAAAGAAAATCATCATATTGCCTTCCTAAAAAAAAAAAAAATGTTCCATAAGTTTGAGAGGTAGTGGTGTCAAACCTCAGCTTAGACGTCACTGAATGTCATTTGTAAGATAAAATTCATTTCTTGTTTGCCATCTCATCATAATATTGAATAAAACTGAACTAAAAAGATTTTTAATAGTCTGCTCAAAAAAGAAAAGCTGTTTCCAGAATTAGCTGTGGGAGCTGGTTTTAGGAAAGTGAATAATTGGGTCTGCGTTTTGGGATGGGATTGAGAAAATAGGTCTGATTCCTACCTGGGTGAGTTCTCACTGTTCTTGCTCATGGACTTTCTCCTATGAGACTGACATTGACAAATAGGGAACTTCCTGGGATGTCCATTACCTAAAGACAGTGCTTAAACAAGTATTTTTTTGGTGAGAAAATTTCCATCACACTCTGATATGTTGATGATTCACTATTGCATTTCTAGTATCTAAGATGAAAAAACCACATTCTTAAAGTCAGCTAACTCTGCTGTGTCTTAAAAAATCTTTTAAACTTGTGTTTTTTAACATAGAATTCTACAGTGGGGAACAGTATTTCAGTGTAACTCTTAACTGAATACTGTTACTATTCCAGATCCCTGATTACTTTTGCAGCTAACAATGCAAACTCTGAAAAATCCCTACATGGAAATCCTAGTCTCCCAGTCACCCACACCACCCACTGTACAGTGAAGGCCACCCAAAATAAATCAGTGCTATAATTTCCATGATGACAGTCCCCCAAACAGCATTTTGTTATTGTTCCCTTCACATCCCTAGAATTCTTCCCATGTGCTGTCATGTCTCTAGATAACAGTGCAGGGAGATGAAATGTGAGTTTAAACGAACTTTTACGTGTGCCTCTATATTTTCTTCTTGGATTTTATTATTTTTAGAGGCAAGTGATGAAAGGTTATTCCCTGCAAGATTTAGCCAGTGAAACGTGCTCATCAAAACCTGAAGCCCTGCAGTGGGACACAGAAAAGAGCAAAGGGGGAAAATGTTCCACTGGGGCTGCAGCTTTTCAGAAGAGCGTGCAGGAATGATGTCATTTGTTTTTACAAAACCCAGTTTAAATTTGTTCCTGCCTTTCAAGAACTGCAGCAGAGTGCATCTGTGGAGACTTCCTGCATCCCATATTTCAGGACGTTAGAGTGTTTGCTGCATCAAAATCCAGCCAATCGCGGGGTGTGCAGGCTTGCCCTCCCCAATTTTCCTTTGCCTCCCCACCTGAAGCAAGCGTGTGCTGCCCGCCTTAGATCGCTGCTCAGCACCCTCTAGCCCTTAGAACGGCAGAGCCATCACTCTGTGCCTTGAATGGTTTAAAGGAGAACAGTGCCCCAATAAAAACTTCTTTCAGGTCACCCACACGCATTCATTTCATTGACAAATAAGCTCCAAGAAAAGGTCTGTTTGAGAAGTATGTGTTGTTTGTGTCAAATCCTAGCCCTTTGTTTTTGCAGCCCTTGCAGCAGCATTGGAACCAACACAGGAGGACTAGGGGACTCTCAGAGGGAGAGGCAAGACCTTCAAAGTCACTACTCACATTTATCTTTTTACAGAGCACACCTCCATTTCTGAGTATACGTACATGATGGTTGAAAAATGAGCAATGAAACAGAACATTTTACAGTGATGCGGTCATGGAGGGAGATTATGGCATGGTGTTCACATGCAAAAATAATGGTGAAGATACAGAGCGAAAAAGGAAAGTGCTGGCTAGTGAGTGTGTCATTCCTCCTTCCTTTATCCCCTTCATCTGTAAGTATGGCCTCTTGACAAAACATCGGGATCAATGTGGGTTCATTTGTTGTGAGTGGAGGAAACCCAACTCTGGCTACTGTAAACCAAAAAGATATTTATTGGAAGGCTATGAGGAAACTCACAGAATGAAAGAAAGGCTGANTGAAGAGTCGGACACGACTGAGTGACTTCACTTTCACTTTTCACTTTCATGCATTGGAGAAGGAAATGGCAACCCACTCCAGTGTTCTTGCCTGGAGAATCCCAGGGGCGGGGGAGCCTGGTGGGCTGCCGTCTATGGGGTCGCACAGAGTCGGACATGACTGAAGTCATTTAGCAGCAGCAGCAGCAGCATGACGTTTTTATCCTTCCTCCTCATACATACTCCCACGTTTAAATTTCCCATGCATTTAGAGAGTGCACTAGCTCCCAATATCCACATTGGGAGGTATGGCTCACTCCTTTCCCCCTTGCTTATCATCACTCTTTTCTTCTGACAGTGGCACTAATGTGGCTTCCTGCCCACTAAGAGTGTAAGGTAAAAACTAAAGGAGCCTAGGCCATTTCCACTTATGGAAGATGCTAATTACTTAATGAAAAAATGCTTTGGGGATGACATGGAAAGCCAGGTATTAAAAGTTAATTCTTAAAATCAGATGGCACCTACTTTATTACATACAGTGGAACACTATCATAGTTTTTCCCAACCAAACTTCCTTTCAGAGTTACCGCTAAGTCGCTTCAGTTGTGTCTGACTCTGTGCAACCCCATGGACTGTAGCCAACCAGGCTCCTCCGTCCATGGGATTTTCCAGGCAAGAGTACCGGAGTGGGATGCCATTGCCTTCTCCATCAGAGTTACTGGACTTAGTTAAAAATCCTCTAGGCTGTCTTTTGAATAGAAATGACTCTCTGATCAGGGGAATGCTGAAATCAGACTGAACTCTTCTGATCTTACGAGCACCAGATCTACTCTGGATTGTCTTTTCCAAGGTCCACTCTATCCTCAAAATGAATCACAAGGGCATGTTCCTGGTCCCTGGTTTCTATTTAAATTACATCCTGAGGACTTTCTTGAAACAATATCTTTCTGATGAGACAGAGATTTAAAAAATCTTTATGTTTTTCCCTGCATCTTTGCATCTCAGAATGAGGATCAAAGAGCTTCACTAGGTCTAGCAGAACATCAATCAGATTCCTTCTGGGTCTCTTTGAAGGCCCAGTGGACAACTAATGAGCCTGCTTTCCAGCTGGGTGTTGGAAGGATTGAGAACCCAAGTCAAATGAGCAAATCCTATTCCACCACAGCTCTGTGATGAAGATCTCAGCTTTCAGCATAGACCAAAGCCCAAAACCAAGTAAATTCCGTATCAGAAGCCAGGGCATTTCCTCTTGTTCTCATTGTTCTCCACCTTATCCATTCTGTTTCCCTCTCTTGGAAATGTTTTCTCCTTCTATTAGTCATTCTAACGCACCTCTTATTCATTCTTCCAATTCTAGAGTAGGACACTGTACCCTTTCTTGTTGCCATATTGGCTTTCTGTTTAGAGTGGATGGTGCAGAGACAAAGCACAAGATGCTCCTAACATATGGAATTTCATCTGTTAAGTCCCAAGTGTCAGTACCAATTACTGCACCAGAGCAATATTATATTTTAAAAAAATACAATCAAAATGAGTCATTTAACATTATGCTGACTAATACAGTTTAAAATTTATATAAGGCTTGCTTTATAATACCAAATATTTGGGATTTCAGCTATTAAGGTGAGGAAAAAATGACTGTGGAACAGAAGAGAAGGGGCTAATTTCATGTAAGGGGTGAATATCTCATAACCATTGAGGAAGTATGGTAGAGAGATGATCAAGTTCTTTGGAAGTAAGGTGAATGAAAATGCAGTGGAAAATGATGTGTAACTGATAAAATCAGGCTGAAGGTAGAGAGAAGTAGCTCTTAGAGTAGAGAGCTGTGAAGTTTTTAATAAAAGAAGACATGCAGCAGTTCCCATCAGACATCATGTTTTACAAAATAAGAAAAAGTATTTTTCCTGTTAGAAATTCCACAGCATTTCACGTTTTCTGCCATTCTTCATGACTGATGATAAATCTTTTTCATACATTTATTTTATTTTTTAAACAGTCAATAAAGTTTTATTTGATTTCTCTGATTTGATACTTAGAGTGAAAATTAATCTCCATGTAATTATAAGAGAACTAATCCACAGTTTTATTTTAGATGCTTTTCTCAGAGTTTATGTCTATATGGTCAGAATTAAGGTGAAACATGACTAATTATCTGGGTAATTCAATCAGTGTCTCTGGGAACACACTGTTAAATTCTTCCCCTCCCTGTGGCCCTTTCCCCCTATCTCATTCTTATTTTCCCCAGTAGCACTCTTGAATTTTTTAGAAACCTTGAGTTATCTGGATAAATGTTTTCTACAATTCACATTACTTGAATATATGTAGCTTGACTGGTATTAGTAAGAATTCTTTTAAAATCTCCACATCTGCAGGGGGTATCATAAAGAGGAAATAAAGAGCTACATTTTCATTGGCTATGAAATACTCATTGGAGTATTTTGAAATACTCCAACTTTTAAAATGGTGCTTATAGATAAAAGTATTTGCACAGTCATGTATTAGAATTGGCTTAGTTATTTACATTTAACTTTTCTTCATTTAACTTTGTATAACTATTGAGGCTATTAAAGATTACTAAATCTTCAGCCTTTTTTTCTTTCTCAATTGTTTTTAACTTAAAATCGGAAAAAACAGCGTGCTGTCTTTTCCTCTCTCTTTCTGTCTCTCTAGGATTTAAACTTTGTGAGGGCAGGACCTATATATTCTCTCCTTATAATAAACATGAAACTTTCTTCCTTGCTTACAGTTCAATAGGGCTCACTTAATAAATCAAATTCAGTGTGAATCCTTAAAAAGAATCTTTCCCATCTCCCTGAAAACATCTTTCTAGTAAAACGTGTTTGTTAAATGACTAGAAATCCTTTAACAAATAAAACATAACCCTATTTGTTGCTCTTTCCCTCTGAGGTGATGATAAATTGCTGAGGAGTAAAAGCCCTCATGCTAATAACAGGAAAATTGACTCTAAGATCCCATCATTTTGTTTACCAGCTGTCTTTACAATCCTATAATCACCCTAGCCACATTATTAAAAAAAAAAAAAAAATTGTTCAGAGATGGTAAAATAGACCAGAAACAAATGATCTCTGCTGAAATTAGTTTAAGCAGGGGAACAGGCTGGAAAGAAAGATTTGATCCAGAAACTTACCTATATCTCAGGCATGGTATCCGGTGACCACACACCCGGTGCTGAAACACAACTCAGGAGCATTACATCATCATGACAAACTTTCATTGGCTGCAGAAACCCCAAGGATAAGACAGGCTTTTAAGGTGCTGAGTGAAAACCCCTGTTGGTTCTTTATCAGACTTTTGCCAAAATATTGAAAGACAGACTTTTCTAGTTCATGCTATCATGACTGAACTTACAAAACATTATTAACCATTTCCTAGGCTTATTTGGCTCCACTGTAATCACCAATTTTATATTTAACTCTAACCTGTTGGGAGAGTTTTTTCTTTTAAACATTAAAAAAAATTTTTTAAAGCTTATTTTTATTGAAGCTGCTCTTATTTCTCCTGTTACTCTTCAGGCTATTTTTCTCATTTTTAAACTACGTTTGACTCAGTAAATCTATTTTTCTCTCTGTTACTTCTGTTTTTATTCTCTGTAGGCAAAAAGGGCCGGCACCCACAGATTCAAGAAAGCACAAGTGCTTTATTTATTTTGAGCAGTGTAGTTGGAACTAGTGCACCAAGCCCCTACTTCCTCATTCATTTTCGTCATTAGCTTTTTTTCTGATTGAACTCTGTGAGTTATTTGTGTCATGCTTATTACCATGGTGATTTATAAACCAAAACCATGTGTGTGATTTGAGGGTGATGAAGAGCTTTCAGTGACTGAGTGAAAGTGATGGGGCGATGGTTAGGGTTCCTGCACCCCCTCTGCATGCATTTCTACCACCCGAGGCAAAAGATTTTGATGTAGGGGAAGGTGACATTTTCATAAAAAGAGAAACATTTTCATGATTAGATTGCTCATTCAGGAGATGACAATAATACCGCATTACTAATGAGTGTCAGCCTCTTTGTCTGTCTGACTTTCTTTGTCTCTGTCAGTTTGTCTGTCTCTATCTCCTTCTCTTAAAATTTAGGACTACAGACAAGGACCCCGAGATGACAGGTGTGACTGAATCAGTGTCTCATTTAGAGTCTCATGCCCACTCTCCTAAGAACTTGACTCTCTGGTCCCTTAAAGACAAGTAAACACACACACACGTATTCTCTATACAGTCTCACAAGGAGAAACTAAGAAACCCATGTCTAGTGCAAACCTGCTCAACTAGGAGACCTCCCAGACTCCCGTTCTCAGCCACGTGCCTTGGAAGGGGCTCAACTGATCTATAGCAAGAGAAGGAGTGGCTACTGAGAATGTGATCTCTAGAGAGACCCCTTAATTATTACTTCTTAGACTCTGGTCTGGAAAGAATAGCTAGTGATTGTTTTTCCGTTGTAAAGACTGATAATGAGGATTCAAGGCCCTAGATTAGAGTTTTGAGAGATTTAAGAACATTTGTTAACAGTGATCAGAAAGGAGAGAGAACCCTTTCTTATTTTGTCTCTGCTAAGTGGAGGAACATACCTACTGGTCAAGAGTTTCAACACTGAGTGTGTGGTCACCAAATGCATGCCTGAGATATAGGTAAGTTTCTAGATCAAATCTTTCTAGGATCTACAAGGTAAAAGAAATCACTTTCCCTGCCCTCAAGGTGTTTTATATGAGGGAGGACGGAGTCGACATTAATTCACAATTACTATTGAAATCTAATAGAAATATGACAGGTATATATACAATGGTGGGCATCTCAATGAGATTGCAAGATCCCCCAAAAGGGGATATTTGAGCTGAATTTTTATGAAATAGAAGTTAGCTAACTTAAGGGAGAGTAAAGAATTCTGTTAAAACAGAATGGAAAGGAAAGGAGGAATGACTAGCATGGTTTGTTTGAGGAACAGCATATAGTTTTCCATTTACAGAAGGAAAGAGCAGTGTGGAAGAGGAGACTAGATGATAGATATGATCAAATCATGGAGATCTGTGGGCTAAGCCAAGGGATATGGACTTTAACTTGAATACCACTGTAGGTCACCGAAGAACAACGATTAGATTTTGACTGAGCTCTGTTAGTCTAGTGGTAGCATAAGAAGCATGGGAATGGACTGGAACTGGGGATACAAGTTAGCCTGAGGTTCAGATGGAGCCTTGGCAGGAAAGAGATGGCACTTTCCAGGGGCTAACGGTAGGTGGATTACTGAGGGACTATTTACAGGGGTGTGAGCAGGGTTAAGGGAATTAGCAAAGGGTGGTGAAGCACCCAGGGAACCAAAATGGTAGGAAGCTCTTCGTGCTTTATGTCTATTACCAGAAGCTGAAACCAATGGGAAGCTGCAGAGAAGAAAAGCTAGACATGGCAGTAAGTAGAGATTACCTCTTGAGGTATAGAATATAGTTCTATACAGAAATGAAGAGGAAGTATCTTTTTTTTAAAAAACTGGAGTATAGATGTTGTGTTAGTTTCTGCTGTACAGCAAAGTGAATCAGCCACACATTTACACATTTCCCTTCTTCCTTGGATTTCTTTCCCATTTAGGGCACTGCAGAGCACTGAGTTCCTTGTTCTTTACAGAAGGATCTCATTAATTATCTATTTTATAAATAGTCGTGTATTGATACCAATCCCAATCTGCCAATCCACCCCCCTTAGAATCCGTACGTTTGTTCTCTACGTCTCTGTCTCTATTTCTGTTTTGCAAATAAGTTTATCTAGAGAGAAAGTGTCTTGAGGTGGGAGTATGATGGGAAATAAAAATATCCAGCATAGTTGCCTAGCATTGTATCAAGGACAGAAACAAGCAAGACCTGAAGTCAGGTAGTGGGGCTTGGGAAAAGTAAATAGATACGAGAAATTTTAAGGAGATAGACTCAGTGGGATTGGCTAGTGGTGTGTTTGTGTGTGTGAGAGAGAGAAAGAGAGCAAAGGGAAATGGAAACCTCTAGGTAGGGCAACTTGTGCTTTCTATTCCTGACAAATGGATGAATTGTTTTTTAATTGATAAAAAGGATTTCATGGGTATATGCTATGTTCAGTCCAACAAAAGTCACATTTGGAGGCTCCTGGAATATCTAGACAGAAAAGACAATTACATATCCATTTAGAGGTCAGATAAGAAATCAAGGATCAAAGATGGGCTGCACACTGGGGAGATGTGGGTATATGCATCATTTTCAAAGCCATGGATGTGGATGAGATCATCCAATGAGAAAGTACATATAATGATGTGAAGAGAAGGAAGCTGACTGTGAGCCTGGGGCATCATATCCAAAGGGGCAGCTGGAGTAAGGGGGCCCAGAAAGGAAAACAGAGAAAGAAAATGTTCACACAGAAGAAAAATAAAACAGAGAAAAACAGTATTTCACAATAATGGGGAAGAAAAGGTAGTGATTGAAGAAGTGACTGAGAGAATAATTCTGGAGAGAAGTCAAGTGAGGTAAAAATCATATAAATTCCCATTGGTTTGAGTATAGCATGGAGATCATTAGTAGCCTTGGAAAGAATAGGTTTAGTACAGGAGTTCGCCTGCCAACATGTATTGTGAACTGTCATCTGGTGGATGCTCTCCCTACCGATTGGACCTATCTTATGAACAGCTCTTTACAGATAAATGTGAGATGAAAGCCAACATTTGGACTGGAGTTCTCAATGAGCTTAGAGAGAAGGGTACTTGGGGGTGAAAAGTGGTAAGTTGAGAGGTTTGGCTTTTGTGGTAAAAAGAACAGTTTGTGCTTTATGGTTGTAAAAGTCATGCCAAGTGTATTAGTCAGCAGGGGCTAGTATATCAAAATACCCACACTGGATGGCTTAAACAGCAGAAATCTATTTCTCACAACCTGGAAGCCCAAGATCAAGTGCAAGATCAAGGTTCTAAGATCTAGGCAGTGTTGATTTCTCTCAAGACCTATCTCCGTGGCTTAGAGATTCCACCTTCCCTCTGGGTCCTCCCATGGCCTTTCCTTTGTAGGTGGGCATATTTGGTATCTTCCTTTTATTAGAAAGACACTAGTCTTATTGGATTAGGATCCACCCTCATGACCTCATTTAACCTTCAGTTCAGTTCAGTCACTCACTTGTGTCTGACTCTTTGAGACCCCACAAACCGCAGCATTCCAGGCCTCCCTATCTATCATAAACCCATGTCCATTGAGTTGGTAATGCCATCCAGCCATCTCATCCTCTGTTGTCCCCTTCTCCTCCTGCCCCCAATCCCTCCCAGCATCAGAGTCTTTTCCAATGAGTCAACTCTTCACATGAGGTGGCCAAAGTACTGGAGTTTCAGCTTTAGCATCATTCCTTCCAAAGAAATCCCAGGGCTGATCTCCTTCAGAATAGACTGGTTGGATCTCCTTGCAGTCCAAGGGACTCTCAAGAGTCTTCTCCAACACCACAATTCAAAAGCATCAGTTCTTCGGTGTTCAGCTTTCTTTATAGTCCAACTCTCACATCCATACATGACCACTGGAAAAACCATAGCCTTGACTAGATGGACCTTTGTTGGCAAAGTAATGTCTCTGCTTTTGAATATGCTGTCTAGGTTGGTCATAACTTTTCCTCCAAGGAGTAAGCATCTTTTAATTTCATGGCTGCAGTCACCATCTGCAGTGATTTTGGAGCCCCCCAAATAAAGTCAGCCACTAGTTTCCACTGTTTCCCCATCTATTGCCATGAAGTGATGGGACCGGATGCCATGATCTTAGTTTTCTGAATGTTGAGATTTAAGCCAACTTTTTCACTCTCCTCTTTCACTTTCATCAAGAGGCTCTTTAGTTCCTCTTCACTTTCTGCCATAAGGGTGGTGTCATTTGCATATCTGAGGTTATTGATCTTTCTCCCGGCAATCTTGATTCCAGCTTGTGCTTCCTGCAGTCCAGCATTGCTCATGACATACTCTGCATATAAGTTAAATAAGCAGGGTGACAATATACAGCCTTGATGTATTCCTTTTCCTGTTTGGAACCAGTCTGTTGTTCCATGTCCAGTTCTAACTGTTGGTTTCTGACCTGCATACAGGTTTCTCAAGAGGCAGGTCAGGTGGTTTGGTATTCCCATCTCTTTCAGAATTTTCCACAGTTGATTGTGATCCACACAGTCAAAGGCTTTGGCATAGTCAATAAAGCAGAAATAGATGTTTTTTCTGGAACTCTCTTGCTTTTTCCATGATCCAGCATATGTTGGCAATTTGATCTCTCGTTCCTCTGCCTTTTCTAAAACCAGCTTGAACATCAGGAAGTTCACAGTTCATGTATTGCTGAAGACTGGCTTGGAGAATTTTAAGCATTACTTTACTAGAGTGTGAGATGAGTGCAATTGTGTGGTAGTTTGATGATTCTTAAGCCCTGTCCCCAGATACAGTTACATTGGGGGTTAAAGCTTCAGATGTGAATTTTGCAGAGACACAATTCAGTCCATAATAGAGCATGGGTTAGGAGAGTGAACTACTGTAGTGAATAGTGAGTGAAGATCATCCAAATGGAGGCAACCCAACAACTTGTACTCTCCCAATAATGCAACCCAGCATTTTGTGATTGAACTTTTTTGAATCATTATCTTCCTGTGGAGTTTTTATTGAATTTGCAAAATGAAGCTAGGAAGAAAAGCATAGCCATCAGTAGTAGTATAATTATTATGCTTATCTATAAAACATGCAAGACATTTATTAGGAAAACTTGGAGATCAGCTAAACATTTCATAATATTTTGTAGGACACTTTTGTAAGTCACATTGAAGAGTCTCTCTTTGTATATGTTTGTATATATCTATCTATCTATATCTACCATACTCACATACATGTATATTTTTGCATCTGGAGAAATGTGTTAGAAGGTGAAGATAGTTGATATGTAAATTCATGTGGAATAGTTTAGAATGAAAGTTCCACAAAATTCACATGGGATAGTCTACTTTTTCACATAGAATTATGAAATATGGTGTAGTTTTATATGCGGTCACTTAATGAATTAAATGACCACATAATGATTAATCATTCAGTTCAGTTGCTCAGTTGTGTCCAAGTCTTTGTGACCCCATGGACTGCAGCATGCCAGCCTTCCTGTCCATCACCAACTCCCCACAGTTTACTCAAACTCATGCCCATTGAGTCCGTAATGCTATCCAGCCATCTCATCCTCTGTTGTCCCCTTTCTCCTCCCACCTTCAGTCTTTCCCAGCTTCAGGGTTTTTTCCACTGAGTCAGGTTTTCTCATCAGATGGGCAAAGTATTGGAGTTTCAGCTTCAACATCAGTCCTTCCAATGAATATTCAGGACTGATTTCCTTTAGGATGGACTGGTTGGATCTCCTTGCAGTCCAAGGGACTCTCAAGACTGTTCTCCAACACCACAGTTCAAAAGCATCAATTCTTGTGCACTCAGCTTTCTTTATAGTTCAACTCTTACTTCCAAACATGACAAAAACCCATAGCTTTTACTAGACAGACACGAACTTGAACAAACTCCAGGGGACAGTGGAGGACAGAGGAGCCTGACATGTTGTAGTCCATGGAGTCGCAAAGAATCTGTTAACTGAACACCACCACCAACAAAAATAGTCCTCAACACATGCTTAGCCCGTGCTTGTGTGTATTTACAGTGTACTTATTTTCACAGCTGGAAATACCGGGGGGAAAAAAAAACAATCAGGTATTACTTGTTAGTGTCATTTCTCTAAAGACAGAACTGAGGGTCACGAACTAATTAGTAAACGATCAGCAAAACATTTGCAAGAAAGAGTTTAGCTGCCATTCCCCCCGCCACTCTCTACATTAGCACAAATTCAGTAATTTCTTTCTCTAAGTAAATTAAGTTGTTTTAAATTTCACTCACTAAACACATATTCCCCAAGAAGCATCAGCATGTTGTTTTAAAGTTCAGAGGCTACTGTACCATCTAGTTAGCTAACTTTTTAGTCTTCAACTCAGAAATAGGGAAAGGAATGCTACCCAAATTCCTGGTTCCTGGCCCTAAAAACTGGAACCTGGACTCTGGGAGTCCCTTTACATTCCAGAGTTCAGTTTGCTGTTCTGAAAGATGAGGCATTTGGTATAATCTCTTGTCACTCTAAACTCCTATGTTCCCATAACTTTTGCTTTCCAAGATTTCTAGGGATTTGCTTGCTTGCTTGCTAAGTCGCTTCAGTTGGGTCTGACTCTTTGTGATCCCAAGGAGTGTAGCCCACCAGGCTCCTCTGTCCATGGGACTCTCCAGTCAAGAATACTGGAGTAGGTTGCCATTCTTTCCTCCAGGGGATCTTCCTGACCCAAGGAACGAACCTGCATCTCTTATGTCTCCTACATTGGCAGGTGAGCTCTTTGCCACTAGCGCCACCTGGGAAGCCCTTCTAGGGATGCACAGGGAGTCAACTCTGATTCAGATATAATTCTCAAACCTGGAAGCTAAATTACCAAGGCTACAGCATGGCTGGCACTGGAAATAGTAAATTATGCAGACTGCTTTGGCATACAAGGGTGTCTCAGTTTGTCAAAAGTTACTGTGAAAAGTCTCAAAATGAGATTAACTGTATTCTACTTAATTGAAACATATCATAGGTGAGAAAGCAATGGAATACATTGATTAGTCAAATATGATCATTGCCAGAACTCGTGTATTAAAAAAACACTGGAATAAGTTATCACACACAGACCAGAAAAATCTTTTTTTTTTAAGTGAGGAAAAATCGAGGTTATAGAAGCATTGATTGTGTAAACATAGAAGGAATAAATTTGGTTATACAAAGTAAAAAGAGGATTGAAACTTAATAAATGCCAAAAGACTTTTGAAAAAGGAAATAAAATTGAAGATCACATCACTAGATTATATTTCAAGGTAGGATAATGTGATGTAAAAATAAAGGTTCTCCAATAATTCTTGGCAGTGGGCAGAGGACTGGAAATGGTCAGTATTTATTCCAATCTCAAAGAAAAGCAATGCCAAAGAATGCTCAAACTACCACACAATTGTACTCATCTCTCGCGTTAGTAAAGTAATGCTCAAAATTCTCCAAGCCAGCCTTCAACAGTACATGAACCTTGAACTTCAGGTGTTCAAGCTGGATTTAGAAAAGGCAGGGGAACCAGAGATCAAATTGCCAGCATCCGTTGGATCACTGAAAAAGCAGTAGAGTTCCAAAAAAAATATCTACTTCTGCTTTATTGACTACACCAAAGCCTTTGACTGTGTGGATCACCACAAACTGTGGAAAATTCTTAGAGAGATGGGACTACCAGGCCACCTGACCTGCCTCCTGAGATACCTGTATGCACATCTAGAAGCAACAGTTAGAACTGGACATGGAACAACAGACTGGTTCCAAATAGGGAAAGGAGTACATCAAGGCTGTATATTGTCACCCTGCTTATTTAACTTATATGCAGAGTACATCATGAGAAACACTGGGTTAGATGAAGTACAAGCTGGAATCAGCATTGCCGGGAGAGATATCAGTAACCTCAGATATGCAGATGACACCACCCTTATTGCAGAAAGTGAAGAAGAACTAAAGAGCCTCTTGATGAAAGTCAAAGAGGAGAGTGAAAAAGTTGGCTTAAAACAACATCAGAAAACTAAGATCATGGCATCTGGTTCCATCACTTCATGGCAATAGAGGGGGAAACAGTGGCAGTCTTTATCTTTTTGGGCTCCAAAATCACTGCAGATGGTGATGTAGCCATGAAATTAAAAGATGCTTACTCCGTGGAAGAAAAGTTATGACCAACCTGGATAGCATATTAAAAAGCAAAGACATTACTTTGCCAACAAAGGTCCATCTAGTCAAAGCTATGGTTTTTCCAGTAGTCATGTATGGATGTGAGAGTTGGACTATAAAGAAAGCTGAGCACCAAAGAATTGATGCTTTTGAACTGTGGTGTTGGAGAAGACTCTTGAGAGTGCCCTGGCCTTCAAGGAGATCCAACCAGTCCATCCTAAAGGAAATTAGTCCTGAATATTCATCAGAAGGACTGATTCTGAAGCTGAAACTCCAATACTTTGGTCACCTGATGCAAAGAACTGACTCACTGGAAAAGACCTGTATGCTGGGAAAGATTGAAGGTGAGAGGTGAAAGGGATGACAGACAATGAGATGGTTGGATGGCATCACCAACTCAATGGACATGAGTTTGAGTAAACTCCAGGAGTTGGTGATTGACAGGGAGGCCTGGCATGCTGCAGTCCATGGGGTCACAAAGAGTCAGACACGACTGAACGACTGAACTGAACTGAATTGAATAATTCTTGAGCTAGATTCTAGGTAACCTAACATAGTTAGGAAAATCCTGAAGCACTCACAAGACATTAGTAACCAGCAGTTTTTGGCCCTAGCTATAACATATATTGAGCAGTTCAAAAATAATTTTTGTTACATACTATTTACGGCAATTTCTAAGTACAAACTTTGTTATTAGGCCAAGAATATACATGCTTTAAGAGCTCCAAAGGAAAGAAATCAGAAAAAAGAATGAAATAGAGTAGTATCAACTCAAGGAGATGTCTGGAATACCAAGGTTCTATCTAATGGAAAAACAAAACAAGGTAGATTTTAAAACTGATGAGAGAGAATTAGGAGCTCTATGCCATTTCAGTTAAAATTCTGAATCTGGAACAAAAGTGGGAAAGCAATTTTAGGATTGAAAAGCTATTTTATTAAAAATCCAGCTTAAGTATTTTTTCCCCATTGCGGCAAAACACCTTTTTTATTGAAAAGGAAGATGATTTTCTAAACATCATGAATTTAATTTTTTCTGGTCATAGAATATACCATATTCTTGCTTTCCATTCTGTCTTCTGAGTCATAGTTTCAGGCTAGTAAAAATCCATGATACCCATCGTCCAGCCACCTCCAGTGTTTTCATACACAAGAATGAATGTGGGATTCATCTCTCTATTATAGATTCATCTAATCTATTCTCTTGTAGGTAAGCTAGTAAAGAATCCGCCTGCAATGTGCGAGTCCTGGGTTCTATCCCTGGGCTGGGAAGATACCCTGGAGAAGGAAAAGGCTACTCACTCCAGTATTCTGGCCTGGAGAATTCCACGGACTATACGGGGTCGCGAAGAGTCTGATACCACTGAGCCACTTTCATTTTCACTGTCATCACCCCTATCCTATGGCAAATGTGGTTTTTGAAAGTTAAAAAATATTGTTATTGCATTTTACTAAATTAGCTAAAATTTAATTTTAGAAAGCTCCAGGTGCTTTTGAATGTACTGAAAAAGAACTTGGGGGAGGGAGGAAGGAAGTTTCTTTTTGAATTTGAGGAAGGTGGAATCTTGGACCCTTCACAGTTAATTCCCAAGTCTCCAACAATCTCCTCTTACCTTGGAATCAGATGCATGATGGTTTCAACTTTCTAGGATCATGTAATTCATAAAGTTATAGGTGCCACACTAGGTATCATTTAATATTACTCAAGATGTTTTAGATGCTAAAACATGGCAATTTAAATTTCCTCTTTGAGTCTGGCTTGGCATTCAGGCTCTGTAGAGGAAGTCTTGTGAGTCTTAAAATTTTAGGATCAATATTTGAAAGCAGAAGAGACTGAACCAGACCTGCCTGTGAGTGTTTGAGGGTCTCCTATGGAGGTGTGCATTTGTGGTGGCTGGCCTCAGGGACAAAGGCATTGTCAGCTGCAGTCCTGGGAGGCGCCTATTGGCCTAAGTCAATAGTTTTAGCCTTACTATAGAGCCTATTGGAGAAGGAAATGGCAACCCACTCCAGTGTTCTTGTCTGCAGAATCTCAGGGATGGGGGAGCCTGGTGGGCTTCCGTCTATGGGGTCGCACAGAGTCACAAGACTGAAGCGACTTAGCAGCAGTAGCAGATAGAGCCTATAGATTCCAGGAAAGCTTTGCCTCAGGCCAAACAGCTAACAGGGAGGGAGCATAGCCCCACTCATCAGCAGACAATTGGATTAAAGATTTACTGAACATGGCCCTGTCCACCATAGCAAGACCCAGTTTTCCCCACAGCCAGTTCCTCAATGAAGCTATGAGTCATGGCATGCAGGATGGGTCATGGTGGAGAGTTTTTGATAAAACATGGTCCTATGGAGAAGGGAATGGCAAACCACTTCAGTATTCTTGCCTCGAGAATCCCATGAACAGTATGAAAAGGTAAGAAGAAATGATACCAGAAGATGAACCCCACAGATCAGTAGGTGTCCAATATGCTACTGGGGAAGAGCTGAGAAATAGCTCAAGAGAGAATGAAGAGTCTAGGCCAAAGTAGAAATGATGCCCAGTTGTGGATATGTCTGGTGGTGAAAGTAAAGTCCAATGCTGTAAAACCAATATGGCATAGGAACCTGGAATGTTAGGTCCATGAATTAAGGTAAATTGGACATGGTTAAGCAGGAGATGGCAGGAGTGAACATTGACATTTTAGAAATCAGTGAACTAAAAGGTACAGGAATGGGTGAATTTAATTCAGATGTCTCTTGTATCTATTACTGTGGGCAAGAATCCCTTAGAAGAAATGGAATAGCCCCCATAGTCAACAAAAGAGTCTGAAATGCAGTACTTGGGTGCAATCTCACAAACA
Source organism: Redunca redunca (assembly GCA_006410935.1). Classification (NCBI taxonomy): domain Eukaryota; kingdom Metazoa; phylum Chordata; class Mammalia; order Artiodactyla; family Bovidae; genus Redunca; species Redunca redunca. Next base: position 742,300 of record SJYQ01002356.1, on the reverse strand, counting down.
ATAGACTGAGACCTCTGTTTGTTTAAGATCACAGTAATCCAAGTCTATGCCCCAACCACTGATGTTGAAGAAGCTTAAGCTGACCAGCTCTATGGAGAGCTACAACACTTTCCAGAACTAGCACCAAAAAAGAGTGTCCTTTTCATCATAGAGGATTGGAATGTAGAAGTAGAAAGTCAAGAGATCCCTGGAGCGACAGGCAAGTTTGGCCTTGGAGTACAAAATGAAGCAGGGCAAAGGCTAACAGAGTTTTGTCAAGAGAACATTCTGGTCATAGCATACACCCTTTTCCAACAACACAAGAGAGGACTCTACACATGGACATCATCAGATGGTCAAGGCCGAAATCAGATTAATTATATTCTTTGCAGCCAAAGATGGAGAAGCTCTGTACATTTGGCAAAAACAAGACCTGGAGCTGACTGGCTCAGATCATCAGTTCCTTATTACAAAATTCAGGCTTAAATTAAAGAAAGTAGGGAAAACTCTAGCCCATTTAGGTATGGCCTAAATCAAATGCCTTATGATTATGCAGTGGAGGTGATGAATAGATTCAAGGGATTAGATCTGGTAGATACAGTGCCTGAAGAACTGTGGATGGAGGTTAGTAACACGCTAGTAAAGTCATGCTCAAAATTTAAGCCAGGCTTCAGCAATACGTGAACCGTGAACTCCCTGATGTTCAAGCTGGTTTTAGAAAAGGCAGAGGAACCAGAGATCAAATTGCCAACATCCACTGGATCATGGAAAAAGCAAGAGAGTTCCAGAAAAGCATCTACTTCTGCTTTATTGACTATGCCAAAGCCTTTGACTGTGTGGATCACAATAAACTGTGGAAAATTCTTCAAGGGATGGGAATATCAGACCGTCTTACTTGCTTCCTCAGAAATGTATATGCAGGTCAAGAAGCAACAGTTAGAACTGGACATGAAACAATGGACTGGTTCAAAATTGGGAAAGGAGTATGTCAAGAATGTATACTGTCATCCTGCTTATTTAACTTACACGGAGAGTACATCATGCGAAATGCCAGACTGGATTAAGCACAACAGGAATGAAGATTGCTGAGAGAAATATCAATAACCTCAGATATGCAGATGATACCACCCTTATGGCAGAAAGTGAAGAACTAACGAGGCTCTTGATGAAACTGAACGAGGAGAGTGAAAAAGCTGGCTTAAAACTCAATATCAAAAAATGAAGATCATGGTATCCAGTCTCATCACTTCATGGCAACTAGATGAGGGAACAATGGAAACGGTGACAGATTTTATTTTCTTGGACTTCAAAATTACTCTGGATTATGAGTGCAGCCACGAAACTAAAAGTCACTTGCTTCTTGAAAGAAAAGCTATGACAAACCTAGATAGCATATTAAAAAGCAGAGACATCACTTTGTTGACAAAGGTCTGTATAATCAAAGCTATGGCTTTTCTAGTAATCATGTATGGATGTGAGGGTCTGACCATAAAGAAGGCTGAGCACTGAAGAACAGATATTACTGAGATGTGGTGCTAGAGAAGACTCTTGAGAGTCCTTTGGATAACAAGGAGATCAAACCAGTGAATTCTATAAGAAATCAACCCTGAATATTCACTGGATGCTGAAGCTGAAGCTCTAATATTTTTGCCACCTGATGTGAAGCAGCAACTCATTGGAAAAGACTCTGATTCTGGGAAAGATTGAAGGCAGGAGAAGAAGGGGATGACAGAGGACAAGACGGTTGGGTGGTATCAGTGAACTAAATGAACATGGGTTTGAGCAAACTACAGAATATAGCAGAGGACAGCAAAGCCTGGCATTCTATGGTTCATGGGCTTGCAAAGAGTCAGACAGGACTTAGTGACTGAACAACAACAACAATTTTAAAGCAGACATTCTTTATGGACTAAGTCCACAGGTTTTTCAGAAGAGTTTGCCTGCCTCCCAAACCATGTCACAAAATGTACAGTTATACCTTTCAGATCTAGCTAACTAAACATGCATTTCATTTTCAGTTGTAGACTGAATGTGCATGAGATAAACAAGCAACCTCTGAGGGTTGAGTTTTAGTAGCAACAGGGATGTGCATAAAACTGAGCTTTGTTCTTACCTAAGGATTCTCTCTCACTGGTGACTAATGGACACTTTTTGTCATAGAGTATTCAAGGTATTACTTACATGGTCATGGCCTGTTTATTTACTGCAGTTGTATTCAGTGAGCTCATTTCTAAAAGATTTCCCTTCTTTTTTCTGGAAGGAATTTCTGTCATTTATTTGAGAATGCAGTACTTTTCTTGCCCCCCGCACATCAACCAAACACTGCGTTCTCCTTCACACAGCATCCATCAAACAACAGTCCTCAAGGAAAGAGAGCAGGGGAAGAAAGAATCTTCCCACGTAACTGCGTCTGCTCAGACAAAGCTCGGGTAGCATCAGACGGTCATATTAGAAGGCACTATATAAACACAGGCAGGAAGGGTTGTGCTAACACTCTTTCCCTCTTAATAACTAAAAATAATCTGTAATTTAAAGCTATATATTAATAGAATATGGCCCATTTTGTTTAGTGATCATAATAAATGCAGCTTCTGCTACATATATTATAAATAAATATATTAAAGAAATGCTTGACTTGGAAGAAAACTTGGCATATACATCATCTCAGAATTTACCAGGAGTTTTGTTAGCTTATAGTCCTAATAATTCATTTGTTTGTTTGTTTACCTCAACACTAATGAGCAAAATAGTCTAACAGGATGGCTAATTACATGAGGTACATATTGATGACATTTAGAAGTTGGTACAATTATGATTTTATAATTACTGCCTATAGAAAATACACTGAGCCCCATGAGAGCCAAAGCAATAACCTAGAAAGACTTTGCTTTCCTGCTGGAAGTATATCTTGTGATTCCCTTTTTGGTAATTTCAGTTAGACCTTGGCTGTAACAGTCAACTGATCATTCTGGACTTGATTACACTAAGACAAATTTTATCTTTCAATCAGTATTCTATGTATGTGGTAATACAGATATTAGAACTGCATCACATTTCTATTATATCCGGGATAGCTTTAACCCTGGTGCAAAGTTATGGTTTCTCCTCGCTAATTTAGTTCTATGGGGTCGCACAGTGTCGGACACGACTGAAGCGACTTAGCAGCAGCAGCGTAAGACTGACTAGAGTTCTGTATGATGATGTTCTGCTTTGATGATGATGTAGGATGATGCCTTTGACTTTCTAAAAAGAGTACCTCTAAGTATTTAATATGAGATTCCAAGAAGTTAAAGATGATAAAGATTAGAAGGACTGGATATCAAGTTATGAAAGATAATTTGTCATAAAAATTTAACTGAATTATTATAATTTAATGAACAAGCATAATTTAATTATTAATAAATTTAACGACATGTATACATAGTAATAGGGGCTTCCCAGGTGCCTCAGCAGTAAAGAATCTGCCTGCAAAGCAGGAGACACAGGTTCAGTCTCTGGGTCAGGAAGATCCCTGGAGAGGGAAATGGCATCCCACTCAGTATTCTTGCCTGGAAAACCCCATGGACAGAGGAGCCTCACAGGCTGCAGTCCATGTGGCTGCAAAGAATTGGACATGACTCAGCGACTAAACAGCAGCAGCCGCATACACAATAATGCTTAATATGATCAGAGTTATTTGAAAGCAAAAGGTCTGTATGGAAAAAATCTTTACCTAGTTCATAATGTGTTAACTTGTGTTTTACCTCGTTTAGCATACTTCAAGGAAAATGAACATTTATTGAATACCTACTATGATCTAACTGTTATACTGGGTATTGTATGTGCTTTAGTGCACTCAATGCCCTCTTTGATACTAGCTAGTAAAGAGGAAATGTCACTTGATCATGGTCAAGGAGACAGGTTTACTCAGGGCTGTTTTACTAAAGCTACACAGTAATGCTTCCTCATTTAAATACACCAAAAGCCACTTTAAAGATCATTAACTTGGTTAAAAGCTGTAAGAAAAATGAATGCTTCTCTTTTTATTGCTTATTTTTGAATATTTTCAGTAGTAATGATTAGAAGCTGAAAACAGCTAAATGGTTGAACATATATAATTTGCTTCTTACAGAGCATGTTTCATCTCATGACTCCCAAAACTAATTACGATACTAGATTTATCTATTAGTTTCCAAAAGAAAGTAAATACTGTTATGGTAGGAGTCCATAAATACCAACCTACTTGGTCCTAAAGGAGCTGGTCTCCAATCTGTGAAGCACTTCATAGTCATTACCAATTCAGGAGCCAAGAAGTCTTCAAGCACTGATTCTCTTGACTGCTTCTAAGCTCTCTCACAGATTCCCCAGACAACTCAGGGTCTTCTTTTCTCCTAGATTCAGTAAGAACGATTTTGCTTTTTCTTAATGTTTTCAACCATCCATTTACATTTCCATAGTCTCACAATTAATTTAAGTCACAACTCTAGATTTATTATGTGGTTATTGATGGGTTTCTTTATTTTATCTGTATTATTGACTGATTTATTGATTGATTAACTTAACACACAACTATTGAGAATGAACTACATGTAAGACTCTAATCTGGATGTCCTAGGATGAAATAAGATGACTGTTAATTGATGCTTGACTTCAAGAGGGTTAGTTGCTATCTAATGAGCAAGATAAGCATAGGAAGAACAAACTATAATTCATACCAGAATTTGATTAAGATACATGTAATGGGAGAAACAAGTGATTAAGTTTTTCTTAGGGGAACAAATCGTATCATTTCTTGGCTCAAAACCTTTAGTGGTTCTCCATAATGCTTAGGCTTACACAGTCTGTATCCAACATTCATTTATTCAATGATTTAATTTTAACCATTCCAACCTTATCTAATCACTAGCCTCCAGTACTCAATACACTCTTAATATATTCATTATAATCCTGATAAAACTACCTCTTTCAGAAAGTGTTCTTTGACCAGGCCCATCTAAAATGCTTTCTTTCTCTTGGCACCCTGTGCAATTTAATATAATCATTTAATACATTGGATTAATAAATGCTTCCCCCCTCAAGTACTTAAGTGCAATTCAGACCTCCTAGAAAGAGATCAAATCTATATTTCTTTCTCTGTAGTATCTCATGTTATATATGATAAAGAGCCAGTAAATATTTGGTGATCTATCTCAGACGTCAGAGAGCCTGTTTGGTTCATTATTTTTACCTTTGCTGAGAGGTTCCCTGTAGAAGGAGTCTTCTTTGAGGATGATTATGTTGCTGAAGCTAAAATGCAGAATATTTATTATCTATTATAATGGTTTGTATATGTATTTTTTTTTCTAATTTGGCTGTAGTATCTTTTTAAGATCAAATTTTCACCACTGAGATTATATTGTCATTGAAAATAAGAAATAAAATTCAATTTACCAGCAACTTATCATAAAATACCAATCAATGTGTGAAAAGAGCTTGGCTAGGAAAAAAAAAACTAAACAAAACATATATTAAATGTAGTGTAACATACATACTGCACATTATGATATTTGCACAAATCCCAAGAATATAGCTTGATGAATAACCACCACACAGATCAAGAAACAGCATATTCCCAGTACTTCAAAAGTTTCCTTCTACTTCCCTGTATTGTCATAGGTTTTCCAAAATATTTTTTTCCAATTTGCATTCACTCCATCAGTATGCAAATTCCCAGTTCTTCCATTTCTTCAGTATCCCTTAGTTTTGTCAATCTATTTAACTTTGGCTATTCTAAATTTTTCAAGGCGTGTATAATGTTATGTCATGTTTCATTTTACAATTCCTGATAACTAATGAGACTAGCATGTTTTCCTGTGTTTACTGGCCATTGGTACATCCTCTTTTATGAAATGTCTAAGACTTTTGCTCATTTTTCAGTTAAGTTCTTCATATACTTGGCATTAGTGTCACTTGTTTGTAAATGTTTCAGACACTATTTTCCCCTATCTGTGGCTAACCTCAAACTTTCTTGAAGGTTTCTTCTGAGATACAGAATTTCTTAGTTTTAATTTATGATTAAGGATTAGTTCTGTTTAGAAAATCTTTGCCTATTGCAAAGATTTGAAGACAATTTCTTGCATTATTTTCTAGAAGCCTTAATCTGGCACCATTAACATTTAGATTAATAATCCATCTGGAATTGATTTTTGTATATGGTCTTAGGAGTCAACATTCAGTTGATTCCATGTGCTCATCCAATTAACTCAGGATCATCTACTGAAAAGTCCATCCTTTCTCAGAATCACTTTGCAGTACCAGTTTTGTAATGTCAATTCAGTTCAGTTGCTCAGTCGTGTCCGACTCTGCGACCCAATGAATCGCAGCACGCCAGGCCTCCCTGTCCGCCACCGACTCCCAGAGTTCACTCAGACTCACGTCCATTGACTCAGTGATGCCATCCAGCCATCTCATCCTCTGTCATCCCCTTCTCCTCCTGCCCCCAATCCCTCCCAGCATCAGGGTCTTTTCCAGTGAGTCAACTCTTCGCATGAGGTGGCCAAAGTATTAGAATTTCAGCTTCAACATCAGTCCTTCCAATGAACACTCAGGACTGATCTCCTTTAGAATGGACTGGTTGGATCTCCTTGCAGTCCAAGGGACTCTCAAGACTCTTCTCCAACACCACAGTTCAAAAGCATCAATTCTTCGGCGCTCAGCTTTCTTCACTGTCCAACTCTCACATCCATACATGACTACTGGAAAAACCATAGCCTTGACTAGATGGACCTTTGTTGGCAAACTAATGTCTCTGCTTTTGAATATGCTCTCTAGGTTGGGCATAACTTTACTTCCGAGGAGTAAGCAAGTGTCCTTAAATGCCTGGGTGTTTTTCTGTATTTTCTCTTTTGTTCTAGTTCTGCAATTTCTGTTCTGGACCTTCTTTACCCTTTTGCTAATACTACATTGTCTTAATTAGTATAGCTTTATTATAAAACTTTGGGGCTTCCCTGGTGGTTTAGGAGTAAAGAATCCACATGCAAAGCAGGAGTGCAGGAGACTCAAGTTTGATCCCTGGGTCAGCATGACCCCCTGCAGAAGGAAATGGCAACCCCACTACAGTATTCTTGTCTCAAAAATCCCATGGACCAAGGAGCCTAGAAGGGTAGTCCACTGGGTCCCAAGACTTAGCAACTGCAATAGCAACATTATAGAACTAAAAATCTTCCACCTTTATTCTTATTTAAAATTATCTCAGTTATTCTTGGTCATTTAGATTAAGTGTATACATTTGCATAGAATGTAATCTGAGGACCTTTTATTGAAGGGGGTTGCAGTGATCAATTTGGAGAGAATTCAGTGTTTCAAATTATGAAACACTGAATTTATTTAAGTCTTGTTTAATTTTTCCTAAAATATTATATCATCTTTGTATAGAGTTTGTGCTAGTTTTTGAAATTGCATTTATTGTTAGATATTTCATGTTTAACATTGCCATTGTAAATGTGATTTCTTAAATTTATTTTATACAAATTTGTTGCTGTTATATAAACATAAAGTTGCTTTGAAATATAACACTGGCCTTGTATCTAGTGACTTTGCTAAATGCAATTATTAATTCCAAAGGAATGCCATGTTAATTGCGTTAACTCCTAAACTCCTGATTAGGAGTCAGGCCAATTAAGAAGGCAAAATACATATCAGGATTTTTTCTGAAGGTTCTTGGGATAAAAAACATGGAACACAAAGGCAAAGGCTGAAGCAAGTAACAGGCGAGCAGTTTTGTTTGTTGTTGTGGTTTAGTCACTAAGTCCTGTCCGACTCTTTTGCAGCCCCATGGACTGTAGCCTACCAGGCTTCTCTGTTCATGGGATTTCCCAGGCAAGAATACTAGAGTGGGTTGCCATTTCCTTCTACAGGGGATCTTCCTGGCCTAGGGATCAAACTCACGTTTCTTGCATTGACAGGAGGATTCTTTACCACTGAGCCACCAGGGAAGCCAAGGAGTCTTAGGAAGCCTTTTTAAAAAGGAAAGAAATTAGATGAATTGGAACAAAGCCTTAACATAATCACAATTTGGAGTTGGATGAATTTCATTTCATAATAAAGACCTGATTAATCTATTTGGGAAAGCTTGAAGTTGGAAAACTTTCACAGAGCTAGAACTTGGAGATGTGCTTTCTTGGAAGTTTTATTAACAAATGGCCAGGCAAAAGGTTTTATTCCAACTGTCTTGAATCACATCTGCATCTCATCTGGTATAATCTAAGCCTCTGTATTTGTCTGTCTTTCACAACATGTGTACCAGATAATTTAGATTACAGTGAAAGAATTAATATAAGCCACCATGTTTTCTCTCATGCCAGATACTTTGAATGAATCATCACATACATTATATCCATTCCTTTAATAAGCTCAAAATCCTCCATGATAGATGTGATTATTTTAAGCTTATAAACACAGTATATTTGTTGGAGCTCTCTTGTTCTAAGAAAGAGAAAACTTGTTTGAAAAAGTTTAAGCAGAAAGCTTAATTTGTGTAGGGAGAAGTATGCCAGGTTGGAGAAGGGCATGGCAACCCACTCCAGTGTTCTTGCCTGGAGAATCCTATGGAGGACAGAGGAGCCTGGTATATTCCATGGGGTCGCAAAGAGCTGGACATGACTGAAGTGACAGTGTGCATGCACACACCTATGCCAGGTTATCTCAGAATAAACCATCTGTGAGACTGCAGCTGGGCTTTGCAGACAGCTGGATAGACTTAGATCTCAAGGCCATCAGGATACTGTCTATCATCACTCTTCTGTTTGTAAACTTAGTTTTCCTCCCGCTCTGTTTCTTTCTCCTGTTTATTTCTGATTTTCTCTCCATAATGGAAACATTGTTGCTAATGACTCCTGAGCTTTATATCTTTTAGCCTAACTGCTCTGACTTAAAAAAAAAAAAAAAAAGGAAAGAAAGAAAAAAATGCCTGGGAAGAGATTCATTAGTTCAGTTTTGGCCAGGTACTCACAGGTGACATGTGGCAGGAACATACAGTATCATGTGAACTATATGAAATCAGCACTATCTTCTCAACAATAGCAATTTCATCATTCAATCTAATAATTATAGCTAATAGTAATAATAATATAATTGAGTGCCTACTATGTGCCAAGCATTGTTCTAAGCACTTTACAGATGTTTACTCATTTCCATTTGTGACAGCCTTAAAAGTTAAATGCTATAATCATCTTCATTTTATAGTTTAGGAAAGTAAAGCAGGAGGAATTTAACTAACTTGCCCATGATCATATAATAAGTTTAAGTACCAGGATTTTGATCCAAGTATTCAGGCTCCAGGGTCTATTATAACGTATAGTAATGGAGAGCATTATAGAAAATTGGGGGAAAGATACTTGAAGTGGTAGGTCAGGAGAATATGCCACATACTCAGTCCCACTGTTGTCTGCTGCATCAATGTGTTGGCAAGGAAATGGAGGCCCAGAGAGGAGGATAAGAAACCCAGATATGACCACACAGCCAGTAAACGACGGGACTGAGACTGGAACGCAACTGTCTTTGTCCGTTACATCATGCTCCCTATTAAATCATTGGTTTGGGGGAAGAATGATAAAGTTCATATTATACTACAATAAATACCACTTCTTGTGTGTAGAGCATTTTTCTAGGTACTAATAACTATGGAACTACAAGACTTGGTTTTTGTTTTCTATTTGGAAGTAAAAATATTATATGCATTTTGAATGTATACTCTATTAAGTTAAGCATTCTGTTAAGAGAAATGCACTGGATATTACTTGTTAGGTAGAAATGCCATCTGTGTGTCTCCCTCGTACGCGCTCAGTTGCTTCAGTCACGTCCCACTGTTTGCGAACCTGTGGACTGTAGCCTGCCAGGCTCCTCTGTTCATGGGGATTCTTCAGGCAATAATACTGGAATGGGTTGCCATGCCCTCCTCCAGGGGATCTTCTCAACCCAGGGATCGAATCAGTGTCTTATGTGTCTCCTGTATGGTAGGCAGATTCTTTACCACTGAGACACTGAGGAAGCTCACGTGTTTCCCTCAGAAATGATTATATGTGTATGGGGGTGTCTGTTTGTAAACTCCCTCTTCTGACTGTTGACATGAAAACAGGGTATGAGATACTTTTACATTGTTGAGAACTGATGAGGGCTTCTTAGATTTCTCAGATTCTTATTTGCTGCTCTGAGTGTCCCTGTGGAACTGAGGGAGGCCAGGAGAGCTGGATATTTCCTGTGGATTCACTATTGTATCCTGGACAAAGTAAAAGTGAAATTGTTCTTTTGCATCTAAGTAAAACAGGGAAAAGTGATTTGTATGTAAAGTTTAATGGTGCAACATCAAGAACAAGACCAAATCTTAAAATAAGACTGCCACATAGCTGATACATGCCCTACGTTGATGCTTAACTTCTTAGGTTGTAAGTGCCTTGTGGGATGAGAATATGTTAATTATCTGTTTTTCTGCAGTTTTACTATGATGTGTATAGATGTGGATATCTTTTCATTTATACTGCAGGTGATTTCTTGGAATTCTTGGTTCTGTGAATTGATGTTTCTCCTTAGTTCTAGGGATTAAGTACACCTTTTATTAATGCCTTTATTTCATTTTCTCTGACCTATCCTTCTGTTCACTATATTTTCTGTCTCTCTATGCTGCACTTTCATTTCTTTGTCTGTTTCTTTACTTTTTTAGTAATTTTTTATTATCTATTTTTTCGGTTCATGAATTCTCTCTTTAGCTATGTCTAATCTTATGCACAAGCCTGTAATGTAAATATGGAAGCAAAAGTTATAAAGATACAGTGTATACTTGATGGCAAAGTAACCTTAATAGCTGTCAGTGGGTCAGAAATACCCATCCCTTTTTCTGTCTTGCATATAGGATCATCGTTACCATCTTTCTAATCTCCATATATATGTGTTAATATACTGTATTGGTGTTTTTCTTTCTGACTTAGTTCACTCTGTATAATAGGCTCCAGTTTCATCCATCTCATAAGAACTGATTCAAATGCATTCTCTTTAATAGCTGAGTAATTGGAAGGAAAGTTATGACCAACCTAGATAGCATATTCAAAAGCAGAGACATTACTTTGCCAACAAAGGTCTGTCTAGTCAAGGCTATAGTTTTTCCAGTAGTCGTGTACGGATGTGAGAGTTGGACTGTGAAGAAAGCTGAGCACGGAAGAATTGATGCTTTTGAACTGTGGTGTTGAAGAAGACTCTTGAGAGTCCTTTGGATTGCAAGGAGATCCAACCAGTCCATTCTAAAGGAGATTAGTCCTGGGATTTCCTTGGAAGGAATGATGCTAAAGCTGAAAGTCCAGTACTTTGGCCACCTCATGTGAAGAGTTGACTCACTGGAAAAGACTCTGATGCTGGGAGGGATTGGGGGCAGGAGGAAAAGGGGACGACAGAGGATGAGATGGCTGGATGGCATCACTGACTTGATGGATGTGAGTTTGGGTGAACTCTGGGTGTTGGTGATGGACAGGGAGGCCTGGCGTGCTGCGATTCATGGGGTTGCAAAGAGTCGGACACGACTGAGTGACTGAACTGAATCTTATGCAAAACCTATTCATTCATTTAGTTTCAGTTATTGGAGGGGGCTGAAATTGGGGCCTGGTTTATCAGAGTTTCAAATTTTGAGTTCTGGGCTTTGACAGCTCCAATAGTCTGCAAAAATGCTGCTCTGTTATGATGCTCTTACCCCCAGGCTCAGCAATTAACAAATGACCTCAGGATAAAGAAACTTTGAGTGCCCAGTTGATCTTTCTGTTTCTCAATTCCCTAGGTTTTTATCAGAAAATTGTTCACTCTCTTGTTAGTTTTTTGTTGTTCTGAAGAAATTACATTAAAGAACCATTGGTTTCCTCAATGAGAGAGATTATGCTAATTACTGAGTTCTTCCGTATTTAAAATGGAAGTCTCAACATTTGTCTTTGATGAGTTCATTTTAAGTTGAGTAACTGAATGAATAAAATCAGTTAATGTTTATAACGTTAACAATCTTAGTTAGCAATATTCTGCTAAGCAATATTGCTAAGCAAAATTAGCAGTATTCTGTTTCTAACTGTGGCTTCTGAAGGGTTCAGCAATAATAACTTGATATGTCATTTTTACTTCATGGAAATTGCTGATTCTTCTCTGTGAGTTGTTGCATTGCCAAGTATGTATAGGTCTTTAGAGGTGGCTGTGGTGCTCCTTAAAAGACACTTGCTTCTTGGAAGAAAAGTTATGACCAACCTAGACAGCATATTAAAAAGCAGAGATGTTACTTTGCCAACAAAGGTCTGTCTAGTCAAAGCTATGGTTTTTCACTATTCATATATGGATGTGAGAGTTGGACTGTGAAGAAATCTGAGTGCCAAAGAATTGATGCTTTTGAACTGTGGTGTTGGAAAAGACTCTTGAGAGTCCCTTAGACTGCAAGGAGGTCAAACCAGTCAATCCAAAAAGAAATCAGTCTTGAATATTCATTGGAAGGACTGAGGCTGAAGATGAAACTCCAATACTTTGGTCACCTGATGTGAAGAAGTGATTCATTGGAAAAGACCCTGATGCTGGGAAAGATTGAAGGCAGGAGGAGAAGGAGATGGATGACAGATGAGATGGTTGGATGGCATCACTGACTCAATGGATGTGAGTCTGAGTGAACTCTGGGAGTTGGTGATGGACAGGGAGGCCTGGCATGCTGTAGTCCATGGGGTTGCAAGGAGTCTGACACGACTGAGCAACTGAACTGAACTGATGGTGCTCCTTTGACATACCTTGTGAGAATTGTGATTAGATGGGGCTATGCAGATAAAGGCTTTACTTCAGTGAGCTTCCATGGCCTCAAGTCCAGAGGACTATGGTGAAAGGTGATCAGGACATTAACAATTAGAGTTTTTATTAGGTAGATAAAGAAAGGTTTATAAGGTTGGTATGCTATTTAACTTCTCTGTTCAAGTAGTGGCTGTCTCAACTGATTTGTAATTGAATCTTTTGTTCTGGGAAATTTGAGAGTCTTCAGAATAATAACCTTGACTGTGTGCATGCTAAGTTGCTTCAGTCATGTCTGACTCTGTGCAACCCTGAAGCCTGCAGGCTTCCAGTCTCCTCTGTCCGTGGGATTCTCCAGGAAAGAATATTGGACTGGGTTTCCATGCCCTTCTCCAGCAGTATAAAATTACCACTATAATTACTTTTCCTTGGAACCAGTAGACTGCAGTGGGTTGTTCTTTTATCTATGAGTAACAATGGAAAACATATAAATAACAGTTACTATGTGCCAGAATCTTTTTTAAAGTCTTTACATTTATTAAACAGTTTTATCTTCATAGGAACATATAAAGAGATGAGATAAAGATAAGTGATAAAATTGCACAACCAGAGAGTAACAGAGAATAGATCCCAGACAGTCTTGATCTAGAGTCCAAGCTCTATCTGTCCTATTATAATAGCATAATCTTAACCTGACCTGCCTCTTGAGAAAACTATATGCAGGTCAGGAAGCAACAGTTAGAACTGGACATGGAACAACAGACTGGTTCCAAATAGGGAGAGGAGTATGTCAAGGCTGTATATTGTCACCCTGCTTATTTAACGTATATGAAAAGTATCTCATGAGAAATGCTGGGCTGGAAGAAACTCAAGCTGGAATCAAGATTGCCAGGAGAAACATCAATAACCTCAGATATGCAGATGATACCACTCTTATGGTAGAAAGTGAAGAGGAACTAAAAAGCCTCTTGATGAAAGTGAAAGAGGAGAGTGAAAAAGTTGGCTTAAAGCTCCACATTCAGAAAACGAAGATCATGGCATCCAATCGCATCACTTCATGGGAAAGAGATGGGGAAACAGTGGAAACAGTGTCAGACTTTATTTTTTGGGGCTTCAAAATCACTGCAGATGGTGATTGCAGCCATGAAATGAAAAGACACTTACTCCTTGGAAGAATAGTTAAGACCAAGCTAGATAGCATATTGAAAAGCAGAGTAAAGTCCATCTAGTCAAGGTTATGGTTTTCCCAGGGGTCATGTATAGATGTGAGAGTTGGATTGTGAAGAAGGCTGAGCGCCGAAGAATTGATGCTTTTGAACGGTGGTGTTGGAGAAGAGTCTTCAGAGTCCCTTGGACTGCAAGGAGATCCAGCCAGTCCATTCTAAAGGAGATCAGTCCTGGGTGTCCTTTGGAAGGACTGATGTTAAAGCTGAAACTCCAATACTTTGGCTATCTCATGCGAAGAGTTGACTCATTGGAAAAGACTCTGATGCAGGGAGGGATTGAGGGCAGGAGGAGAGGGAGACGACAGAAGATGAGATGGCTGGATGGCATCACTGACTCAATGGACATGAGTTTGGGTAAACTCTGGGAGTTGGTGATGGACAGGGAGGCCTGGCATGCTGTGATTCATGGGGTTGCAGAGTTGGACACGACTGAGCGAGTGAACTCAACTGAATAACAAGAAAAACCATTCAGACACTTAGGAACACAATCTCTTGCCTGGGAGAAATGAAGATTATGACTCTCTACTAGATCTCCAGTTTTGGGCTTCCCTGGTGACTCAGCGAAAAAGAAACGGCCTGCAACATAGGAGACTCGGGTTTGATCTCTGGGGCAGGAAGATCCCCTGGAGAAGGAAATGGCAACCCACTCCAGTATTCCTGCCTGGAGAATCCCATAGACAGAGGAGCCTGGTGGCTATAGTCCGTGGTGTCCCAAGAGTTCGACATAACTTAGTGACTAAACCAGCACCACCAGGTCTCCAGTTTTAAAGGTGGAAGATAAAAATAAAGAAAGGAGGAATTTGAAAGAAAAATAAAGAGAACTGTGTTGGAAGTTAGTTGTCAGATAAGCAATGAAATGATTTTTCCAGGAGCATAAAGCAAGTGTCACAGCTGTGTTTTAAATTGGTATTTTCACTACAGTTGTTCATATGTCTATATAAGAACAATGTCAAATAAAAGCTATAGAATCACTCATTTTTACAAGGTGACTACTGTGTATAAGCACTTCTGCTGGATCTATGATTTACACATCTTTCAATCACAGATAAATACAGAGCAGCTCGATGTAGCCAAGAATTGTCTCTTCACGTGGCTCTCTGCCAAAACACACTCAGCTCCCCTACTCTGTCTGCTCTCCACATTGCTGCCTGCCCATAGAGAATATGAGGGCTTTGTGGCCTTTTGGTTCTTCTAGTGGAAAATTTTACAGACTAAGAAGAGAGAAAGTTAGCATAAAGGGGATGATTTGCAAATGGACACCATTCTGTGTCTAAGGCCCTCAGATTATAAAAAGCAGCAGACCCCTGTGGTGTGAAACTGCTAGCTTCATACCATAAATGGAAATTGTTTTTAGAACCTAAAGGGGTTGTGATGGCTGAGCACCGATACTGTTTGTCTTTATCCTTCATACAAAAATGGTAAAAGGAAATGATTCCAACCAGCCAAGGAATGATTTTGAAAAGCTCAATGCCACATCAAAGGGCACCACATAAAGTGAACAGAGTCATCTCATTGCTGAGAATGAAAAATCCACTGAAACTTTGTAAGAATATGTGTGTCTCTGTGTCTATATCTTTGACATAATTAAGGCCTAGTCCATGTATAACATGATGAGAGACAAAATTTTTCTCATAGTCAGTGTGAATGATTATGGTTATATCTGTTTAAAAGATAACTTAAAATGTTCAATACTTTCCTTTCTTTCTTTTTTTAACCTGAGTTCAGGGAAGTTTTATATTGTCCTAATCTGAATTTGTTCTGATTGATATATGAAGGATCCAAAATTACCCTGGAGTAATAGATTCAGAGACTGTTTATAAACATGACACATTACTTTTCTTTTTTAGGCAGAAGAGGCCTTCAGGTGTTCCTAAAGGAGCGAAAAAAACACACAGAGTCTCTGATATGTACATATTTTTGGCCAGGTCACACCGCTTGCGGAATCTTAGTTCCCTTACCAAAGATTAAACCCGGGCCATAGCAGCGAAAATGTAGAATCCTAACTACTGGACATCTAGGGAATTCCCAGCTATGATAGTTTATTATTATCCTTACTTAAGACTATCCTTACTTTCAAACTGATAGATTCCCCCCCCTAAAACTGTCACTTAAATGGGGGTTAGATTCAATTAGGTTAATGAAATTCAACATCTATAAGACCTCTCCTATTAGTAGCTTCAGGAGATGACATTTGAATGTAATTTTTGTAATTTATTACAGTGGGTAGGATAAATATGGTGTTAGCTTCATTTTAGGTGAAATTTAGATAACTTGAATGTATGTGGGGTCTTCAAATTTTGTTTTGGTATATTGTTAAAAATATAAGTAAATTTGATACATTCTTATGTCAGCTGAGTTAGACTAGGTTATGCTGTGGTAACACAAAATCCTGAGGCCTATTGGCTTTTAGCCACAAAGATTTATATCTTAGGTACGTGATCAGGACTTGACTGAAGACCCTGGTTCATGCATCCTCACGCCAGGACCCAGGCTGATGGGGTAGACCTTGTTTTGAAGGTGGTTGTTTGCTAGTGCAGGAGGGAAAATTCTGCACTAATTCTTCAAGCTTCTGCCTGAAGGTGACACACATCACTCCCACAGCAGGTCACGTGGGGAGAGAGCAAGCTCAGTCCTACCATGCGCTCTGAAGGGGAAGCAGAAATATTTAGTGAATTGCACTAATGATCACCATAATCTCCAGTCCCTCGAAATAGTAAAAACTGATAAAGCAAATCCGGTATGTAAATCAGCACATCAGGGAAAGCTATACAGGGGACAAACAGTTTCATCCAGTTTTCTCAGCTCCCTTCTGCGGCAAACCTCCTTACAAGTTACTACTACACTCACTGTCTTCAACTGATTCATTCCTATTCTCTCAGCAACCCACTGGATCTTATTATTTTCCTAGTCACAGAAAAGCTGAGTCACCTTTCCTTTTGAATCATTCCCTATGTGCCCACTTTGTATTTAAAGACATCAGCTTTATCTTCATTCAGCGTAAGCTTCTAGGACCCACAGGAGAACCCTCAGTGACCTCAAGCATTCTGTTCAGTTGATTTGGGGAAATGTATGCATGGTATTGATACTTTGGATACTAAAGATGCAAATCTTCTCTAAATGGGGCTGATATTATCACAGACAACTTGATAATAGGTGATATAGATACAGAGTAACTGTTGAAGTATTAAAAATTTTGGGTGTTCAGAATTGAACTAAGCTTTGTTCTAAAGTCACTAAAATGCAGTAGCTTGAAAAGTCTTTGTAACAACTTTCGTGAAGAAAATCATCCCAGGTATATTTAAAAAAAATAGTATGTAAAAGACCTCTTACTTTACTTGATACAACTGCCTTCATTCTCCCCCACTGCCCCTCCTTTTCTGTTTCTTCCTTCCTTCTCTGTACCTTCCTTGTTTTCTCCCTTTCATTCTAAACTTCTGACACTGGAATTTCAGGATATAAACTTTCTTGGAATTAAAAAAAAAATAAGCTTGTACAGTATTTTAAAATACTCCTTTGTCTCTTTGATAATTTTTACTTTTTCCTTTAAATGCTTCTGTTCTAGTCCTTCTTATTCTCTGTTGATCTTTGATTTTGAGAATTCACTAACGATCTCTTACATTTTTAGCTGTTTTGCACTCGCCAGATAAATGTTTCTTTGACTTTAAAAAATGGTGCAGTTTAAAACTTTTTAAAGTCATATTTAGAAACCCCAGAATATATTTTAATAATTATTTCACTTAAAAGGTTCTGGCTAAGGACATGGAAGCAATCTAGATGTCCATCAGCAGATGAATGGATAAGAAAGCTGTGGTACATATACATAATGGAGTATTACTCAGCCATTAAAAA
>SJYQ01002356.1:675833-722420 GCA_006410935.1 Redunca redunca | reverse complement strand
GCATCAAAGTCTTTTCCAATGAGTCAACTCTTCACATGAGATGGCCAAAGTACTGGAATTTCAGCTTTAGCATCATTCCTTCCAAAGAACACCCAGAACTGATCTCTTTAGAATGGACTGGTTGGATCTCTTTGCAGTCCAAGGGACTCTCAAGAGTCTTCTCCAACACCACAGTTCAAAAGCATCAATTCTTTGGTGCTCAGCTTTCTTCACAGTCCAAGTCTCACATCTATACATGACTACTGGAAAAACCATAGCCTTGACTAGATGGACCTTTATTGACAAAGTAATGTCTCTACTTTTGAATATGCTATCTAGGTTGGTCATAACTTTCCTTTCAAGGAGTAAACGTTTTTTAATTTCATGGCTGCAATCACCATCTGCAGTGATTTCAGGCCCCAATTTCTGCAACTGTGAAATGGGGGATAATAATTAGGAATTAAATAACATTGCATACGCGAAACTCACAATACTTAGGAACAGAGTGAGTGCTCAAGAAATATCATTTCTCTTCTCTAAAGATAGTACATCTTTATATACATTTGGAAACATAACTACAAGGTCAAACAACAGATCTGTTTTTAGTTGGTGTCAATTTAGAAACATAAAGAAAATATCTCTAACTATAATTTATCTTCTATCACGTTTCCTGAAACTTCATAACTAGAAACATATTATTTTGGTTTATGTGGGTTGCTTTCCAAGCGTGCTCATTAAATATATAGCTGTTATCAAGAAAGATGGAGCATGAGCTGTTATAAGTAATTGCCACTGTGATGTGAATTTGTTTGTCAAAGGAGTCTGTTTGAGAAAAAAGTTGGGGGTCATTTTTCAAAATTTGCTTTGAGTGAAATAAAAAGTGAAAATAGTGTTAAGTGATAGTACATCTTCCAAGGAGAACAGATCCAGTTCAGGTGCCAAAGTTGGCTGCACTTGAGCCCCGCTTTTTTTGTGCAGAGGGTACATAATTGAGGAAAAAAGTACAAATGAGAAAACCAGAGGAATTCGATTTCATGTCTCCCCATGGCTCTGTGTATCTAGGGATGGCTTTTTAGACATCATCTATTGGGGGATAACAAAGAATGCTGAAAAATAATTTTAAATTATTAAAAATAATTTAAATAATTAAAATTGTAACATAAGTTACAAGTTTGGGTACAAACTCATATTTCCATTCAAGAATATTACTTCTACTATAAATGAATATTGAGTTTGAATGTATCATCCACATAGGGTTTAGAGCTAGACAGATTTCTGAAGGTTTACTTCCTGGGGGAGAAGGAAACCCTGCTAGACTGAGGCAATGACTTCCCTCTTTGTGAGGATGGAAGCTGAGTGAGCAGAGGAGCAGAAGCAAGCTGGCTGGGTCCCAGGGAAAGGATGCACGAGGAACCAGGCAATACCTCAAGAGTTCATTATGGGAGACTAAGATGAGGATGTGAGTCCCAGAGATTGCATTAAGACCTGGGGCTCAGTTCTGAAGCTGGGCAGGCAGGTTGCTTGTATCGTGACAAAGGACCAAGTTAAATCAGACATTGGAGTTTCATTCAATTAGGAAAGAGAAGGCTGAGTTAAATGTCTAAGATTGGGGTCACGTTTGATAGCAGTTCTTATATTATCAGAAGATAAACCTCTCACAAGGGAAGATGGTGAGCAAGTGTAACACAAAAGACTACAGGTTACATTGAGATTGTGGGCAAATGAATGAGGTTACGCTAACTAGTCACAGTAGTAGGTTTTGGAAATTTACCACTGGGGGTTGGGATACAGGCCGTGACATATGTTGAAGAATAAGTGCTAAGATAAGGGCCAGTGGAGAGGAGTTTTCTTGGGGAAAAGGCAGTATGAAGGGGAGCTAAGTGTGAGGGCTCTAGATTAATGGTTCAAGACCTCAGAGCTCTCAGTTCCTTGGCTGCAATACAGACATAAAATAATATCCACCTTAAAGTTTTGTGATGAAGTTAAAAGGAGATAATGCCTGCAGAGCACTTAGTGCAGGACTGACACAGAGTAAGCACTCAATTCATTTTGGGTTTTTATCATTTATCTTGCTGTTGAAGCCACAGAGCTATTTCTCTACTTCCTCTAGGGGCTGAGACCTGGGATTTCTGAGTGTTGGTAGTCAGACTTTCCAGCATAAGGGGGGAATATGGAGAGGGGTTTACAACCCTTTCCTTCCCATTGACTTTCTCCTATTGGGGATTAAAATTTAAGATGGAATATTATCAGTTCATGGGCTTCCCTGATGACTCAGTGGGAAAGTATCTGCCTGCCAATGCAGGAGATGCAGGTTCCATCCCTAGGTTGGGACAATCCCCTGGAGAAGGAAACCCACTCCAGTGTTGTTGCCCGGAGAATCTCATGGACAGAGGAGCTTGGCAGGATATAGTTCATGAGGTCACAAAGAGTTGGACGTGGCTGAGTGACTAAACAACAAACAACAAATTATCAGTTTACCTGGATAGTATTTTCTTCCAAATATTATCAGTGAGAGGCATATTCTTTCTTGCTTCTTTAGAACATTAACATTGTAACTCAAATAACTCCTCTCATCAAGTACTTATGGGGCACATACATATCAGGTGGGTTTCTCAGGTGGCACTAATGGTAAAGAAACTGTCTGCCAATGCAGGAGACATAAGAGATGTGAGTTCCATCCCTGGGTTGAGAAGATCCCCTGGAGAAGGGATGGCAACCCACTCCAGTATTCTTGCCTGGAGAATATCACGGAAGAGGAGTCCTGGCTGGCTATAGCCCATAGGATCACAAAGAGCTGGACTTGACTGAAGTGACTTAGCATGCACGTGCGTACATATCAGGCACTGGGGATAGTAGAAATGCTAAACAAAAGCTGACATGAGAGAGTTTGCAGTTTAGAGATAATTAGTATAGGAAATAAAAACCCCTAAAGATTGTCAATAGCTACTCCAAATATTTTAACGAATATTATCGAGATACCTAGGTTATTTTCTTTCTAAGATTATCATGGAATGCATTTTAATATCAAATTTTCATA
Organism: Redunca redunca; assembly: GCA_006410935.1. Classification (NCBI taxonomy): domain Eukaryota; kingdom Metazoa; phylum Chordata; class Mammalia; order Artiodactyla; family Bovidae; genus Redunca; species Redunca redunca. Next base: position 719,404 of record SJYQ01002356.1, on the reverse strand, counting down.
TAGTAGCATACTGTTTCAATCAAGAATAATAAATTCCATATCACTTTCATTCACACATTTGTCACTGTACATAATCACTATTGAAATCATAGGTTTGAGACGAAAAAGAAAAAATATGAATGGCAAATCATACAGAGAAATCAAATTGGCTCAGCACATAAAAATATTCCATTTTCAAATGCTTCGTGATAGAAATGAAATAGATTGAGTAGTGCTATTTTCGAGGCTGTCCTCTACTCAGCATTTATGATGAAATCTCTTGAAATAAGAAAGAACATTCAGTCTCCACTGAAGTGTTCCCTGGTACTTCTTAAGGAGATGACTTTCAGTGACTTTATAAGAAATAAATACCCCGGAAATCTATGTCAGGACTATTATCATGATTGGGTAAATATCAAATCTTGAGGAGTTTAAATTAGAGTCTTGATTTTTTAAAATGTGCTAACAGGGTATAGGCAGTTAGAAAATTTCCCTTTGGGAGAAGTTTAACAATTTGAACATTTAAATACATATCCTTCATGCTAAGAAAATCAATCTGGCATATCCAATCCCATGTAGTTATTGGACCGCTCCAAATCCATTTGTTGGCAATTTGATCTCTGGTTCCTCTGCCTTTTCTAAAACCATGGCATCTGGTCCCATTATTTCATGGGAAATAGATGGGCAAATAGTGGAAACAGTGTCAGACTTTATTTTTGGGGACTCCAAAATCACTGTAGATGGTGACTGCAGCCATGAAATTAAAAGACGCTTACGCCTTGGAAGAAAAGTTATGACCAACCTAGATAACATATTGAAAAGTAGAGACATTACTTTGCCAACTGAAGGTCCACTGGAAATGGTTTTTCCAGTGGTCATGTATGGATGTGAGAGTTGGACTGTGAAGAAAGCTGAGCACCGAAGAATTGATGCTTTTGAACTGTGGTGTTGGAGAAGACTCTTGAGAGTCCCTTGGACTGCAAGGAGATCCAACCAGTCCATTCTAAAGGAGAGCAACCCTGGGTGATCTTTGGAAGGACTGATGCTAAAGCTGAAACTCCAATACTTTGGCCACCTCATGTGAAGAGTTGACTCATTGGAAAAGACTCTGATGCTGGGAGGGATTGGGGGCAGGAGGAGAAGGGGACGACAGAGGATGAGATGGCTGGATGGCATCACTGACTCAATGGACATGAGTTTGAGTGAACTCCGGGAGATGGTGATGGACAGGGAGGCCTGGCGTGCTGCAATTCATGGGGTTGCAAAGACTCGGACACGACTGAGCGACTGAACTGAAATCCATTTGTAAATGAATACATGCCTGCGTGCTAAGTTGCTTCAGTGTTTCCGACTGTTTGCCACCCCAGGACTGTAGCCTGTCAGGCTCCTCCATCCATGGGATTCTCCAGGTGAGAATAATGGAGTAGGTTGCTATGCCCTCCTCCAGGGGATCTTCCTGACCCAGGCATTGAACATGCATCTCCTGTGACTCCTGCATTGCTGGTGGATTCTTTACCGCTGAGCCACTGGAGAGGCCCTAAATGAATGCATATTTATTTTTAAATACATTTTTTTTATTTATTTATTTTTGGCTGTGCTGGGTCTTTGTGGCTGCCCCTGGGCTCGCTCTAGCTGCGGTCAGCAGGGTCTACTCTCTGGTTGTGATGCACAGCCTTCTCGTTTTGCAGAGCACAGGCTCTAGAGCACTGATTGAGTGATTGTGGCACACAGGCTTAGCTGCTCCTCGGCATGCGGGGTTCTCCCTGATCTGGGATCGAACCTGTGTCCCCTGCATTGGCAGGTGGACTCCCAACCACTGGACTACCAGGGAAGTCCAATACGTATTTACTGAGCACTGGCTATGTAACCAGTTCTGTGACAGATGCTGTGAAGTTAAGATATAAGTCAGTTATAAATTATAGTGACTGCTGTACAGGAACTTTTAATCAAGTTGGGAACCAAACACAGAAGAGTATATGTGACAAAATTTTGCACAGTGAAGGGCCAACTCTAAGAGCAATAGGGTTAAGAAATGAGAGGCTACTGTGATTCATACTACTTCAGGAGGGCAGCTTCAAGGAGGTTGCACTTATGCTGCAAAAGAGGTGTTGCATTTGAATGAGGAGAAGCGGTATTCCAAAACTGAGAGAGGCAAACAGGGGTTTGAATGTGGCATCAATGAAGGAGGATAACAGCAGAGGACACAATGGGAAACAGTTTGCCTTTGTAAGATAGAAATGACATATATACACTATTGTATATAAAATAGATAACTAATAACTGCTGAATAGCACAGGGAACTCTACTCAATACTTGGTAATGATCTACATGGGAACAGAATCTAAAAAGAATGGATATATGTGTGGGTATAATTGGCTCACTTTGCTATAGAGCAGAAACTAAAAACATTGTAAATCAACTATACTCCAATTAAAAAATTAATTAAAATATATAAACATGTGTAAAAAAAGAGTTCAAGAGCTTAAAAAAAAAAGATGGGATCAGAATACTGAGGACCTTGATGTGCAAGTTGAAAAGCAGCAAGAGGCAAGATGTATTCCAAGCCCATATGGTCATCTAAAATACACCTCTTCCTATAGAACTTGAACTTGGGTACTGCCAAAGATGATGAAATTGAATGGTTTTTCCACCCTTGTTCTTACATAAATAAGCCATGAAAATTACTTATTTTTAACTCTCCCTTGAACTGAAATATATACCGATAAAACGATATGAAGGACTTCCCTGGTGGCTCAGATTATAAAGCATCTGGCTAAAACGTGGGAGACCTGAGTTCAATCCCTGGGTTGGGAAGATCCTCTGGAGAAGGAAATGGCAACCCATTCCAGCGTTCTTGCCTGGTAAATCCCATGGATGGAGGATCCTAGTAGGCTACAGTCCACAGGGTCACAAACAGTCAAGACACAAGTGACTGACTTCACTTTCAAAATGATATGATGCTTATTTACTTCCAAATAATTTGACTGTGGGAGAGGAAAGTAGGTGAGGACAGAGATGGAACAAAATTGGCCCTGAGTTGGTAACTGCTGATGCTGAATGGTGGGCACGTGGCTTTTGTTATAGAATTCTATGTAGATTTTATGTTTTTTATTGTGAACAATAAAAAATTTCAAAACATTCTCCTACTGTACCTGTATAACATATCATTCTTGTGAAAATTGCTGTCTATCTCATATTTCCTGTCAGGTCTTCTTAGAAGTTTGCGCTGTTTAATGTATTTCAGTTAATTTTCTCATTTATTTTCTGTCTCAACCCCTCCCTGCTTGCCCTTCATCATCCAGCCCTTTACCCACATGGTCCCACGCAGGCAGAGGTTTTCTTCTTTTCTCTTCCTTCCTCCATCCCTCCTTCTTTCTTTCTTTCTCTCCCTCCATTCCTTTCTTTACTGTGCACCTCTATTGCCTAAAATAGTTACTGGCACACAGTATGCAATTTGTACATATTTGTTGAATGAATGAATAGATGAGACAATATATTTGTGCCAAAAAGTTCTCTTTATAATAGATGCTAAACCAAAAGTAACTTACTCATTCCTCTTTTTAAAAAAAAGTACATTAAAATAATTATTTTAATTAATGTCGACAATAATTTTGGTTAAGTCATGCCTCTAAACTAAAATCCTTACAATTCAATGACGTGGCGTTATGTATTGTTGCAGATATTATGATATTTTGAATTCATTGCTGCTGCTGCTGCTAAGTCGCTTCAGTCGTGTCCGACTCTGTGCGACCCCATAGACGGCAGCCCACCAGGCTCCCCCATCCCTGGGGTTCTCCAAGCAAGAACACTGGAGTGGGTTGCCATTTCCTTCTCCAATGCATGAAAGTGAAAAGCGAAAGTGAAGTTTCTCAGTCATGTCCGACTCTTAGCGACCCCATGGACTGCAGCCCACCAGGCTTCTCTGTCCATGGGATTTTCCAGGCAAGCGCACTGGAGTGGGTTGCCATTGAGTTGATTAGCTGATTTCAACACACATATTGAGTACACGTCATGTATCAGGTATTCAGTTAGGCATTTATATACACACAAGAATGAAATGCATTGCTATGGGCTTCCCAGGTGGTGCTAGTGGTAAAGAACCCACTTGACAATGCAGGAGATATAAGAGATGCAGATTCAATCCCTGGGTTGGGAAGATTCCCCTGGAGAATGACATGGCAACCCACTCCAATATTCTTGCCTGGAGAATCCCTTGGACTGAGAACCTGGTGGCTTACCGTCCATAGTGTCGCAAGGAGTCAGACACAACTGAAGTGACTTAGCATGCATACATGCACAGGAGTTTCCAGCCAAGTGAGGAGGCAGATATAAAAAGAGATCATCACATCATAGTAAATATAATCAGAGAAATAAACAGAGAAGGAGCACTCAACCCATCCTGAAGACTCAGAAAGAGCTCCTAGTGGAGACAAGACTGGACTGAGTGAGGCCATCATCAAAAAATCTACAAACAATAAATGCTGGAGAGGATGTGGAGAAGACACAGGCCTCCTGTGCCACTGGTGGGAATGTAAATTGGCACAACCACTATGGGAAACAGTATAAATTTCCTCAGAAAACTAACAATGGAATTACCATGTAATTCAGCAATCCCATTCCTGTGCATGTATCTGTGGAAAATCATAATTTAAAGCGCTATATGGACTCCCAATGTTCATTGCAGTATTATTTACAATAGCCAAGACATGGAAAGAACCTAAGTTTCCATTAAAAGAGGAAATAAAGAAGATGTGGTACCTATATACAATGCAATATTCAGTTCAGTTCAGTTCAGTCGCTCAGTCGTGTCCAACTCTTTGCTACCCCATGAATTGCAGCACGCCAGGCCTCCCTGTCCATCACCAACTCCTGGAGTTCACTCAAACTCACATCCATCGAGTCGGTGATGCCATCCAGCCATCTCATTACTCAGTCATAAAAAAGAATGGAAAATGCCATTTGCAGTAAAATGGATGGACCTAGAGATTGTCGTACTGAGTGAAGTAAGTCAGGCTGAGAAAGACATATCATATAATATTGCTTATGTGTGGAATCTAAAAAAAAATGGTGCAAATAAACTTATTTACAAAACAGAATTGAGTCACAAATACAGAAAACAAACTTATGGTTACCAGGGAGGGGAAAGAATGGAGGGATAAATTGGGAGATAGGGATTAGTATATACACACTGCTGCTGCTGCTGCTGTAAGTCGCTTCAGTTGTTTCTGACTCTGTGCAACCCCATAGACAGAAGCCCACCAGGCTCCCCCATCCCTGGGATTCTCCAGGCAAGAACACTGGAGTAGGTTGCCATTTCCTTCTCCAATGCATGAAAGTGAAAAGTGAAAGGGAAGTCACTCAATCATAAAATAGATAACTAATAACAATCTACTATATAGCACAAGGAACTCTAGTTAACTCTTTTGTGACCTATATGGGAAAAGAATCTTAAAAAGAGGGGATATATGTAACTGATTGATTGATTTTTCAGCACAGCAGAAACTAACACAACATTGTATATCAACTATATTACAATAAAATTTTTTTAAAAATGAGAGTTCCTCAGCCATCAGTGCAAAGAAATAAGGGAAAACAACAGAATGTGAAAGACTGGAGATCTCTTCAAGAAAATTAGAGATACCAAGGAAACATTTCATGCAAGGATGAGTGCAATAAAGGACAGAAATGGTATGGCCCTAACAGAAGCAGAAGATACTAAGAAGTGGCAAGAATACACAGAAAAACTGTACAAAAAAGATCTTCATGACCCAGATAACCATGATGGTGTGCTCATTCACCTAGAGCCAGACATCCTGGAATATGAAGTCAAGTGGGCCTTAGGAAGCATCACTACAAACAAAGCTAGTGGAAGTGATGGAATTCCAGTTGAGCTATTTCAAATCCTAAAAGATGAGTCTGTGAAAGTGCTGCACTCAATATGCCAGCAAATGTGGAAAACTCAACAGTGGTCACAGGACTGTAAAAGGGCAGTTTTCATTCCAATTCCAAAGAAAGGCAATGCCAAAGAATGTTCAAACTACCATACAATTGCACTCATCTCACACACTAGCAAAGGAATGCTCAAAATTCTCCAAGCCAGGCTTCAACAGTACGTGAACTGTGAACTTTCAGATGTTCAAGCTGGATTTAGAAAAGGCAGAAGAACCAGAGATCAAATTGCTAACATCTGTTGGATCAGCGAAAAAGCAAGAGAGTTCCAGAAAAATATCTACTTCTGCTTTATTGACTATGCCAAAGCCTTTCTGTGGATCACAACAAACTCTGGAAAATTCTTCAAGAGATGGGAATGTTGGACCACCTGACCTGCCTCCTGAGAAATCTGTATACAGGTCAAGAAGCAACAGTTAAAACGACATGGAACAACAGCCTAGTTCCAAATAGGGATATTGTCACCCTGCTTATTTAACTTATACGCAGAGTACATCATGAGAAATGCTGGGCTGGATGAAGCACAAGCTGGAATCAAGATTGCCAGGAGAAATATAAATAACCTTATATATGCAGATGACACCACCTTTAATGGCAGAAAGCAAATAAAAACTAAAGAGCCTTTTGATGAAGGTGAAAGAGGAGAGTGAAAAGGTTGGCTTAAAACTCAACATTCAGAAAACAAAGATCATGGCATCTGGTCCCATCACTTCATGGCAAATAGACGAGGAAACAATGGAAACACTGAGAGACTTTATTTTTGGGGTCTCAAAAATCACTGCAGATGGTGAGTATAGCCATAAAATTAAAAGATGCTTGCTCCTTGGAAGAAACGCTATGAGAAACCTAGACAGCATGTTAAAAAGCAGAGACATTACTTTACCAACAAAGGTCCAACTAGTCAAAGCTATGGTTTTTCCAGTAGTCATGTATAGATGTGAGAGCTGGATTATAAATAAAGCTGAGCGTCGATGAACTGATGCTTTTGAACTGTGGTGTTGGAGAAGAGTCTTGAGAGTCCCTTGGACTGCAAGAAGGTCCAACCAGTCCATCCTAAAGGAAATCAGTCCTAAATATTCATTGGAAGGACTGATGCTGAAGCTGAAACTCCAATACTTTGGCCACCTGATGTGAAGAACTGACTCATTGAAAAAGACTCTGATGCTGGGAAAGATTAAAGGCAGGAGTAGAAGGGGATGATGAGGATTAGATGGTTGGATGGCATCACTGACATGATGGATACGAGTTTGAGTGGGCTCCAGGAGTTGGTGATGGACAGGGAAGCCTGGCGTGCTATAGTCCATAGGGTCACAAGGAGTCGGATGTGACTGAGGGACTGAACTGAACTAGTGAGCTACCATTGGGGAAAATAAAATATAAAGATAAAGCCATACGGAAGCCAGTTTGAGCAAAGAACTAGGTGAAAACACAAATAGCATGATATGTTTGTGTGTGTGTGTTTGGTGAGTGGGGAGTGTTGGGATTAGATAATACTTTTAGATTTTTAAGTGTTGTATGCCTGGATACCTAGTTTTTTTTTTTTTTTAAATCTCCCTTGCTCTTTTTTCTTGTGGCTAATGTAAAGTTACAGTGACATATAGGTACTAAGTTTCATCTACATGGATAAACGGTGTCTTTGCACTTTCTTGTACATACTCTTTCTGTGGGATCAGAACTCTTTAGAGTATATAGTCACTACGCAAGAAGACAATATTTTGCAGTTATAATTATCACTTAAGACATGTAGAGATGACTTATGGAGGTTAAATATTCAGCTTGAAAAAAAAATAATAACTTGCTGTGTCAGGGGGAAAAAATACCTCTGCTTAGTTCTTCCAGAAACTTGTGTTATAAAGGGGACAATTTTTTCAACATGACTTTTTGCATATAGAAAAAGAATTCTGCTTGTACTGTCTAAAACAAGCCAAATGGGACTTGTAAAACCCAGAGTATAATAGTTTCAGTTCAGTTCAGTTCAGTTCAGTTCAGTCGCTTGTGTCCGACTCTAGTAAATCACAATTAGGTACAAGTTGGGAAATTAAGAATTTGAAAATTAAAAGCCATGAATATTCAAAAAGAGAGTTTCTTGCACTTTTATATAAAAAGAAGAGTGTTAACATTTTAATTTTATCTTCTAGAGAAAAATAATCTTGTATTGGTCAAAAAGGAAAATTGTGATACTTGTATAATGACCTTGTGCAAAAGTATTAGATGCAGCATATTAAACTCAAGAGAGCAATATTGAAACACACAAGTCTCTGCCTATTCATTACAACTTGCAAAGTAAACATTGGAAAACTTATATTAATTCTATTTTGTAGATGAGTTGTTGTTGTAAATACATGCATTTCAGAGGCGACTCCCACTTGCATTCTGGGTGGGATGCAATAATCGAGGTTATCAGAGAGCTGTTGTAATTTGAAGTTGATCTGTTGTCTTAATGAGCAACTCTATAAACTGTTCTACTATTATTAATGGTCACTATTTGTTCCCTATAATCTGTTTCTCCCTTTGTCCTGAGCTCATGGCTTTACAGCTAGAGTCTAGACTCCATCGATTTCTTCCTGCTGTGTTGTCTTTGTGACTGTTTGAGCCAATAGGATATGATCAAAAGTTATTTGCCCTGGACTTTGACTGTCTCCTTCTTCCTGTTTTCTGGAAAATAAACATGTCCCTGGCCTTTTTTGTTCCAAGGAGAGAAGGATAATACTGAGAGATGACATAGCTGGAAGACAGAAAGAACCTTGATCCATGAACGCCTTTGTGGAACTGAGATACCCTGACAGTTTATACTGGCCAATCTGCTGTGTGAGAAATGAACTTCTGCCTTACCTTAGTTGTTGTATTGTTGGCTGCTTTGCTACATCTTCTTAGCTTTTATCTTAATTATTGTGTGTGTGTGTGCTTAGTTGACTCTTTGCAACCCTATGGACTGTAGTCTGTCAGGCTCCTGTGTCCATAACAAGAATACTGGAGTGCGTTGCCATTTCCTTCTCCAGGGGATCTTCCAAAGCCAGGGATTGAATTTGGGTCTCCTGCATTGTAGGCAGATTCTTTACTGTCTGAGCCACCAGGGAAGCCCCAACAAGCTCTAAAACTTAGCAGTTTGTAGGAGAGAAGGTACTTGAGGAAGAAAGACCAACCTGGTTTATTTTTGTGTTAAGTGCATTTTATTTTTTAAAATCAGGTAGGTTGTTTTTGGAACTGGAGCTGATATACAGAGTGAAGTAAGCTAGAAAGAAAAACACCAATACAGTATACTAATGCATATATATGGAATTTAGAAAGATGGTGATAATGACCCTGTATGCAAGACAACAAAAGAGACTCAGATCTATAGAGTGAACTTTTGGACTCTAGGGGAGAGGGAGAGGGTGGGATGAGATGGGAGAATGGCATTGAAACATGTATACTATCATGTAAGAAATGAATCACCAGTCTATGTCTGATGTAGGATGCAGGATGCTTGGGGCTGGTGCATGGGGAGAACCCAGAGAGATGTTATGGGGTGGGAGGTGGGAGGGGATTCATGTTTGGGAACGCATGTACACTCCTGGTGAATTCATGTCAATGTCTGGCAAAACCAATACAGTATTGTAAAGTAAACTAAAGTTAAAATAAAAATTAAAAAAAAAATAACAGTAAAGGGAAAAAAACCCACAAATTTCCATTAAATTAACAACTTGTGGTTCATATGATTCAGAACATTATTAATTTATTAATATGGAGAAAAAATTGTTTCTCTTAGAAAAAATAAAAAAATATTCTCTAAGAAAACAATTTCTCTACTACGCAGGGCACATCTATATAACATCAAAAAATGCAAATGGAAATATACATGGTTGCAAATTTCTTAACAAGGAAACTCTTAACTTATATGGAGAACTTTATTTCTTAGTTTCTCAAACTTAGTTTCTATCACCAGAAATTCTGACTCAATAGGTCTGGGCAAAGACATGGTGTCAGAAATGGGGAGGGAGGGAAGAGGAATGCTTGTGTGTCTGAGTATTTATTACAGCTCCCTGAAGACTCGGATACAGTCCTACATTTGAGATCCGCTCATTTACTCAGCTTCGGCAGAGTAAGGTGTGACTCATGGGTAGGTGTGACGTGAAAGGTAGTGGTTTCTGATGATACTGTAATCACATTAGAAGAACCACTTACCTGTCACCATCTTTAAAATGAAAATTGCTGCTTTAAGTTTCAAGAAATTTCAATCATTGATATAAATTATGTCATTGATTAGTAGATCTTTTCCTCCATCAACAAATTTAAATTTCTACAAGTAGTAGAAGTAAGGGAATGGGAAGGGAGGATTATACAAGATTGTGTGTGTGTGTGTGTGTGTGTGTGAGTGGGGTATGTGTTTATATAAGTATTGATGGTTGGGTGGATGATAGTAGAAGAAAAGATAGTTACACACTGTAACTGAAATCTCCTTGCCTGCTGTCTAACTTGTATTCAATCTTCAAGCCTCAGTTTAGTTATCACCTCCCCTATGAGGTATCTTTCATTCCTTGGGCAGAACTAGGCTCTGCTTTGTCTCTGCTCTCATAGCACCCTGTAAATAACCCTCCTACATATACACAGTGGTATTTTACAGCTCTCCTTCACCCCTGGGAGGGATTTCACCCTGTCTGCCTTTGGTATCCTGAATCCCTGGTATAGTATCTGGTACGGAGCAGGTTCTCAACACACGAAGGAAACTGGACTTGAAAAGTTCCAGAAAATGGTGAAAATGGAAAGATATGTGTGTAAGGAAGAAGAAAGGACCTACTGGATAATATTGTATTAGTTTCATATATACAAAAATGATTCAGTTACACACACACACACACATTCTTTTTCAGATTCTTTCCCAATACAGGATATTATAAGATATTGAATATAGTTCCCTGTGCTATACAGTAGGACCTTACTTTTTTATCTATTTTATATATATTAATAATAGTATGTAGGTATTAATCCCAAACTCTTGATTTTGATAACTTTTATTTTTTAAAACAGGTTGCAGCTCAGAGTTTTATTCATTAAACAAACACTAGTACACTGTCAAGGCATGAGGGTAGGCCGACCCCAGAGGAGAGAGCTCAGCTTGGCTTGGATCCCTCTTTTTATACATTTTGTCTCCTCCCTGCTGAGCCTGCCCTATGCAAATTAGGGCTAGCCAGGAAGGGGGCATGTTTGTTTCACCTGAGATTCTCATTCATGTCTGTGGATTTTTCCTTTGTTCCCTTTTCACGGGCTTTTCCTTTTGTCTTTTGTATTCTTTTGATAACTTTGTTGAACTTACTTGTTTAGAGTTTGTTGCCTGAGGCTCTTTTTATTTCTCACTTATTTTTCCCATTACTCTCTCATTTATTTCTCATTCTACTATGTTGGTGTTTAAGGTTTTAAACTGTGATATGGTTATTAATACTTTATTAATATTAATAGAGTCATTTAGAATATAATCACAATTATAATTCTCCTCTTTAGTTTTTTATTCAGTAGTAAAAGTAGATGTTATCTCTCTCCAAGTATGAACATGGATATATGAAAGAATAAATTCTTTTAACAGAGTATGAAAAACTGACATTTGCTAAGCATTTATTATATTCCAGACACTGAGTTGTACACTTGTACTTAGATTATTTCATGTAATCCTTCTAGCAATCTGTGAAGTAGGTATTATATTTCACAAAGAAGAAAACACTATTAGAAAGGTTATAGTTATGGCCCAAGGACTCACAGTTGGCAAATAAATGAGCCAAAATGTGAATGCAGATCTAGCCTAACAAATTCTGGTGACTTGTAGCCAGAACTAAATTTATTTGCAAGAATTACAATGATGCAGTAACACCTGTGCATCTTCACATATCTGAAAGGAAGCACCTGCTGTGGGGAAGGTCTTGCCTAACTCATCTATTTTGCTTTACATGCTTTGAATGTTTTAGTTCGTACCAGGGCTTCCCAGGTGGCGCTAGTAGTAAAGAAGCTGAGAGACCTGGGTTCAATCCCTGGGGGAAGATCACCTGGAAAAGGCTTGCCAACCCACTCCAGTATTTTTTGCCTGGAGAATCCCATGGCCAGAGGAACCTGGTGGGCTATAGTCCATAGTGTTGCAAAGAGTCAGACACGACTGAAGCGGCTTCATACACTCACACATGTTCATACCAGCCACCATGCTGTATTCCACTGTAATCTCTAAATCTGGGCCTGTGAATGTCTCCCATATCTGAAGATGCTCTATTCCTACTCTAAGAAGATGGCAGCTTTATTTTATAAAATGTATCCCTGATGGCTCAGGGGTAAACAATCCTCCTGCCAATGCAGGAGATGTGGGTTCAACTCCTAGTCCAGGAAGATCCCTGGAGAAGGAAATGGCAACCCAGTCCAGTATTCTTGCCTGGAGAACCCCATGGACAGAGGAGCTTGGTGCGCTACACTTCATGGGGTTGCAAAGAGTCAGACATGATGTAGTGACTAAACAAAAACTATTGTTAATATATTTAGGTTCCAATGTTCCAGCTTGACAGCTATTTGAATTAATATGCAAGATTTCCATATATCAGAAGATTTAGATTATATACAGTCATCTATACTCATATCTTGATTCCAGCTTGTGTTTCTTCCAGTCCAGTGTTTCTCATGATGTACTCTGCATAGAAGTTAAATAAGCAGGGTGACAATATACAGCCTTGACATACTCCTTTTCCTATTTGAAACCAGTCTGTTGTTCCATGTCCAGTTCTAACTGTTGCTTCCTGACCTGCATACAGATTTCTCAAGCCATGAAATTAAAAGACGCTTACTCCTTGGAAGAAAAGTTATGACCAACCTAGATAGCATATTCAAAAGCAGAGACATTACTTTGCTGACNTTCTTTGGAAGAAATGATGCTAAAGCCAAAGCTCCAGTACTTTGGCCACCTCATGCGAAGAGTTGACTCATTGGAAAAGACTCTGATGCTGGGAGGGATTGGGGGCAGGAAGAGAAGGGGACGACCGAGGATGAGATGGCTGGATGGCATCACGGACACAATGGATGTGAGTTTGAGTGAACTCCGGGAGTTGGTGATGGACAGGGAGGCCTGGCGTGCTGTGATTCATGGGGTCACAAAGAGTCGGACACGACTGAGCAACTGAACTGAACTGATACTCATATCACATTAATCATTTCAATCTAATCTCTGAAATAAACCTTATGTTCCAAACAAGATTACTTTCCATTCCCCAAAGAAATCAAATGGATATTTTAAACTCTATATACTTGCTCACCTCTTTTTCCTGAAATACCTTTAAATACATGTATAATAAAATATTGTCCATCTTTTAAGGATTAACTAGAATGTGCTCACTCTTCTGCACTAAGTGTGGGGAGGAAAAGATGCTAGGTTTTAGTTGCGATCCACTTTGTAGAGCCTAGGATGCAAAGAAATACTGACCATAGAGGCAGCAGAAATTGTCTAAAGCCTAATGTCTAAAAGGTACAGTAAGACAAAATATGGCTTAGACAAACGTACAGGAAGTCCTGCCCAAATTTCAGGAGACTCCTAACTTTGAAGTTTTGTGGGATTGCAGTGGATTTGGAAGGTATTACTATTTGAAATAGAGCAAGTCTGCTTGCTACAGGGATGGGAATACAAAGAATATGACTTAACTCTCTGAAATAATGCTGCTGAAAATTGATTTGCCTTCAAATCCTAGTCATCAGCTGGGCTTCAGGGTAAAATTAAAGTCCTATACAGGAACTGAACTACCAGGTAGGCTAAGTAGGCTCATGATACAGTGAATAAACAAGGTTGAAATCTATTCCCAGGTACAGGGATGAGAAAGAGATGATTAGGGAGTGGTATAGCTGAGAGATCACTCCAACTCTGTGCCTCATTGCTTGTATCTGGCTTGTGTATTAATTAACTAAATAATTAAGTCAGTAATCCACAAGCTATTTATTAAGTATCATTCCTGTATCAGGAACTAAGACTAAAATGAATAAAGCATAGTTCCGTAGAGTGGGGAAGAAAGAGAAATATTATGGGTTTAACTTGAATAATATTGTTCAATGAATGGACATTGCATAGACATTACTAGTGGTTCCATCTGTCATTGAAACTCACATCATGTGCACTCAGGCTTTATGAAGGACTGAAGAAACCATACAAATGTGACAGTTGGACCATAAAGAAGGTTAAATGTCAAAGAATTGATGCTTTCAAATCATGATGTTGCAGAAGACCTTGATGGTCCCTTGGACAACAAGGGAGAAGGCAATGGCACCCCACTCCAGTACTCTTGCCTGGAGAATCCCATGGACGGAGGAGCCTGGTGGGCTGCAGTCTATGGGGTTGCAAAGAGTCAGACACGACTGAGTGACTTCCCTTTCACTTTTCAACTTTCATGCATTGGAGAAGGAAATGGCAACCCACTCCAATGTTCTTGCCTGGAGAAGCCCAGGGATGGGGGAGCCTGGTGGGCTGCCGTCTGGAGATCAAACCAGTCAATCCTAATGAACCCTGAATATTCACTGGAAGGACTGATGAGGAAGCTGAAGCTCCAATATTTTGTTCACTTGATGTGAAGAGCTAACTCATTGGGAAAGACCCTGATGCTGGGAAAGATTGAAGGCAAAAGGAGAAGGGGACGGCAGAGGATGAGATGGTTAGATAGCATCAGGGCAGGACAAGTGTCAGAAGCCTTCTACAAATGACCTTGGTTGATGAAATTAAGGGTCATTCTCAGAACTGGAATTGGATGACTTCCATTTTAACCTCTTCATCCCTCCCCTTCATCTCCAACCATTCAAATGATTTTGACAAACCATCCCTTTGATTCAACATGGATGTCACACAGAAATATGGATGTGAATCTGAGCAATCTCTGGGAGATTGTGGGTGACAGAAGAGCCTGTCATGCTGCATTCCACAGGGTTGCAAAAATTTGGACACAACTTAGTGAATGAACAACAGTAATGATAATGACAACAACAGAGAAACCACATCTGGCTGTTTCAGCCTACTGAGTTACAGTTCCCTGATGGGGAAACAGTGGAAACAGTGTCAGACTTTATTTTTGGGGGCTCCAAAATCACTGCAGATGGTGACTGCAGCCATGAAATTAAAAGACACTCCTTGAAAGGAAAGTTACGACCAACCTAGACAGCATATTAAAAAGCAGAGACATTACTTTACCGACTAAGGTCCGTCCAGTCAAGGGTATGGTTTTTCCAGTGGTCATGTATGGATGTGAGAGTTGGACTGTGAAGAAAGCTGAGCACCAAAGAATTGATGCTTTTGAACTGTGGTGTTGGAGAAGACTCTTGAGAGTCCCTTGGATTGCAAGGAGATCCAACCAGTCCATTCTAAAGGAGATCAGCCCTGGGATTTCTTTGGAAGGACTGATGCTAAAGCTGAAACTCCAGTACTTTGGCCAGCTCATGCGAAGAGTTGACTCATTGGAAAAGACTCTGACACTGGGAGGGATTGGGGGCAGGAGGAGAAGGGGACGACAGAGGATGAGATGGCTGGATGGCATCACGGACTCGACGGACATGAGTTTGGGTGAACTCCTGGAGTTGGTGATGGACAGGGAGGCCTGGCGTGGTACAATTCATGGGGTCAGAAAGAGTAGGACAGAACTGAGTGACTGGACTGAACTGAACTGAACTGATGGAGAGCAGCTGGCACTGAGTCACTTGTCTTGGTAATATTTCTGTGTGACATCCAAGTTGAATCAAAGGGATGGTTTGTCAAAAATCATTTGAATGCTTGGAGATGAAGGGGAGGGATGAAGGGATTAAAATGGAAGTCATCCAATTCTAGTTCTGAGAATGACCCTTAATTTCATCAACCAAAGTCATTTGTAGAAGGCTTCTGACACATGTCCTGCCTTGATTGATTGTGGGTCAAGAAGTGAATAGGACTGTCCAACAAGTTGGCGGTAAGTGTGAGTACAAGTGGTCTCAACTGTGAGGGAGTCAGAGGATCAGTGAGACAAGGACTGTCCTGCTGTCCCTTCCTCCATAAAGCCCTTATCATCACCTGGACTGGCCAGGTGGCTTATTACACCGTTTCCATCCATTTGCTACTTGCCTTATCCTACTGTGACCTGGGACGACTCAGGACTGCCTGGTTCTCAGGCCAGAAGGGTTTAGGGGAAACACAATGAACTCAAAATATTAGTCCTGGAGAGTATTAGGTAGTCTGGGCTCAGCACTCAAGGGAAACAAAAGTTTCACAGTTGAATTCAGCTGTTGGTGATATGAGTTCTCTAAAAAAGTAAAGGATGCAAGGTGTGTATCAGGTGCTAGGAAAGGTGGTGGCTTTACTTTCTTAGGAGATTTATTCATCATGTCAGAGCCCTTAGTTGGATATTAAAAAAAAAATTAACCGGAGTATAGTTGCTTTACAATGTGTTTTAGTTTTACTGTAGAGCAGAGTGAATCAGTTATATGTATACATATATCCTGTCGTTTTTGGATTTCCTTCCCAATTAGGTTACCAAGAGCACTGAGTGGAGTTCCCTGTGCTATACAGTAGGTTCTCATTCAGTTCAGTTCAGTTCAGTCGCTCAGTCGTGTCCGACTCTTTGCGACCCCATGAATCACAGCACGCCAGGCCTCCCTGTCCATCACCATCTCCCGGAGTTCACTCAGACTCACGTCCATCGAGTCCGTGATGCCATCCAGCCATCTCATCCTCTGTCGTCCCCTTCTCCTCCTGCCCCCAATCCCTCCCAGCATCAAAGTCTTTTCCAATGAGTCAACTCTTCTCATGAGGTGGCCAAAGTACTGGAGCTTTGGCTTTAGCATCATTCCTTCCAAAGAAATCCCAGGGCTGATCTCCTTCAGAATGGACTGGTTGGATCTCCTTGCAGTCCAAGGGACTCTCAAGAGTCTTCCCCAACACCACAGTTCAAAAGCATCAATTCTTCGGCACTCAGCCTTCTTCACAGTCCAAACATTAGCTATCTATTTTATATATAGTAGTGTATATATGTCAATCCCAATCTCCCGGTTCATTCCTGAGCCCCTTACCCTCTTCGTATTTGCATTTACATTTGCTCTTTACATCTGTGTCTCTATTTCTTCTTTGCAAATAGGTTTTTCATCTCTACCATTTTTTCCAGATTCTGAATATATGTGTTAATAGACAATATGCTGTACATTTTGATATAAGAAAAAGGAAATGATAAGAGCTAGGCAGTGTATATAGAATCCATCCAAACTCTGCAGACTTGAAGGATGGGTTCTTGACTTTAAAGAACAATAATAGATGATAATGGTGATTTGCCTGCATTTAGAATGCACCTATCTCTACTTTCTCAGGCCCACTTCACTATTTTGAGACTGAATTCTGAGTAGGGGAAGCAGACGGACTACAGAGTTAATATTAAGACAATGCTGAATCCTGACCATGTTATTTGGGGACTCTGTGCACATCGAATTTTCCTTCCTGGCGTATGTATTCCAGGCTCTATTTGGTTTTAGAGGGCTCTTGAGGGCAATGTGAAGTGAACACGCATTTTCTTGCTTCTGCTCAGCTGCATTCTCATCTCTGAACACTTCACTTCCTGCTCCTCCAACTGCAGCCTCAAAGAGGCTGGATATGTTGTCGTCAAGACCTTTGCACACACAACGATCCTTGCCTGGAAGGTTCTTCCTGCAAATGTCCACATGGTTTATTCCTTTACTTAGTTAAGACTCTGCTTGCATTTCATCTTATTGGTGAAGACTACACTCTTTCCCCAGTTCTCTTTGTTTTTCTCCACAGCTGTTTTTAAAACCTGTCATACTATGTATTTCTTTGTTGATTTTCTGTTTCCCAACCCCAGAACACAAACTCTATGAGGGCAAGGCTTTGTTTATTGCTGTGTTCTCAGGGCCTACTACTGTACTTGGCATGTAGTAGATGCTCAATAAATACCAGATAAATATGTACCTGGCCGTTAAAATTTAGATGTAGGATGTCAGTGATTACCAAGACCCACCAAATGGTGGGGCCATGGTAAACATTATCTTATGTGCTTTAGGAAACTTAATAGGGCTGAGTTTGGCCTGTGGGGTTGTTAGTGGGCACACCAATAGTAGCTGTCATAGACAGAGGCAGGAGAAACATGGCAAGGACATGCTACATCATTTCTGATGGTACACAAGTTGGTTTGATCATTATATTCCTACATAATAAGCTCCTCAGAGATACTTATTCATACTTAAGTATTCTTAGTAGCAACTGGCTAAAGGCAGCACATATATAGCATTCAATAACACATTGAATGAATGAATGATTCGAAGTTAAAATTACAGAGCTACATAGTTGACAGTTATTTGAAGGAAGAACATCCATAAAATGACTTTCTTAAAATGACAATTTGGGTTCAGATTATTATACAATGAACTATAATTGTTTCATTTTGTAAATAAGAAAGTCATAATCTGAAACATTAAGCAACATAACATGCAATCAGATAAATGGAATGCTCTGTCACAGGACTCTCAGAATTAACTGTACTACCCCATGGAATGCATTCAAACAACTGGACATATAGTAACATCTGGGTGGTACGAAGCAGTTAGTATTAGTGTTAGTAGTAGTGTGCTATGGTGTGTGTGTGTGTGTGGTGTGTGTTACTTTCTCACATAGGGAGTAACTCCTGTATAGCAGGAACCATGTAATGCATGTTTATGTGTAAAGATGAGGCTCAGTGCAAATATATTGGAATAATGAATAAATCATTTTATTTGAAAATGTTTTCTCTCTGCATAACCTTTGGAATGTTGCTGTAATTGCTGTTTGCAGGGAGGGATGGAAAAGGGAGGCATAGTTTTGTGGTGAGGAATGTAGGCTTGAGAATTGAACAGTGCTAGGCTTCGGTTTCACTTACTAACTATGTTTTCATGGAAAAATTACTTAATCTAAGACTGCTTCTCTCTCAGTAAAATGTGTAACACTAACATACCTCTCAGGATTGTCTTGCTGACTAAATGAGACAATGTAGTGCCAGAATCATAGTATTGATATTTTCCGTGCATCTTATTTTGCCAATTATAACTGATTATAATCACTCAGGAATCCACAGTTATATCTTATAAGAAGGAAAGAAATTTAACAACCTTAACATATAACATACCACGTCCTTCCTCCTCTATCTTGTGGAGTTAGGAACACAGAACATAAAACAGCTTCTGTCAGTAAGTATTTCTCCTTCATTCATTTGGAAATGCATCATGGTCTATTTTGGGATTTCTCCTGAATTCTTGTCTTGTATTATTATGAAGAATTTCACTTGTCTGGCCTCTAATCCACAAATTAGGTTAGGAGTTTGTGGGAAGACTGTGTCTCTGATCATGTTAGAGCTTCATCTCTGTGAGAGACTATTCCTAATATTGGGCATTCTGGTGCTGTCAAGTGTGAATGAGTGAACTTTAGGCTGCAGGTTCTGAATCTGGGTCTCAGTGCCTGCCCCCACCAGCAGTAGACCCACAGATAGATCCCTAAGCCCCCTATGAAGCCACTTTCTTCTGTAAAATGAACATAATCATCTGAGCGCTTTCAAAGACCTATTGTGAGAAAATGGCTTGTTGTTTAGTCACTAAGTCACGTCTGACTCTTCTTGACCCCATGAGCTGCAGCATGCCAGGCTTGCCTGTCCTTCATTATCTCCCCGAGTTTGCTCAAACTCATGTCCATTGAGTCAGTGATGTCATCCAACCATCTCATCCTCTATCACCCTTTTCTCTTCCTGCACTTAATCTTCCCAGTATCAGGGTCTTTTCCAGTGTGTCAGCTCTTTGCATAAGGAGGCCAAAGTACTGGAGCTTCAGCATCAGTCCTTCCAATGAATACTTGGGGTGTTTCCTTTAGGATTGACTGGTTTGTTCTCCTTGCAGTCCAAGGGATTCTCAAGAGTCTTCTCCAGCACCACATTTTGAAAGCATCAATTCTTCGGCTCTCAGCCTTCTTTATGATCCAACTCTCACATCTGTACATGACTACAGGAAATACATGACTAATAAATCAACCATGATTTATTGACTGATTCCAGAGTGAATAATTTCATTATTGCTTAAGGCATTTTGTAAGTTATATTTTTGTAGTATTTTTCACAATTCCATGAGCTATAGGCATTAAAAAATGATTAACTTGGGAAAACTATTTCAAAGATATCTTATGTTCTCTTGTTAAGTCTCATACTTANGTTAAGTCTCATACTTAGATTTTAGTTTTGGTTATTCATCATCTTTGGAATTTCTGCTTATTTCATAGTAATATTAAGGAAAAATAACTAGTGTGTAATTTAGCTATACCTCATACTTGAGAATTGTAAGAACATATTTACTTCTCAGATGGTTAAAACATACAAAAAATGCATTTTGTTCCTTTATCAAGAACACAAAATAATCAAGATCAACAAAGATAAATGTAGTAGCACTTTTGCTTTAAGCATATAATTAATCACTTCAAAGATGCTAGATTGTTGTCATAGACTGAGCCACAGAAGTAGAGGAATCAGAAGTAATTAAATATCTTGCAATCTGTAGTTTTTAAAAATCATCATGTAGGCAGTAAAAGTAATCATTTTTCCTCGTATCTAAGTCCATTACTAATGTAACGACTAAATCCTTTGCTATAACAAAATGAGAATCAAGACAATGTTGACTTAGTGAGTGTAGAAGTAATTATGTAGATATATTTTTAAGGTCCACATGTTTTTGTATCCTTTGTCTTAACTTTAATAATTTCTCCTATAGTTCTTTGTCCTTAGGATCAATACATGCTGAGAATGAGATTTCTTAAAATGGTATTTCATGTCCTTTGACAGGTGAATGGATACAGAAGATGTGGTACATACATATGATGGAATACTACTCAGACATAAAAAGGAAGAAGATAATGCCATTTACAGCAATACGGATGGGCCTAAAGATTAGCATACTAAGTGAAGTAAGTCAGAAAAAGACAAATACCATATGATATCACTTATATGTGGAATTTAAAATATGACACAAGTAAACCTATCTGCAAAACAAAAACAGACTCACAAATGCCAAGGGGGAAGGGGGTAGGTGAAGGATGGATTAGGGGTTTGGGATTAGCAGATGCAAACTAGTATATACAGAATGGATAAACAACAAGGTCCTACTGTATAGTACAGCTAACTGTATTTGATATCGTGTGATAAACCATAATGGAAAAGGATATTAAAAGAATATATGTAAATGAATCACTTTGCTATATAGTAGAAATTAAGACAATATTGTAAATCAAGTATATTTCAATAAAATAAATTTTAACAAATCATTTTGGTGCAGAATGTCATATATTACTGAAATGATAAATTCTGAAAAATAAGATCCACAAAAGTATCATCATCTGCTTTTTTAGATAAGAAACGTAAAGCATCAAGTTATATAACAAAAAAAACTTGACTTTTTATATGCACAATTTTAAGTATACACAAAATAGGGAAATAAAAAGAACCTCAATATAACAATTATCCACATTCTAACATTATCAAGATTTTCCCATTTGGGCTTTCTCTGTCCTTCTGTCCTTCTTTTGTTCTCTCTGACCTACCTCCCCTTCCCTTCTTTTTAAAAGCCAGTTTGGAGTATCATGCCATTTCATCCCCATACCTCTACAAAATATGAACCTTATATAACCATGATGCCATTATATCACATGTAATTAACTTAAAAATAATATTTCTTGGACTTCTTTAGTAACCAATCCATACAGAATTTCTCAGACTTTCTCAGAAATGTTTTTTGCAATTGATTAGTTTGAATAAGAATCCAAACAGTCCACAAGTCATATTTGGTTGTTTTAGCTCTTTAAAGATCTCAGTCCCTATCTCCTTACCCCTGCCTCCTTTTGTCCACTGCCATTGATTTAATACTGAAACTGAATTGAGTAATACTGAATTTATTATCACCTTGCAGAATTTCTCATATTTTGGATTTGTCTGTTTGTTTTGTTGTGGTATCATTTTATTTGCCCCTCTATCTTCCATGATTTTTATAAATGGAGATTAGCTCTGGAAACTTGAATAGATTTAGGTACACAGAGCTTTGGCTGAAGTACTTAGGGAAACTGTGGGCTATGTGTTATATCTTATCAGAAGGACTCACGTTTCTCGTTTTCTGTTTTCAATGGGATAGCCAGAACCCTCCACTGGAAATTTCCAATTGAAGTTTCACCTAATGGTTTCATCCACTGATAATTTTGGCTTGGATCAATTATTTTCTTAAGGGTTGCAAAATATAGTTTCTATTAATATCATTTTACAGTATATTTTAGTTGTAGTTCAACTTGAAAAATAACTTTCTCACATCATTTAGGACTATTGGGTTACTCTGAAATACAGTTTATGCAGAAAAGCAAGACAAACAACTATTTCTTTATCATCTAATTGCTAGTTTTCTGAATAGTAACCAGTGTTGCCAAATCCACTGTTAGTCTTAACTTTTCCCTCCGGTTCCATTGACAAAACCCAGTTGCACTATTGCTGTAACTTCAATAGGAGTTTCTTTCTCTAAATTTTTCTTTCACTCTCCATTTTTTTTTGAACTACCCAAATGGTGCTTCTAAAATCTGCAATGGATTCAAAAAAAGATCATAGTCCTTTGTTAAGACATTTGGAACTCTGATGATTGCTCATGGACCTGCCTTTCTACTTTCTTTTTGTGTACTGAAGTGAAAGTTGCACAGTTGTGTCCGACTCTTTGTGACTCAGGCTGGAATACTAGAGCGGGGTAGCCTTTCCCTTCTGCAGGGGATCTTCCCAACCCAAGGACTGAACCCAGCTCTCCCACATTGCAGCAGATTTCTTTACCAGCTGAGCCCCAAAGGAAGCCCAAGAATACTGGAGTGGGTACCCTATCCCTTCTCCAGCGGATCTTTGCAACTCAGGAATTGAAGCGTGGTCTCCTGTGTTGCAGGTGGATTCTTTACCAGCTGAGCTATCAGGGAAACCCTTTCTTTTTCTAAAAAAATATTTATTTATTTGGCTGCACTGAGTCTTATTTGTGGCCTGGAGGCTCACTTGTCCCATGGCATGTGGGATTTTAATTCCCCGACCAGGGGATTGAACTCACCTCTCTTGCACTGTAAAGTGGATTCTTAACCACTGAACCACCAGGGAGGCCCCTCTACCTTTCCACTTTCAACAGTCACCACACCCTGAGAACATATGGTACATGTGTGCTCAGCTGCTTCAGTTGTGTCCGACTCTTTGAGGCCCCACGGACTGTAGCCCATCAGGCTCCTCTGTCCATGGGATTCTCCAGGCAAGAATACTGGAGTGGGCAGGGGATCTTCCTGATCCAGGGATCAAAACAGTGTCTCTAATGTCTCCTGCATTAGCATGAAGGTTCTTTACCACTGCGCTGCCTGGGGAGATGCTGAGAAAATAAGGGAGCTCAACAAACACTTCCTGTGCTTTCCTTCAGGCTCCCTGCACAATTCCCTCAGATGGCTGTGCCATCCTCCCTGTATTTTTTCTCTCTAAATCCAACTGGTCCTTTAAGACACACTCCTGTGCCACTTCTCCAGAGAAGACCAATTTCCACCAGTCTCCTCTCACCTCTCAACATATATAGTGATCACTTTCTCCTCTGAACTGCCATAGCATTTTAAGAACCTTGATTTTGAAAAGTATTGCTGTAGCTGTCCTTCCTGTACCTGATCGCAAATGGGAATCTTACTTAAGAGATCATGTATTCTTAAGAAGCTTCATTTGTGTAACCTGCATGCCCCTGTCACCATCACTTACATTCTGTAATGTTCAGACTACCATCATGAAATTATTTGCACATGATTTCTTGTGATTTGTTATATTTGTATCAAGAATGTAGCTAGTACAATGAAATATAGTTAAATTCTGATAATCACGACTAAAGTTTTTAACAAAATGTACCGAGTACCTAAGTATCAGGCAATATGCCCAATTTTTTACAGCCCTTCCCTTACTTATTATCATAAGAATGCTATGAGATAGGTTCTGCTATTATCTCCATTTATCAAAAAGGAAACTAAGATTTAAGAAATTACTTAAATTGTCAACAGCATAAAGCAGTAAAAGATTTAAATCCAGCTATTTCTGAAAACAGTCTTTCTCTTCAATATCATTTAGATGCTTTGCTCCTCCAGGATTGTTGAATGAACTGGTGTGAGGTGTGAGCTCAGAAAATTGTTCCCTGACAATAACTTGGTATGAGCTCTGTAAGTTCAAAACAAAATTGTGTGCATTTGCAGTCTTACTAAGGACAACAATTGCTATAATAAGTATATTAGTGATAAGTCTGGGAACACCATAAAATGGTAAAGTAGTAAAATTTGGGAAAAAAGATAAGTTACTTATAAGAAAATATTCTGAATTTATTAGTAATTTTTCATCACTTTTAAAATTTATATTTGCTAAGATATTTTCAATATACTACTTAAAGAAGATGTAGCAGTAGTTCCAAGAGAGAAACTATACAAACTTTAAATTTTGATGCATATATTCAATGGTTTCAAATTGTGGTACTGGAGAAGACTCTTCAGGGTCCCTTATACAGCAAGGAGATCAAGCCCGTCAATCCTAAATGAAATCAACCCTGAATTTCATTGGAAGGACTGAGGCTGAAACTGAAGCTCCAATAGTTTGGCCACCTGATGAGAAGGGAGTCAACTCACTGGAAAACACCCTGATGCTTAGAAAGATTAAGGACAGGAGGAGAATTGGGCAACAGAGGAGGAGATGGTTAGATGGCATTGCTGACTCAGTGGACTTGGGTTTGAGCAACTCAGGGAGATAGTGAAGGATAGGGAAGCCTGGCGTGCTGCAGTTAATGGGGTCACAAAGAGTCGGACAAGACTTAGCAACTGAACAATAATAACAATAATAACAATTCAACAACATATTCAGTTCAGTTCAGTCACTCAGTTGTGTCTGACTCTTTGCGACCCCATGAATCACAGCACGCCAGGCCTCCCTGTCCATCACCAACTCCCAGAGTTCACTCAAACCCATGTCCATTGAGTCAGTGATGCCATCCAGCCATCTCATCCTCTGTCATCCCCTTCTCCTCCTGCCCCCAATCCCTCCCAGCATCAGGGTCTTTTCCAACGAGTCAACTCTTCACATGAGGTGGCCAAAGTATAGGAGTTTTAGCTTTAGCATCATTCCTTCCAATGAACACCCAGGACTGATCTCCTTTAGAATGGACTAGTTAGATCTCCTTGCAGTCCAAAGGACTCTCAAGAGTCTTCTCCAACACCACAGTTCAAAAGCATCAATTCTTTGGTGCTCAGCTTTCTTTACAGTCCAACTCTCGCATCCATACATGACCACTGGAAAAACCATAGCCTTGACTAGACGAACTTTGGTGGCAAAGTAATATCTGTGCTTTTCAATATACTATGTAGGTTGGTCATAACTTTCCTTCCAAGGAGTAAGCGTCTTTTAATTTCATGGCTGGAATCACCATCTGCAGTGATTTTGCAGCCCAGAAAAATAAAGTCTGACACTGTTTCTACTGTTTCCCCATCTATTTGCCATGAAGTGATGGGACCAGATGCCGTGATCTTAGTTTTCTGAATGTTGAGCTTTAAGTCAACTTTTTCACTCTCCTCTTTCACTTTCATCAAGAGGCTTTTTGGTTCCTCTTCACTTTCTGCCATAAGGGTGGGGTCATCGGCATATCTGAGGTGACTGATATTTCTCCTGGCAATCTTGATTCCAGCTTGTGCTTCTTCCAGCCCAGCGTTTCTCATGATGTACTCGGCATATAAGTTAAAGAATATTTATACAGTGCTAGGTGCTGTGAGAAGGCACAAAACTGTCTACAAGTCGACAGTTGTTGAAAAGTTGCTTATAATATAACAGAGAGGATAAGTAATATGCTTGGCCATGGACAAGAGCTAGCAATAACCCACCACTGCTACAGCAGGGTTTCTATTTCAGCTATAACTTCTATGGGAATTCTATGGAAGGAGAGAAAACCCTCCACACCATTAGAGGTATAGAAAATGGACTTTTTTGCTGAAGAAAACAGTTGATGGCAAAGTTAAAAAAATAGAAGCAATTTTCCTATGATCAGATTTCTGTCTTAAATAATTACTTTAAAGGACTTGCCAAAAAAAAAGTCCCTTTTAAGCATTTCAGGCTCAGTTAGTTAAATAATCAATATGTCCAGTTTGGTTAGAATTGTATAAGAAAATCACACATTTAAAAAATATCTCCACTATTGCAAGAAAATTACAAATGATGGAGTCTGTCAACTGTATTCAAAGTACAAACTTTAAGCTGATCGTGTCGGCAGGCACTCCATGAGGTAGCGTGGAGACTGCCTCATGTTTAATGAAAGGAACATGCCATCACGGCAGACTGAAAGCTATCTGGGTTCTACCTTATGTCCTGCCAAGAACTAGCTGATCTTGAGATTTTGCACAAGTCACTCAATCTTTGTTATTTAAACTGAGTAGTTAAGTTATTTCTGATGTCTCCTCTGTCAGTTAAATTATGTGAGTTGATATCATCTCATTTAAGCACCTGCTAATAATGGAGATGTTCTCTATCTATATGCAGATTTATCATTGTATGGCAAAAAGAAACAAAATGTTCCTGTTCTTAAAGCTGAGACATACTTTGCTGCTGTTAATTTGGGCTTTGAGAAGTCATGTTAAAAAAGGAGATTTTTTCCCTCAGAAATGAATAAACAGAGCATAATTAATTCATCTAACAAGTATTTGTTGAGCACATACTATGTTCCAGACACTGTTGGGTACTGAAAAATGCAATAGTGCACAATTGTCTCTGCCCTCATGGAGCTTTAAGTCTGGAGGGTGGTGTTGGGAGTGGGGGTAAAAATAATGTACAAGATACAGTAAAGGGACTCTTTTTGTCCTTGCATCCTCTCTCAAAAATGAGAAGGACACAGACTTCCAAGCTACTCCATATCCTCAAGGGAAGGGAGAGATTACTCATGTAGCAGACACCAGTGGCCAAAGCCTTTCTGCCAGAGCAGTATCAACTTTGGTTAAAAAAAATTCATGATACTTGTTATAGATGCTAAAGTAGAGTTTATTGAAAACCATCACAATAGCTATAGGGACCACAGCAATGCAATTTTATGGTGAGAAAGAGATAGAGAGATTGGGGTCAACCCCAAATACAGCATAGGCAGTAGGAATTTGTAGCCAGAGACCGGGGTTGGGGGTCAGTGGATGAAAAGTTACTAAGAAGAAACATCAGGGGTAAGGGGGTTATGGTTAAATTGATCTAACAAGATTCTTGGCGAAGTTAGTTCAGGGTGATCAGACACCATCTGGGAGATGGTGGAGGAGAAGAACCGGCTTAGATGTTGAGGGTGATCAGTGACCAAGAAATCTTTCTACAACTAGATTTTACAAGGAAATGCACAGGTGGGCTTAAAAGAGGTCTCAGGAATTGGACTGAAGTTTGATTAAGCAAAGAGTCTTTGTCACTGTCTCTCACCTCTCACCCAGAAAACAGTGGGGGAAGAAATTGAGATCGAGAACGAGGGTGAGAACAAGAGAGAGAGAGAATGAGAGAGAATTCCTCAGAGACCATTGTCAGGGCTTTAAGAAAGGGCTTGACTGACATGTGTGCCCAGGAGATGTGGAAGACACTGTTGCTCCTTCCAAGAGACTGTAGAGGCGGGTGTGCCTATCTGGTAGCAAAGAGAAAAATAGTGCTCTGGGAGGAGCTTCTCTTCTACCAAAGTGCTGGTTACGGACGAGCGAGTTCTCTTTGTGCTCTCAGTGGCTACACAGGACAGCTCCAGCACATTGCCTGGAGGAAGAGACTCACCTCCAAAAGAAAGGTGGGAGGTGGATCAACTGATGCCCCCGAGGGCTAAAGGAGGGGATTTTTTTTTTGAATGTCTTAAAAAAAATTTTATTTTTAAATATAAATTTATTTATTTTAATTGGAGGCTAATTACTTTACAATATTGTATTGCTTTTGCCATACATTGACATGAATCTACCACAGGTGTACACTTGTTCCCCATCCTGTACCCCCCTTCCACCTCCCTCCTCATACCATCTGTCTGGGTCATCCCATTGTACCAGCCCCAAGCATCCTGTATCATGCATTGAACCTGGACTGGCGATTCGTTTCACATATGATAAAGGGAGGGGATTCTAAACTCTGTTGAGGAGTGTTAAAATCTACCCCAGAGAGATGATGCAGGATTACCCTACCTCCCCTCTGCTAAAATATACCCCATAAGGGCACTCCATGAAAGTGAGGGGGTAAGGGGGGACTGAAAAGTGGCCCCTGTCTAGAAGGAAACAGTGGTTAAGTACAAATACCTATGCACACCAAGAGCGTGTTATTTCTCCAGAGACTCTCTCCAGCTTGGTATGATGTTGGCAGGTAAGGGTCGAGGAGCTGGAGTTAGTAGAGATGGAGCAAAGTTTCTTCAACAGCAGAGAAAAAGCTTTGAGTTGAAGGGTGTTAAAATTTGTCCTCATTTCATCAATGTGTTTATTTTCCTAGCTGACATGGGACTTTTCTAATGACTGAGAGGGTCTTGAAAAGCTTTAGAACCTGCCTGAGATTTCTTCAAGGGAGGGGGGAAAAAAACCCCACAAATTCAGAGAGAGGGTTTAGAGGGATCGTCTAAGAAAGAATAAAGTTGCTTCATGATCATCAGTTCAGTTCAGTTCAGAAGCTCAGTCGTGTCTGACTCTTTGTGACCCCACAAATCGCAGCACGCCAGGCCTCCCTGTCCATCACCAACTCCTGGAGTTCACTCAGACTCATGTCCATTGTATCCATGATGCCATCCAGCCATCTCATCCTCTGTCGATCCCTTATCCTCCTGCCCCCAATCCCTCAAAGCATCAGGGTCTTTTCCAGTGAGTCAGCTCTTTGCATGATGTGGCCAAAGTATAGGAGTTTCAGCTTTAGCATTAGTCCTTCCGATGAACACCCAGAACTGATCTCCTTAAGAAAGGACTGGTTGGATCTCCTTGCAGTCCAAGGGACTCTCAAGAGTCTTCTCCAACACCACATTTCAAAAGCATCAATTCTTCGGTGCTCAGCTTTCTTCACAGTCCAAGTCTCACATCCATACATGACCACTGGAAAAACCATAGCCTTGACTAGATGGACCTTTGTTGGCAAAGTAAAATGTCTCTGCTTTTTAATGTGCTATCTAGGTTGGTCATAACTTCTCTTCCAAGGAGTAAGCATCTTTTAATTTCATGGCTGCAATCACCATCTGCNGTTTTCCTCTATTTCTTTGCACTGATCAATGAGGCTTTCTTATCTCTCCTTGCTATTCTTTGGAACTCTGCATTCAAATAGTCATATCTTTCGTTTTCTCCTTTGCTTTTGGCTTCTCTTCATTTTACAGCTATTTGTAAGTCTTCCTCAGACAGCCATTTTGCTTTTTTGCATTTCTTTTTCTTGGGGATGGTCTTGCTCCCTGTCTCCTATACAATGTCATGAACCTCTGTCCATAGTTCATCAGGCACTCTGTCTATCAGATCTAATCCCTTGAATCTATTTGTCACTTCCACTGTATAATCGTAAGGGATTTGATTTAGGTCATACCTGAATTGTCTAGTGGTTTTCCCTACTTTCTTCAGTTTAGGTCTGAATTTGGCAATAAGGAGTTCATGATCTGAGTCACAGTCAGCTCCCGGTCTTGTTTTTGCTGACTGTATAGAGCTTCTCCATCTTTGGCTGCAAAGAATATAATCAATCTGATTTTGGTGTTGACCATTTGGTGATGTCCATGTGTAGAGTCTTCTCTTTTGTTGTCGGAAGAGGGTGTTTGCTATGACCAGTATGTTCTCTTGACAAAACTCTGTTAGCCTTTGCCCTGCTTTATTCTGTACTCCAACACTGAATTTGCCTGTTACTCCAGGTGTTTCTTGACTTCCTACTTTTGCATTCCAGTCCGCTATAATGAAAAGGACATCTTTTTAGGGTGTTAGTTCTAGAAGGTCTTGTAGGCCTTTAAAGAACCATTCAACTTCAGCTTCTTCAGCATTACTTGTTGGGGCATAGACTTGGATTAATGTAATATTGAATGGTTTGCCTTGGAAACGAATAGAGATCATTCTGTCATTTTTGAGATTGCATCCAAATACTCCATTTCAGACTCTTTTGTTGACCATGATGGCTACTCCATTTCTTCTAAGGGATTCTTGCCCACAATAGTAGATATAATGGTCATTTGAGTTAAATTCACCCATTCCAGTCCATTTTAGTTCACTGATTCCTAAAATGTCAGTGTTCACTCTTGCCATCTCCTGTTTGACCACTTCCAATTTGCCTTGATTCATGGACCTGACATTCCAGGTTCCTCTGCAACATTGTTCTTTATAGCATTGGACTTTGCTTCTATTACCAATCATATCCACAAGTGGGTTTTGTTTTCGCTTTGGCTCTGTCTCCTCATTCTTTCTGGAGTTATTTCTCCACACATTTCCAGTAGCCTATTGGGCACCTACCAACCTGGGGAGTTCATCTTTCAGTGTCCTATCTTTTTGCCTTTTCATTCTGTTCATGGGGTTCTCAAGGCAAGAATACTGAAGTGGTTTGCCATTCCCTTCTCCAGTGGACCACATTTTGTCAGAACTCTCCTCCAAGACCCAACCATCTTGGGTGGCCCTACGTGACATGGCTCATAGTTTCACTGAGTTAGACACGGCTGTGGTCCATGTGATCTGATTGGTTAGTTTTCTCTGATTGTGATTTTCAGTCTGTCTGCCCTCTGATGGAGAAGGATAAGAGGTTAATGGAAGCTTCCTGATGAGAGAGACTGCCTGAGGGGGAAACTGGGTCTTGTTTTGATGAGTAGGGCCATGCTCAGTAAATCATTAATCCAACTTTCTGTTGATGGGTGGAGCTGTGTTCCCTCCCTGCTATTTACCTGGGGCCAAACTATGGTGGAGGTAATGAAGATAATGGCAACCTCCTTCAAAAGGTCCCATGCATATACTGCTATACTCAGTCCCCCCAACCCTGTAGCAGGCCACTGTTGACCCACGCCTCTGCTGGAGACTCCTAGACACTCCCGGGCAAGTCCGGGTCAGTCTCCTGTGGGGTCACTGCTCCTTTCTCCTGGGTCCTGGTGTGCACAAGGTTCTGTTTGTGCCCTCCAAGAGTCTGTTTCCCAGTCCTGTGTAAGTTCTGGCAGCTCTGTGGTGGGGTTAATGGCGACCTCCTCCAAGAGGGCTTATGCCTCACCCAAGTCTGCTGCACCCAGAGCCGCTGCCCCTGTGGCAGTCCCCTGCTGACCTGTACCTCCACAGGAGATGCTCAAACACAGTTCTCTCTCAGTCTCTGTGGGGTTCTTGGGTCCTGGTGCTCACAAGGTTTGTTTGAGCCCTCTGAGTGTCTCTGGCAGGAATGGGGTTTGATTCTAAAGGTGAATTTGCCCCTCATACCATCTTGCTAGGGCTTCTCCTTTGCCCTTGGGCGTGGGGTATCTCCTCACGGCTGCTTCAGCACTGTGCAGCCGCCTCTTCAGTGCCTACCTTCCTGCTGGGATTTCTCTGACCTTGGACATGGGGTATCTCCTCACGGCCACTCCAGCATAGCACAGCTGCTGCTCCTAACCTTGGACGTGTGGTATCTCCTTACTGACTCTCCAACGCCACACAGCTGCATGGTAGTCCATAAATTATGTAAGATATTCAACAGTCCATTATCAAATAGGCTTTGTGTTAATTGATTTTGCCCAACTGGAGGCTAATGTAAGTGTTCTGAGCACATTCAAAGTGGGCTACGCTAAGCTAGGATGTTTGGCAGGTTAGATGTATTTGGACTTGATATTTTCAATTCACAATGGGTTTATGATGTAAACCCTGTGAAAAGTTGAGGAGGATATGTAGAGTCCTGGATGGTTGGTCAGTACAATTTCTACTAATGAAAGGGAAGCACACATTTTTCAATGGAGAGTCACCTGTTTGACCCAAGGATTTTTGCCAGTATGTATTTCTTAAAACTGTCTGCTCTTTTACATATTTTCTCAGTACTTCTTCCTGCTTCTCCTTCCACATCTCTGATGACTTTTCTTGGTTTCCTCTATGGCACTTTCTTTTTATTTCCTCCTCTCTCTTCACTGTGTGCTATGCTCTTCACTATTTCCACTCTACACTGCCCTCTCCACATTGAACACTTAGTGGTTCAATTAAAAATCCATATTCTGAAGGTTTAACAATATGTATGTCTGGCCAACCTCGCCTTTGAACTTCCAACTACATATTAAATAAATCCTGGACACTGAAACACCAATTCTCTTCTTCAGTTTGCTATGTCTGAAACTAAACTTACTTTCTTCCCTCATTCAAACCCTCAAATGGAATCCTGCTTCTTCATTAGCCAGTTTATAACATCGCCTTATATCTAGTCAACCAATAGAGACTCCTGGGAGTCATCTTAAAGTACTTCCTGTTTCTCATCATTCTCTCACTTCCTGCTTTCCTCCCCCACCCCATTAAAAGGGAAGCCCTAAATGTTAATGATATACCAACAGTATTTTGATTCTCCCACCTCTTCTCTAATCCTGCTGTCACTACCTAGTAAAACACTCTTGATGCCCCTTCCAAAGCCCAAGAATGTTATAATGGCATCCTAACTACATTCCAATCTCCAAATTTGCCCTTCTCAAATTTACCAGCCATATTAATACTAGCATGACCTATCTAAAATGAATATAAACTAAACCCCTTACTCCACTAAAGTATATCAGTTGTTCTCCATCACTTATCAGATAGCATTCAATTTCTTTGATGAATTATACAAAGTCAGCAATTTGCTGGTCCCTACTTTCCTCTTTATGTCCACTGATGTTCACATCTGAAGTCTAAAAACACTAAATTAGCTCCTCAAACATTAATATACATTAATTAGCTCCTCATACATTAATATATAAACCAGTGGTCTTGTTTATGCTCTTTCTCTTATGTGAAATATACTCTATTCCTGTTTCTCTTTCCTCACTAAGTAATGAAGACTTATTTCAGGTACTACATCCTCCAGGAAGAATTATCCAAATTTATTTTAACCATCATGAGTCCCTCTTTACTTCCTTAGGATCCCTAAACATCATTGTGATTAGCTTTACCGTGATACATTTCAACTATGTATTTATTTTCCATGTTGACATAGTATGTTCTTCAAAGCTATTTTCAACCTTATACACTCATGGCCCAGCACAGTGCTGCCCACAGATAGGTACACAGTAGATGTTATCAAGCTGAAATTGAACATTTCAATAATTTCAGCTCAAAGAATTTTTTTGCACTCAACTTTCTTGCAGAAAGAGGAAGGAGAGCAACTCTCTAATTTCCTATTGATAGAGATAGATAATTTTTCATATATCTGATCACTTATTTTTCAAACTCCATCTAATATTCTGTCTTTTACAATGATCTTAAACAAAATTGTGTGCATATCTGCCTTTGCATCATAAAGAGGAATATATAATCATTTTATTCATATAAAATGAGTTAACCTTATTGAAACAATGAAGGAAGTAACAAGTTTGTGAAATAACTTTTGTAGGATTGCTACTAAATCCTGAGTTTCCCACTAAAATACTTGTATTCAGCTCAGCTCAGTCACTCATTCATGTCTGACTTTTTGCGACCCCATGGATTGCAGCATGTCAGGCTTCCCCGACCATCACCAATTCCTGGAACTTACTCAAACTCATGTCCATTTGGTTGGTGGTGCCATCCAACCGTTTCATTCTCTGTCATCCCCTTCTCCTCCTGCCTTCAATCTTTCCCAGCATCAGGGTCTTTTCAAAAGAGTCAGTCCTTCGCATCATGTGGCCAAAATATCGGAGCTTCCTCTTAAGCATCAGTCCTTCCAATGAATATTAAAGACTGATCTCCTTTAGGATGAACTGGTTGGATCTCCTTCCAGTCCAAGGGACTCTCAAGAGTCTTCTCCAATACCACAGTTCTAAAGTATCAGTTCTTTGGTGCTCAGCTTTCTTTATAGTCCAACTATCACATCCACACATGACTACTGGAAAAACTATAGCTTTGACTAGATGGACCTTTGTTGGCAAAGTAATGTCTCTGCTTTTTAGTATCATGTCTAGGTTGGTCATAACTTTTCTGCCAAGGAGCAAGCATCTTTTAGTTTCATGGCTGCACTCACCATCTACAGTGATTTTGAAGCCCAAAAATATAAAGTCAGCCACTGTTTCCATTGTTTCTCCATCTATTTGCTATGAAGTGATGTGACTGGATGCCATGATCTTAGTTTTCTGAATGTTGAGCTTTAAGCCAACTTTTTCACTTGCCTTCACTTTTATCAAGAGGCTCTTTTAGTTCCTCTTCACTTTTTTGCAATAAGAGTGGTGTCATTTGCATATCTGAGGTTACTGATATTTCTCTTGACAATCTTGATTCCAGCTTGTGCTTCATCCAGCCCAGCATTTCTCATGATGCATATAATTTAAATAAGCAGGGTGATAATATACAGCCTTGACATACTCCAATTTGGAACCAGTCTGTTGTTCCATGTTCAGTTCTAACTGTTCCTTCTTGACCTGCATACAGATATCTCAGGACGCAGGTGGTCTGGTATTCCCATCTCTTTTAGAATTTTCCACAATTTGTTGTTATCCACACAGTCAAAGGCTTTGGCATAGTCCATAAAGTAGAAGTAGATATTTTTCTGGAACTCTCTTACTTTTTTCACTGATCCAACGGATGTTGGCAATTTGATTTCTGCTTCCTCTACCTTTTCTAAATCCAGCTGGAACAACTGGAAGTTCACGGTTCATGTACTGTTGAAGCCTGACTTGGAGAATTTTGAACATTACTTTGCTAGAGTGTTAGATGAGTGTATTTGTATTAGTCTGTATTAGAGAAACAGAACCAGAGCTTTATTTATTTTAAGGAACTGACTGACACAGTTATAGAGATGGCATGATCTGCCTCCAAGTCTTCCCAGTTAGCTCAGTGGTAAAGAATTTGTCTGCCAATGTAGGAGACACAGGATCCCTGGGTAGGGAAGATTCCCCTGGCGAAGAGAAAGGCAACCCATTCTAATATTCTTGCCTTGGGAATCCCATGGACAGAGGAGCCTGGCGGGCTGCAGTCCATGGGGTGGCAAAGAGTTGGACCAGACTGCGCACACATGCACTGACTGATCTGTAGTCAGCAAGCTTGAGGTGCAGGAGAGCTGAGGGTATAAGTTCTATCCAAGTCTGAATCTGTCTTGAAGAAAAGAAAGGATTGATGCCCACCCCCCGCCCCCCTCCTTGAAGACTGTCTTACAGAGAGAGTGAATGAATTCTCTTTTACTCTACCTCTTTGTTCTAGTCAGGTTTCCAAATGGTTGAGGCTTACCCACAATGGGGAGGGCAATCTTCTTTACTCAGTCTACAAATTCCAAACAGAAAGATCCTCAGAGAAACACCTAGAATAATATTTAATCAAATATCTGGATATCCTGTGGCCCAGTCAAGTTGACAATCAGAGTAACCATCAGGAATGGCATATCATGAACATTTCTCATATCATTATTTATCAAAGCCATGATTTTATGATGATAATTTTAAAGCTTATGAGATATATCACTAACTATTATTAAATATTCCCTTTGCTGGATGTGAAATTGATATGAATTTTTTCAAGTGTAAGTAATAATACAATAGGCATATCATTACAACATTATAATACATAATATAATAATGTACTGGACAATACCTTTGTTTATGTATGTATCATTTTGTAGAGGTATATTGTTAACTTGTCTGTCTATCCATGTTTGTCTCATTTGAGTAAGTACTCACCACCATATTATGTTGGTGGGGCTATTTAACCTATTATCTCCTTTCCCCTAACTAGCACCACCTCAATAATGGAAATCAACATACCCCCATTAAACCAGATCAAGCTGGTCAATCAGAATGATCTGTTCTCATGGCTCAGGGATGATTCAGAGATGAGCACAGGGTTGGGAGTACTCTCTCAGATTCTTTTGCTAGAACTATCAGGGGGGTAGGTTTGCTACTGGCTGACCTGTGAGGATGTGATCTGGATTCTAGGTGGCCATCTCTCTGGCCTGTAGGTAGAACATTTTTATAGAATAAGGTCAACATACAGAGTGAAGAAGGGTTGAGATGCAGTAAAAGATGGACCTCTTCCAAACTTTATTGATTCCATATGCAGGATTGTCAATAGCAAATTTATTCTTGAATTTTCAGTTACTCAGACTGTTATGTCCCTCTCATGCATAAATAATCTTGAATTGTAGATCTCTCATTTTCAACCTAAGGGGGTGGTTTCTTAGAAATGAGATTATTTAGACATAGGTAACACTGACTAATAATTTTACCAGATTACTTTTCAAAAAGATTGCATTAATTAATATTTTTAAATCATCAGTCATTAGAAATAATAGAATAAAAATAGAAAAAGAACAGAAATGATAGCATTCCCAATAAATATTCAAGTGGTTATTGCTATATGCCAGTCATTAAACCTAGGTTTATATCTACCAAGAAGATATTATTCCCTTTCCATCCACACACATACTCACTGAAATGGACCTAGCCAAATGGGTCCAGAGTCTTAAATGTATATAATAAATCAAACAAAATGCAATTTATTGTGTTTGCTTTTGTTAAACTTTTAAAATGAAAACAGTCTGCTTAGCTATTATATGCCAAAGAAAATAAACAGTATAAAACAAATATAACCAATGATTTAAATGAAAGTAATGTTATTTGTGGAACTTCTGTGGTGGCTCAGACTGTAAAGAATCTGCCTACAATGCAGGACGGCCGGGTTTGATCCCTGGGCTGGGAAGATCTCATGGAGAAGGGAATGACTACGGACTCCAGTATTGTTGCCTGCAGAATCCCCATGGACAGAGAAGCCTGGAAGGCTATAGTTCATGTGGTCGCAAAAAGTCAGACAAGATTGAGTGACTAACACTTATTTTACATACAAGTCTCTGTGGCTAACGCTTTGCAAAGATTACATTTTTTATTCAAACTGGATTGTTTTGAGAATGAAAGGGAGAACTTTTATCAAATATACTGGGATGACAAATATAAACTGGGATGGTTCTGGGCATCATGGGACATAGAGTCACTTTAATTCATACAATAAAAATGAAAAGTGAAGTCGCTCAGTCGTGTCTGACTCTTTGCGAGCCATGGACTGTAGCCCACCAAGCTCCTCCGTCCATGGGATTCTCCAGGCAAGAATACTGGAGTGGGTTGCCATTTCCTTCCCCAGGGGATCTTCCTGACCCAAGGATTGAACCCAGGCCTCCCACATTGCAGGCAGACGCTTTAACCTCTGCACCACCAGGGAAGCCCAAATTCATACAATAGATGTCTATTTATCACTTAAATAAAGAGGAGCTGGTGCAGTGGTGGAAATTTGAAGTTCAGCCTATACAATTATTTGTGGGTCCAGGTTCATAGAGACATTTTTATCTTCAACATGTGGCTTCTATGGGTACCCTGGGTGTTGCCATCCAGGAAGATTTATGGACCTTGCCTGGAAATGATGCAATTGTGTTTGCCCACATTCCATTGGCAGAGACTCAGTCTTTTGGCCACATCTAAATACAGTGGGAGCTTTGAATTGTAGTCCTGTTAAGTACTCAGAGGAAAGGAGAAATGGTTCACCAACAGCCAGTCAGGATATTTCCACAGATAAAAATAGAATATTTAAAAAATACTTACATCATTATAGAAATAAGCTAAACTTTTTTGGACCAAGAGAAATACAACTATAAAAAAAACAGAAAAAGAGAAATCAAACTATAGATTAATATTATATTTCATCTCATGAACATTCTGATAGTCTTACTTTACTAAATGACTCCTGAAAGAGAGTCAATTAAAGCATGTTGGGCAAACTTCATTTCCTATTGGATTCCACTCTTCAAAAATTCCATTATGTATTATTATTTTTTTTATTAGAACTCATGTGCCTATAAACAGTTTATTTAAACAGCTTTTTATCATATAAAGAGCATAGGCTTCAGGATTTGAAAGACCTGAGTCACAGTACTGATTACTATTTACTAGAACAAAGACTCTGGATAAGCTCCTTAACCTTTCTGAATCTCTGTTTCCTGTCATATAAAAGGCAGGCACACCTATCTCACAGGATGGTTGTGATAACCCTTTATAAAGACAAAAGCTTAACATGCCAAGCTTAATATTAACCCATGAGAGATGCTTCATAACGCCAATCCCCATCTCTTAGAGTATTTAATGTTTTTTGGATATACTTCATTAATTGCTAATCCAGACAACTGTTCACTTACTCTAATTAATAAGATGCTTCAACGGGAAATAAATAATTTAAAATCCCTGGAGTACAGAAATTGTAGCTGCTAAAGTGTTGGCAAAAGTTACTCTCCTTCAAGTAAAAGGAAAAATATAATTCAATGCAACAAATTTTAGTTCTCTACACAGCCCTAATTATGTATAGACGATGCAACACAGTGAATTCATTGTTCAAAAGATTTCAGACATGTTGTGTGAGTGCAGAAAAGCAGTCTTCATGGTGAAGGGTAGCAGAAAATACCAAAAATACATCACTTTGGCATAAGGCGCTTAAGGCAATTGCAAAGAAACTGATTAAAAACAAACGAACACACAAATATTAATAAGACCTCTCTGTCCTCCCACTATTTGCCTAAAAGCAAGGACATACATTTTTGGGCTTCCAGGTGGCCCAATGGTAAAAAATCCACCAAAAAATGGGCAAAAGAACTACATTTTTCCAAAGAAGACATACAGATGGCTAACAAATATATGAAAAGGTGTTCAACATCATTCATTTTTAGAGAAATGCAAATCGAAACTACAATGAGATATCATCTCACACTGGTCAGGATGGCCATCATCAAAAAGTCTACAAACAATAAATGTTGGAGAGGGTGAGGAGAAAAGGGAACCCTCTTACACTGTTGGTGGGAATGTAACTGGTACAGTTACAATGGCGAACTGTGGAGAGTCCTTCAAAAACTGGAAATAGAACTGCCATATGACCCAGCAATCCCAGTGCTGGGCATACACCCTGAGGAAACTAGAATTCAAATTAAAAGACACATGTATACCAATGTTCGTTTCAGGACTGTTTGCAATAGCTAGGATATAGAAGCCACCTAGATGTCCATCGGCAGATGAATGGATAAGGAAGTTGTGGTACATATACACAGTGGAGTATTACTCAGCTATAAAAAGGAATGCATTTGAGTCAGTTTTAATGAGATGGATGAACCTGGAGCCTATTATACAGAGAAGTAAGTCAGAAAGAGAAAGACAAATATTGTATATTAACACGTATATATGGAATTTAGAAATACGGTACCGATGATCCTACATGCAGGGCAGCAAAGGAGACACAGACATAAAGAACAGACTTTTGGACTCAGTGCGAGAAGTTGAAGGGTGGGATGATTTTAGAGAATGGCATTGAAACATGTACATTACCATACGTAAAATAGTTGACCAGTGCAAATTCAAAGAATGTAGCAAGGCACCCCAAAGTCGGTGCTCTAGGATAACCAGAGGATGGGGAAGGAGGTGGGAGAAGGATTCGGGATGCGGGGGACACATGTATACCTGTGCTTATTCTTGTTGATGTATGGCAGAAGCCATCACAATATTGTAAATTAATTATCCTCTAATTAAAATGAATAAATTAATTAAAAAAAAAGAATCCACCTGCTAGCGCAAGAGATATAAGAGATGCAGTTTTGAGCCCTGGGTTGGGAAGATCCCCTGGAGTCGGAAATGGCAACCACTCCAGTACTCTTGACTGGAAAATCCCATGGACAGAGGAGCCTGGCAGGCTATGGTCCATAGGGTCACAAAGAGTTGGACATGACTGAAGCGACTGAGCACGCATGTGGCTTTCTTTGGAGACAAGCAGTTTTCAGGAACAGACTAAGAAATATGCCTGTAGGCCTTCAAAGAGTTCATTTAAAGGTCTCTCACTCAGACAGAAGACTTGGCAAGAGAGATGGGCTGTAGAAAATTTGCCTTTTCCAATTTCACACTTTGCTTTCCTCAGTCTTCATTGCTAACACAGATCTAATTTCCTTTCCTTTCTCATGTCAATTTTTGTAACTTGACACAGGGCATCTCCCACATTTTTTTCTCATATCAAGGGCAGAGCTAGGCAGATCAAGGCAGAGCAAGCCTCAGCAGAATATTTATGCCAGTTTTTCAGATTTACAGGTTGCATGGAGCACTCAAAGTGGTCAGAGGAAAAACCAATTTTGTTTCTTACTTATTTTAATTTGGTATAATAAACAGAATCAAATGTTATCATAATTTTCCAGGACAAAGTTGAAAGTAAGGCCCAAAGAAAAGACTAGATGGCATTCCAGTGTTTTCAAAATGGAAAATAAAAATAATCTTTAATTCTTATCAAGCAAAATATTCCTTTTGAGAAGGACAATGTGATACAGGCAGACTTCACAGCCCAATGGGTGGCCTTGTATAGACAAAATAGTGGAATATATGACTAAATTTTATACTTTGGTTTTGAGTAGACACAACAAATATAAAAGACAGCTAATTCTACAATGGGTTCTTTATCTTTTCCAGATTCATATGGTCAACTCACTTAGGAAGTTAAGGGACTATATTTTAAAAATGACAATAACCAAAATATGATATGCTCAAATAGTAGAATCATAAATAAAAGATTGAAAGTTTATATTTTCAACATCTGCATGGGTTTGTGCTGTGATGAGTCTTAAAATTATTAAACTCAACAGTATTCAATTTTAATATTTACAGTAAATGAGACCTCTTCAATTTTATTGTTGTAATCTATGCGTATGTTTGATACTCAGTTAACTAGTTGTAAGAGTGGCTTAAAATTTACCCAAGTTCTAGAATCTGGAAGTTTTTTTAAAACATACTTTTGATTTGAGTACTAATATTCTTATCATCCCAGTAAAATCAGCACTGGTTTTTACATTTTTTCTGGTGAGTGAGTGTAAACACATCTCTGTGTGTGTGTTAAGCATCTACCAAAGGTAGCAGCTGATACAGATGGCTAACAGGCTCTTTCTTTTTGAGAAATCATAGATTGTAGGAGTTTTAGAACATCATTTATAGACTTTCCTTCATTTCTATTGTCATAGAGAGAAGGTGAGGGCTTATCAGCTCTTGAGTTGAATGCAAAAGAGCTTTCCTGATATTTCTCTTTAAACAAAGTGTTCTCATTCTCTTTCTTCACAGGCCCCTAAGCTCTTGTTTTCTGAAATAAATCACTCTCTTTCCTCCCAAAGCAAAATGAAAGGGGCAATTATACCCTTGGTGATTCTTAATTGTCCCAATTAACTAAGTCAGTTTCTGGAGTCTGAGCTGAAAATGAAGCTTAGGATGTGCCTTCAATAAATGGAATTTGTTAAGTCAACTTGAGCCTTTTTTTTCCTCCAGGAAAAGCCAGCTATTTGAATATTGAATTGCAGTCACTCTACTGGTGCCCTCAATTTAGGTTAGAATGAAACTAACGTGCTCTTTCCCTATACCCTTAGTTAAGGGGAACAACAACAATCAAAAATCCAATACTGAGTACCTCTTAAATGGATTTTATTTTAGGCAATAAGTTTTCATTTCTCTAACATATGTTACCCTTACATCAAATTAGCATTTACTGTATTCATGCCAATTTATTTGCCAGTGAGTAGTAATATATCCATTAAGTTTTACTAAGTACTGGTATAAAAAGCACTGCTGGCCCAGTAGAGACAGTAAAACCTGGCTATGTAACCTGCATGTGCTCTGATCTTACAAATGGAAATATTAGGAAGATTCATTCACTAGTTATTCTGATAATTAGAGGAATTTAAAGTAATAATGTTTTAGAAAAACTTAAAGGCTCCCACTAGGGTAATTAAAATAAAACATATTTGTTTCAAATCATTGCATCAGAAGAAAATAAATACAATATTCATTCATCTAAATCAAAAGAGGAGTGACATCATCAAGATGGTGACATAGGAGGTCATTTCTGGCTTCAGTTCCCATTACAAGGAAACAAACTAGCAATCATAGATAAGACACTGTTGGGAAAACCCCAGAACATGGAGTTGAGGCTGAAGCACACCTCCGGACTACAGAGGCAGAGAAGGAGCTCATTAGAAGGATAAGAGAAGGGCTGCACACTAGCCACACTGCCCCTCCTCCAGGCTGGCACAGGGATACACTGACGGTTCCTCTGGGCCTATGGCTTCTCCAGTGTGGAAAATAGAGCTCAAGATTGACATCCAGCTTCCCCAACTTTGTGGGATGCTACCAGAAGACCAACTTACGTAACACTTCACAGGAAATACCTAGCAGAGAGCCCAACCGTGGCTTTGTTCATCTGCAGAGCTGAACTGGTGACACTCTCTGGCCAGTGGTAGGCAGGAGCTGCCTGATTTGAGTCCCCAGTTGAGATATTCTGGTCTTAGAATGTTCTACAGCTCTGTCAGGGCAGGAAAGCAAATTTGAAACCACATCTGCTACTGAATATAGTTTCCAACCCCATCTGAACAGGAAGCTTAAATAGAGCATCTGAGAAGCCATGTAGCTCACCTTGTAATGCCACTTATAACGGCATCTGAGCAGAGAACCCAGCCAATGGCTCTGTCCATCTTCAGATCCCAGTCGATGGCCTTGTCAAGCTATGGAACTTGGTGGAAAGTTCTGGCTAATTCATGTCCCCAGCCACAAGTCATGCTGGCCTTGGAGCCTATTCTGCCACCATTCACAAGTAAGAAGGTCTGTGGCTGAGCCTACTGCTGAGTATAGCCATCACTTTTACGTGACCATGAAGTTTAAGCAGAGCACCCGGGAAGCTGTGGGGCCCACCTTACATCCCTGCTTGCAGTGGCCCGTGAGCAGACAGTTCAGCCATCAGCCCTGGCCACTAACAGAGTGAAGCTTGTAGCCCAGGCTGGCCAGAGAGCTCAGTGAACAGTACTGTCTGATTCAGCCAACAAACCCTACTAGTCATAGAGCCTGTTCCGCAGCCCTGGTGGGGCTAGGAAGTAAATTTGAAGCCTGCCATAGGACCTTTACTAAG
Organism: Redunca redunca; assembly: GCA_006410935.1. Lineage (NCBI taxonomy): Eukaryota > Metazoa > Chordata > Mammalia > Artiodactyla > Bovidae > Redunca > Redunca redunca. The sequence goes on along the minus strand of SJYQ01002356.1, from coordinate 676,443 downwards.
ATTAATCAAATGTTACACCACAAAATAAGTNTAGAGCCTGTTCCGCAGCCCTGGTGGGGCTAGGAAGTAAATTTGAAGCCTGCCTACAGCTCAATATAGCCTAGAATATAGGACCTTTACTAAGATTAATCAAATGTTACACCACAAAATAAGTCTTAACAAATTTAATAAGATTGAAATAAAGCCAATTGTTTTTTCCAACCATAATGGTATAAAATTAAAAATCAATAGTGGGAGGAAAAATGAAAAATTCACAAATACATGGAAATTAATGAACACATTCTTCAATCAATAGATCAAAGAAGAAATCAAAGGGAAATAAAAGATTTCTTGAGACAAACAAAAATGGAATGACAGCATATGGGATGTAGCAAAAGCAGTTCTAAGAGGCATGTTTATGGCATTAAATACACATGTCAAAAAAGGAGAAATATCTCAAATAGATAGCCTAACTTTACACCTCAAGGAACTAGAAAGAAGGAACAAATTAATTCCAAAGTTAGCAGAAGAATGGAAATAATAAAGATTAGAGTGGTAATAAATGAAATACAGAACAGGAAAACAATAGAAAAGGTATAAAAACTAAGATTATGATCCTTGAAAAGATAAA
>SJYQ01002356.1:638594-670376 GCA_006410935.1 Redunca redunca | reverse complement strand
TTACAAGGGATGCATTTAAATCTACATGATATAGAAAAGTTTAATATAAAATGGCAAGAAAGAATTTTTACACAAATACAAACAGAAAAGATAAGCATAACATTCTTTGTTTCAGGACACAAACATTAAATAAGACAAAAGGCAACATTTGAAATTATTAAATGGAGCAATTTTCCCTGTAGCTGTTCAAGTTGTGATTATTATAAAAAATAGTGTAGCATTATAATACTTGAAGCCAAAAAAATATTAGAAATGTGAAGGAAAATGAAGAGAAATGGAATTATGGGAAAATTAAGAGAACCTTCCCAGGCTCATTCAGAATGATGTATATATGCCCTATTTTCTTGGGCAGTTTTGATGGAATATGACCCGTCGAGTTCCTGGCTGGGTTTTTGGGTGAACACACTCAGAAACTTATTTCAGATTAGGTTACTTCCTGTTTTAAAAATATTACCCTTATTTAACAGCTATTGTAGGTTTATTAGCATTTATAGAAGGGATTTCATCATTTTTCTCTTCAAAATCAATTCTGTCTTTGGTTTTAGAACCCGTTTTATTGTAACAAAATTCACTCAAGCTATATGCCATGCTATATGCCTGACTGCCATGATTCTCCTCATCCATTCAATCTCTCTATTGAATCTGGCTCTTATTTACCTCCTCACTATCATTACCTTATTATGGCTTCCCAGGTGGCTTTACTGTAAAGAACCCTCCTGTCAATGCCGGAGAGGACATGGGTTTGATCCCTGGGTTGGAAGATCCCCTGGAGGAGGAAACGCAACGTACTCCAATGTTGGTGCCTGGAAAACTCCATAGACAATTTCGAGACTGTCTATGTAGTCTAGGCAGACTGCAGCCCATAGGGTCACAAAGAGTTGAAACAACTGAAGCCACTTATTCTCCTCTTCACTATCTTATTTTAGTCTCTCTCTCTTTTTCTTTTTTTTTTGGTCTGATTCATACTGTCCCTGGCATTGGACTCTTGTAAACCTGATCACATCACTTTCTTTAGAAAGCTCTGTTAGTTTCCTTTGCCCAAACGATAGTACCAAATTCCAACTCATTATACTGTTATATCTTTAACAATCTGCTCATCTCCCCACATCTGTCCAGATTTCTCTCTCACCATTTTTCCTCTAATTTCAGTTCATTAAGATATGTGTCTTAATGAATTAAAAACATTAATCTTCAATTCATTAAGATGCTTTGCTTAAATTTTTACAATTAACCAAACGCCAGATCCACTTATAACTGTTCTTTCAACTGCTATTCTCCCCTTTGGAATAGCCTTTCTCTGACTCTGTTTTATTTATTTTTAATTTATTCTTTAAGATGCAGACTCAACTGTCTCCTCATTTCAGAAACATTCTGCCACTTCCCTGGAAAAATTCAGCTTGGTGCTGTTCATGTTCATTTTAATATCACTGAATCAGCACATTTATATATGGTTTTATCCAGCTACTCATCGGCCTCCTTCACTAGTAGTGAAACCAAGGAAGAAATATGGAAATTATAAAAGTTAACAGAGGTAGCAGACATGAAACTTGCAAATTCTGGCCTTCTGTATTTATGATCTAAACCCTGTAGACTGGAGAAACCCATACCACCAACTGTTGATAAGTGGAGTAACCATCAGTTCTGGTTTTTATCTACTATTCTGGTATAATTATGAGTGGCACCCCTTTCATTCTCAAGAGTCCCAGTTTGAACAATGCTCACTGTATGTATACACAAAATGAGTTTTTAAAGACAGTAATTTTATAGCTTTTATTAAAAATATCCATTGATAATATCTGCCTCTAACTCAATTTCTGTCTATTGGAAATTGAGTTCATTTACATTTAATGTAACATTGAAATGATTGGATTTAAGTCTCCCATCTTGGCTTTTGGTTTTATACATCCCATTTGTTCTTTGTCTCAGTTCCCCTCATCTTACCTTCTTTGAATGAACTTCATGCTTCTTCATATTTCACTTTTTCTTAAGAAATGCTTTTCTAAAGTTACATCTCTGTGAGTGTGTGTTCACTGTTGCCCTAGAATTGATATGGTTATTACCATGAATAATAGTAAGCTGCCTTGGTCAAGAAACCTCATGCTTGTATCCAGGATAATATCAATCAATCAATCATTAGGAAATATTGCTCCTTCTTAATTGTCATCACTATGTTCCCATTTCCCTCTTCTTTCTACTCTTTTGTACTTTCCCTCTGTAGATAGCAAATCTATTTAATTCCTGATTTACACTTCCTGCATTTATTTTGCATATAAGACTGTAATGCATAGTTTCTAATATCCCTTTTTAATATAACAACTTTGTTGACATAGTTCTCATGCCACAAAATTCACTCATTTCAAGTACACATGCTGTTGGTTTTTAGTGTATTCACATGGTTTTTCAACTGTTACCTCATCTATTTTAGAACATGTTCATCTCCCAAAGAAATCCTGTACCCATTCATCATCCTCTCTCACTCCCAGTCCTAGATAACCACTAATCTATGTGATCTTTGATAACCAACTTCTTGCATTTCAGTTCAGTTCAGTCGCTCAGTTGTTTCCAACTATTTGCAACCTCATGAATTGCAGCATGCCAGGCCTCCCTGTCCATCACCAATTCCCGGAGTTCACTCAAACCCATGTCAATCGAGTGGGTGATGCCATCCAGCCATCTCATCCTCTGTCGTCCCCTTCTCCTCCTGCCCCTAATCTCTTCCAGCATCAGGGTCTTTTCCAATGAGTCAGCTCTTCACATGATGTGGCCAAAGTATTGGAGTTTCAGCTTTAGAATCATTCCCTCCAAAGATATCCCAGGGCTGATCTCCTTCAGAATGGACTGGTTGGATCTCCTTGCAGTCCAAGGGACTCTCAAGAGTCTTCTCCAACATCATAGTTCAAAATCATCAATTCTTCAGCGCTCAGCCTTCTTCACAGTCCAACTCTTGCATACATACATGACCAGTGGAAAAACCATAGCCTCGACTAGATGGACCTTTGTTGGCAAAATAATGTCTCTGCTTTTGAATATGCTACCTAGGTTGGTCATAACTTTCCTTCCAAGGAGTAAGCGTCTTTTAATTTCATGGCTGCAGTCACCATCTGCAGTGATTTGGGAGTCCCCCAAAATAAAGTCAGCCACTGTTTCCACTGTTTCCCCATCTATTTCCCATGAAGTGATGGGACCAGATACCATGATCTTCGTTTTCTGAATGTTGAGCTTTAAGCCAACTTTTTCACTCTCCTCTTTCACTTTCATCAAGAGGAAAGTTCCTCTTCACTTTCTGCCATAAGGGTGGTGTCATCTGCATATCTGAGGTTATTGATATTTCTCCTGGCAATCTTGATTCCAGCTTGAGTTTCTTCCAGCCCAGCATTTCTCATGATGTCCTCTGAATAGAAGTTAAATAAGCAGGGTGACAATATACAGCCTTGACATACTCCTTTTGCTATTTGGAACCAGTCTGTTGATCCATGTCCAGTTCTAACTGTTGCTTCCTGACCTGCATATAGGTTTCTCAAGAGGCAGGTCAGGTGGTCTTGTATTCCCATCTCTTTCAAAATTGTAGTTAGCATAATATTAATATTTTCAAAGTTCACCCATGCTTGGATCAGTTCTTTATTTTCTGTGGTTGAATAATATTCTGTTGTATGGATATACCACATTTTATTTATCCATTTATCAGTTGAATGACATTTAGATTGTTTCCACTTTGGGGCTATCATAAATCATGCTGCTCTGAACATTTGCATAAAAATTTTGTATGGATATATGTTTTCATTTCTCTTGAATACATGACTAGAAGTGAAATTACTGGGTTATTTGGTGACTTTATGTTTACCCTTCAGGGGACTTGCCAGACTATTTTTCCAAAGTGGCTGCACCACTGCATTTTACATTCTCCTTAGCAGTGCTGTGAGAGTTCTAACTTTTATACATTTGTCAAGTTGTTATTATCCATCTTTTTATTATGGTCAAGCTAGTGGTCCCTTCTTTCTTATGTGAAGTGTAGAATACTATAGCTACTCCTTTGCATTTTAGTTCCTCATTTAACAATATGTCCTAGAAAATACCCAAATCAGTATAGAGGAATCTTCCTTATTCTTTTATACCTGCAGAGTACTGTGTTATATAAATGTATCATCATTTATTCAATGATTCTCCTATTTATGGATATCTGGTATGCGAGACAACAAAAGAGACTCAGATCTATAGAGTGAACTTTTGGACTCTGGGGGAGAGAGAGAGGGAGTGGGTGGGATGAGATGGGAGAATGGCATTGAAACATGTATACTATCATGTAAGAAACGAATCGCCAGTCGATGTCCGATGCAGGATGCAGAATGCTTGGGACTGGTGCAAGGAGAGGACTCAGAGAGATGGTATGGGGTGGGAGGTGGGAGGGGATTCATGTTTGGGAACGCACGTACACTCGTGGTGAATTCATGTCAATGTTTGGCAAAACCAATACAGTATTGTAAAGTAAACTAAAGTTAAAATAAAAATTACAAAAAAAGAAATAAACATATTAGCAAAAAAAAAATAAAAAAAAATAAAATAAATAAATAAAATTTTCAAATACAGTTGACCCCTGAACAACATGGATTTGAATTGCCTGGGTCTACTTCTATGTGGATTTTTTTTTTTTTTTTTGTATAAACACTGTAGTATTACATAATCTGTGATTGGTTGAATCTACAGATGCAGAACTGTGGATGTGGAGGGCTAACTGTAAAGTCCTTCAAATTTTCAAGTGCACAGAGGACCCCTGGGACCCTTATCCAAGGGCCAACTGTGCAAACAATACTGTAACAAATAACCTCATACATATGTACTTGTATACTGTTGAGGGTTGTCTGTACAAACAACAGTCATGCATGTATATTTTTATATTGCTAGAAGAGTATCTCCAGGGGAGATTCTTAGAAGTGGGATTGCTTAATCAGAAGGTAAGTGCAAAAGTAGCTTTGTTGAAGATTGCCACATTTTCCTCCAGAAGGGATATAATAATTTCCCAAGAACAACATATGAGAGTGTTCGTTTCCCCATATCTTGCCAAAAGAATGCATTTTCTTTTTTTTTTTAAACTTTTTACAGTCTGATATATGAAAATAATACTTATTGTTTATATTGGGCTTCCCTGGTGGCTCAGATGGTAAGGTATCTGCCTGCAATGCAGTAGACCTGGGTTCCATCCCAGGAAGATCCTCTGGAGAAGGGAATGGCAACCTACTTCAGTATTCTTGCCTGGAGAATTTCATGGAAAGAGCAGCCTAGAGGGCTATAGTCCACAGCGTTGCAAAGAGTCAGACACAACTGAGTGACCAACACACACAAACACACACAGTATTTATATTTTAATTTCTCTAATTTGAGTGAGGTTGAAAACATTTCAATTCTAAATCTTTATTTTTTAAATCTTCATTTTCAAATCTTTTTAGTGAGTTTTCTGTTCATCCCTTAATTAAATTTTAAAGAGGTGATGAATGACAAAAATGTCTTTCCTATTTATTACATACTTACCATTTCTAGCAACATTTACTTTCTATGGATGCAAATTTTCATTTGGCAGCATTTTCTATCAGTTTGAAAAATGATCCTTATCATGTTTCTTATTATAGGTCTGCTGGTAACACACTTTTTCATCTTTTGCTTTTCTAAAAAAGGTCTTCTCTTTACCTTCATGTTTTGACAGATATTTTTGCTAGATATAGAAATCTAGGTTGCCAGCTATTTTCTTCCGGGCCTCTATGTTGTTCTGTTGTCTTTGGGCTTACCCCTTCTCTGACAAGAAGTCTGCTGTCATTCTGTTCTTGTTCCCCTGCCTGCCTCCAGGTGATAGTGCACAGCCCCTGAGCACCTAGTGAGCATCTCTGGAAAAGAGTTTTCAGGTTTGTTCAGTCTTCTATTGTGTCTGTACTGCCTTAGCATTTTTATCTGTCATGCTCGCTCACACTTTACCATTAAATGCCTATTAATGGTTTGGCTGGTTACCTTATTCTAATTTTCTAAGGAGGAGAGTAGACTCAGGTCTTTCACATGAAAAGTTTATCACTTTCTGGGATTTTGTTCATTGAAGCCTCTTTGTGTACTCAACTTTGTGACAAGTTTAAAAACATAAAAAAGAGGTTATGACTTTGTACTTTCTCCAGCTTGTGAGTGTGGGAGCAATACTGTCTTGGTCATGTGATCTGAATCTAATAGAGCAGAAGTTCATGGATTCCAATGAGAGTGTTTGCTGTTAGTCAGTTTAGTTCACTTACGCATAATGTTTGCTTACTTTTCATTAAGGCTTTCTGTTGAGATGTGACCATCTTTTATTATAGAAAATGTGGATTTTAGCAAAATGATGTAAAGTATAATTGTTAAACCTAGAAATAATTAATATATATGTTCTTCCACTGTTAAGTGAGGAATGATTGACTTTTGTGTTCAAAACGTTTTATCATCAAAGGATTTGAAGTTCTGTTTTTCTTTTGCATTTCTGTTGAGTTGACACTCCTCTTGCACAGATGTTTAGCAAACTCAAATGCAGGTCTCTACTAGAAAGTGGAATTTTGGGGAATAGGTACAGATTTCCAGTTTGTCTCAATTTCGCTTTTCTCTTGCATTATATGCATGAGGTTTCCTCAGTTTCACCACCAAGATTATGTAACCTCCACAAAAACTTTAATGGCTAAGAAAAGTTTAGACCAAACTTTCAGCTTGTATTAGATAATGTATGTTATGTTATTACATTTGGATTCAAGATGCAATTTGCACAAATAGGTTAACTATTTCATTTCTAGGAGTGAACAAAGTCTCTAACACTTCTTTTGCTTTCTAAAAGAGTAGCAATTCAAGAGGGTTATGTTACTTTTCATTCAAATAAATGTCAGATAGGAGGAAGTGCAATGAAATGTCTTTACATTTAATTGCATCACAGCTGGTTTTGGAATAACTACATATTTTTATTGTTTCAGAAAATATTAGTGTGCTATAAAATCATTATCTTTTTATTACTCTTTCCTAGGTGGATATTCTAAATTTATTAGTTTTTATTTAAGGATCAATCATTTGATAGTATAAGTCTATTTATAACCCACTCCAGTATTCTTGCCTGGAAAATTCCATGGACAGAGGCACCTGGTGGGCTGCAGTTCAAGGGGTTGCAAAGAGTTGGACATGACTGAGGAATTTAGCACATTCATAACTAACTTAGAAAAGCATCTGAGCATTCCACTCTCCTGGTGCTTATAAATCATGTTGAATATTTTTATGTTTGGGCAGTGTTTGTATGAGATGTGTCTTCTGTCCAAGGCATACTTTGCCCACGTTTATTTCTTTCCCATTGCTTGAAATGAAGTAGAATGAGGTACATAAGGGAGAAAGTTGCTTCCTTTCCCCATTCCTACCTATGCCAATAGAAAGAACAGTCATGAACTACCAACACTTTGGCCTTTGAGGAAGGTGTGGTTGGCAGAGGTAGGATGAGGTGTGCAGAGTGAGAAATTATCTTCCTTATCTCTTCCTTTCCTGAACGCTTCCCTCATGTGTGGGGATTTAGCTGCCTTCTCTATCACCCTTTCTGTTACAGAATTACTGGATGGAAACCAGTGAAATAGAGAGAGGGTATAGGATTAAACCAGCAAATTCTGTCCTGAGCCTTGAGTTTTTAAAGCTTTATTCTACCTGGACTAGCTGGAAAGGGAGATGTAGTCTGTGACTTCCATCTTTCATCACCATCATAGGTTGAGTGGCTCTAGAAGTGCACTTAACTTTCCATTGACAAATAGGTAGAGTAGATGATAAAAATGCTTTCAGTTTGCTTAGGACTTTATCATTTATTTTATTATTTTTACAATTTACTCTTAATAAATTTATAAAGTAAGCAGAATCCAGACTGTTAGTTCAACTTTACCTATGAGGTGACTGAGCTGAAAGGATTATTAAGCAAGTTCACACAGTGTGCAAATGGCAGAAGCACATGTAAAACCGAGGGTGCAGACTTTGAATTCTTCTATTATTAATAGATAGAGCTGCTTTTCCACTTTGCAGCCAGCAATTCATTTACCTGGGTAATTGCAGGTTTGAATTTCTAGGGGAGCCTAGTACTGACATCTATGTATTCTGCTCTTATATATACATGTGTGTATACACATATGTATATGTGCATACATATATGTGTATATGTACATACATATATACATATGTATATATGTGTGTGCATGTATATTAGCAAAATGACTAAAAGCGGAGCGTTTTAGAAAAGGAAGAAAAGCTGTATTGGATGGATTGAGAAGAAATACAAAGAAAAATCAAGGGAGAAAAGAATTCCCAAGCGCTTTTAATTTTTCTACTTGTACCTTTTTCTTTGGTCTCTTTTAAGATCTCAACTCTGTTTGGCAGTTTTACTATCAGTTCTTGTTTTCCATATCCTGAAGTCACACATATATTTAGCTTGTTGTTTGCAAATTCACTCATTCAGCATCTATTGAATCCCAACTGTATACTAACCACTGTATTTGGCCTAGGAATTAAAAAATAATTTTTAAGAATTTCCTGCTTGCAAGAAGTATGTGTAACAGTATAGTGAGCAGGACACAAAATTTAGCAGAGAACACAGTCCTTCTATTGATTACAAATAATGATCACGTGCATTAATTTTTCCCTCCCTCTGCCATTGTCCTTTCCCATTGCTGCTTTACCTAAGAATTCTATTTTCTTGAGTAAATGGTTTTTTAGAAAACCCTCTTTTAGAGCCTATTCATTCTGAATGGGCTTTGCAAAGGCACACGGTTCTCTTTACTTATTTTACAAACTCAGAAAAAGTATGACTTTCAGTCAGAAAACATCTACAAACACTGTTTATCCTCTTTAGAAAAGATTCTAAACAAGGACCTACTTACTTAATGGCACACGGAACTATATTCAATGTCCTGTGATAAACCATTATGAAAAAGAATATATATATATATATATATAAACTGAATATATATAACTGAATCACTTTGCTGTACAGTCAAAATTAACACAGCATCATAAATCAACTGCATTTCAATGAAACAAATTTTAAAAAATGCCATATCTTTCTCTGTGTAAACGTTGTCTAGTATTATTGGGTTGACCAAAAAATTTGGGTTTTTCCGTAAGATCTTATAAGAACATTTTGGCCAACCCAATATTTTGTAGAACGACACATTTTGCTATTATGATAGAGTGGAGGCTCTCAAAGTGTGGTTCATGGAAGCCTGGGGGTCCCTAGAACCCATTTAGAAATCTAGAAAGTCAAAACTATTTTCATAATTAAAGGAAAACATTCTCTTTTCACAAGACTTCTGACATCAAATGTGGATTTTTTCCCACACTGATGACTACTTCTCTGACTCCCTGGACATCAATTGGTGTTCAGTGATTCAGTTCAATGCTGACATTAACTACCTAGGCTGAGATCCCACATGTTAAGAGCTCATTGCCACAAGACTGCCTCCACTTCAGACACTATCATAAGCCCCAGTTCTCACATACTTATTCAACAGAACAGCTACAAATTGGGGATTCCCTGATCCTCTCCTCAAGTGGATCACTTTCCAGAGGAGCTGAGAGAACTCAGGAACAGTTTATTAAATGGGGCTCCCGTGTCCTCACTGGGTAAGACACTCCTAGCTCCTCAGTGTGGTCACTGATTCAGATGCATTCTGAACACTTTTGTTTGGGATTTATTTGGAGGTTTCATTATGTAGGTGATACTGATTAAATTATTGGTCATTGGTGTTTAACTCAATCTCCAGTCCCTCCTAAAGGAAATTATCCTGAATATTCTTTTGAAGGACAGATGCTGAAGCTGAAACTCCAATACTTTAGCCATCTGATGTGAAGAACTGATGCTTTCATTGGAGAAGACCTTGATGCTGGGAAAGATTGAAGGGAGGAGAAGTGAATGACAGGTTGAGATGGTTGGATGGCATCACCAGTTTGATGGAAATGAATTTGAGCCAGCTCCGGGAGTTAGTGATGGATTGGGAAGCATGGCTTGCTGCAGTCCATGGGGTCTCAAAGAGTTGGATGCAACTTAGTGACTGAACAACAACCATCCCTCTCTCTTTCCTGAAAGAAATTTAATTTTTGTTAAGATTTATGTTGTAAAATGATATACTTATGGTCTCCTTAACATGGAAAAGTTGACATTTTAAGTAAAAAGACCACTTAAAACAGACCAAAATATCATGATAAATAGCCAAGAAAGAAAAAAAGGTTTGATTATGATGTCATCTTAAAATGAAATTATATATTATACAATGTTATGTATGTTATATTTGTATTACCAAGAATGATTCAAGGTTTGATTTTAATGGGTATAATTTTTCAGACAAAATAATATGAAAACAGATAATCTTCACTTCATCCTTATGCATTATAATCATGAAGAGTCATTTGTCCTGAAGATCAGTTGTCTTAAATGTCTGTTTTAATCCTTTTTTAGTCATCATTCTTATCTCTTCCTATCATTCTTTCCTTTTTCTCTAGACTGATTGTTGACCAGTCTAATTTTGCTGGACATTAATTTATCAGTAGCTTTGTGTATGTTTTAGGTAATCTTTCAACTTCAATTTCCATTTGCAAAGGAAATGTATAGTATTATCAGATATCTCAACGTCATTGAGAGACCTGTGCTCCCATGTATCAGCAGACACTAGGGTCGTCTATGGAATGGTGCTGGTTTAAGAGGGAAACTTTCAGATTAGGATGACTTTTGCTTCTATATGAAACCTCAGAATACAAAGCACTCACAGAATGGATACTTAGGTAAAGATAACAAGTTCAAGTATATGCTTAAGTATAGAAACTCGCAAGCTTACTGAATTCCACCTTTTAAGTATTTCCAGATCCCTGTTTTCTTGGACAGAGAGACATAACATTCATGCTGAGATAGACTGAACTGATGGGTGCTCTTCCAAAATAGCAGAACATCCTGTTTCTTTGCATAGCTATTGCTTATGGAGGATGCCCCTTATTAAATAATAAGCAAATCAATATGCATTTTATATTAAAAGTAGAAAGAAAAAAAAGAAAAGTAGAAAGAAAAAATTTGATAAATAAAACTTTAGGAAGGTAACTGAATACGTCAGTCAGTCAGTTCAGTTGCACAGTCGTGTCTGACTTTTTGTGACCCATGGACTGCAGCACGCCAGGCCTCCTTGTCCATCACCAACTCTCAGAATTTACTCAAATTCATGTCCATTGAGTTGGTGATGCCATCCAACCATCTCATGCTCTGTCACCCCCTTCTCCTCCTGCCTTCAATCTTTCCCAGCACCAGGGTCCTTTCCAATGAGTCAGTTCTTCTGATCAGGTGGCCAAAGTATTGGAGTTTCAGCTTCAGCATCAGTCCTTCCAATGAATATTCACTGATTTCCTTCAGGATGGATTGGTTGGATCTCCTTGCTGTTTCCAAGGGACTCTCAAGAGTCTTCTCCAACACCACAGTTCAAAAGCATCAATTCTTCTGCACTCAGCTTTCTTTATAGTCTAATTCTCACATCTATACATGTAGAAAATACAATCTTATTGTTCATTTTCCTCAAAGTAACATGTGTATATACCAGAATTATAATTTGTGTTTCTAGATCTATGTTTCTAAAAAAGAATCAAGAGCATTTTTGCTTTCCTTTGAAAGTATATTGATTTTATGATACTATTTAAACTTAAGATTTTAAAAGAAAAATGTCTATCATAAGTCTCTTTTTTGCTGTTTGGTTTATTGTAGATTCCAATTTGTATCTTAACCAAAATATGTAATAAGTCATATATCATACAGTGTTTTGTAATCATCTGCTTGATTTTTTAAATTTAAAAACATTATGTATGTATCAAAAAGAAAACAAGAAAATGGAACTTTTAAAAGAAATTCTTTATATCTTAAAATGATGGTAATATTTCATTGTGAAAATCAGACAGGCCCACTAATAGAAAATACAAGGAGGCAGGAAAGTAGGAAAAAAGCCCACCAGAGCAACTATTGACATTTCCAATATTTTCTTTCAGTTTTTCCCTATGCTTCATAAATTTTATATGTTTCAAATCAAACTGAAGATGATATTTGTTTTCCTTTTTTTTTCTTTATAGTAAAAAGAAGAAAGTGTAAAAAACCCTTAAGTGGAGTCTTGCACACACTAAGCCGCCTTCGCCATTATTTTTGTCAGAGCAGAATAGTATGAGTTAGTTCATGGTGGTCATGTTTATAATGATGTTTTGAGTCTATTTACCTGCATCATATCATCCCATCTACTGAAGAATGAAACAATGGCATTGCAACCCACTCCAGTATTCTTGCCTGGTGAATCCCCATGGACAGACGAGCCTGGCAGGCTGCAGTCCATGGGTTCACAAAGGACAGACTGAGTGACTAAGCACAACACTAGTATATTCATCTTACAGGCAAGAGAAGAGTCTTAGAGATTTGGTGATTTGTCCAAGGTTTTGTTGTCATTAGGGCTTCCCTGGTGGCTCAGATGGTAAAGAATCTGCCTGCAATGTGGGAAACCTGGGTTTGATTCCTGGGTTGGGAAGATCCCCTGGAGAAGGGAAAGGCTACCCACTCCAGTATTCTGACCTGGATAATTTCATGAACTGTGTAGTTCATGGGGTTGCAAAGAGTTGGACAGTACTGAGCAACTTTTACTTTATTGCCATTAAGTGCCTGGGGCTGGAACCCAGATTTCATTTGCTTTCAAAACCTTTAATTTTAACCTTGATCTTTGTTGCTAGCCATGTCAAGGTGGTTGATTATTATTGAAAAGAAAAAGAAGCCAGGTTGCCTAGCGGTCATCACAGTCATGGAGACCACCTTTCCAGATTTGTACTTTCCTGGTTGAGGGATTGTGACATTACCTTTTGGAAGGGGAGATCTGAGTTTATCTTACTAAGCTGGGGCTTTCTCCATAGTCTAGGAAAATTGAGACAGTAGTTCCCCAAACCCCTGGAGTGTGCTGGCTGCTGCAGGTGGTCCTCTACTGGAGGGCCAGAGGAGTGCATGGTGGCAGCCTGCGCAAGGATGCGCAGTTTAAGTCTGCCGTGGCGCACTCGTGAACCAGAGCACTGCGGTGGTGACTGGCCAGTGCTAATCCACCTGGGGAAGGTCATTGTGATTAAGACAGCAGTCTTCAAAGTCCTTTTGGGGAAATATGACCAGGATGACAACTGGGATGAAAAAATTATCCAGAAACTGCAGATTTCTGCTGTCACTCTGCAACCCAGCTACAACCTCATCCTGCTCAATGCTGACATTGCTACTCTGAAGCAGCCTCCTAGACAAGGCCTACACCAGCACCTGTGTCAAGCCCATCTTCCTCTCTGCCAACCTCAACATCTTTTCCTGAGAGTCCCATATACAGAGGCTACTGGAAGGCTCTGGCAACATGAGGAGCACTGGCTTCAAGAATCATCACTGTGCTCTGGGGGTGGTCTGGATGGTAGACTTGTTGCTGTGTGAGGGGTGGCATTGAGTGTCATGGAAAGCATGTTCTTACTTGCTGGGACCCCACCTCCTTTCCCCATATTTGCATGGCAGGTGTGTGTGTGTGTGTGTGTGTCAATGTGTATGTGAATGTGTATGTCTGTGTGTGGTCTGCCCATCCATCCATCCATGTGGTTGCATGAGCCAGTATGGACCTGAAATGTGATTTCTTTTCCCCTGTGGATTTGGCTGTTCCAGGAAAAGGCTTCTGATTTCAGGGACAAAACTCAGTGGAGGACTAGTAAAACTCAGTTTCTGGTAAACCACTGGCTCCTGACTGCTTAGACAGTCACTGGGAAGACAGGAGGTTGTGCAAAAACTGAATTCTTTGATAAGAGACCATTATGAATATGAAAGCAAACCTCCCCATTCAACTAACCCAGTGGCCCTCTCCATCCTTCAATGGAGTGAAGGACATGGGTAGCTCTGGTCAACAGAAGGCTAACTGGAAGAGCTGGATTTCAGGAGACCTGTTTGGAGGCTCCAGTCACACCAAGTTCCAAACTGCTGCCTGCAAACAGCCTAGGACAGTGGAGTTTGGTGGGGTGCATTCCTTTTTGCACACTGTTACACTATAGTGTGGTCCTTTTACTTTCCAATCTCCTGTTCACATACAAACAATTTTAAAAAAGGCTGGTTTCTAACCTATCAAAAACAAACTAAAAAGCAACCCCCCCCCCACCTCCTTCTCAAACAAACAAATGAAACAAGAGAAGGAAAAAACCCTTGGGGTGGAGTGAATGCCTGGTAGCTTGGTATTTAAAGACATTGAATGCATGGAGAAGAAACAAGATAAGGAACCTGAGTCTGTTGAATGAACACAAGGGGAAATGCCTCCAGGAAGTCAGAGGGAAAAATGTTTTCTGAAAGGAGTGGAAGAGAGGAGCCCAGCTAAGAATCTCATGGGTCACAAGTAGAAGGGAGGAACAGGAAGACCAGAAAGTGACTGAGATAAAAACTGAAGTAAAGCAGCTCAAGACTTTTTGTGAGTTAGTCCCTGGCAGTGGAATTAGGGGATGATTTCCTCTGAATGGAAGAGGAAGAGAAGATGGTATGAAAGGCACTCCAGGGGCTGAGTGGGTGGTGAAGCATTTGTACTTGAGATGCCAAGGACATGTGCAAATTCTCTAATGAGCGTTTTCTAACATCAAGTTCAACTGGTACTAAAGATATTTTAATTTGGCATGTGGCTAGAGTTTGATTTAATCTATCTTGTCACTTGATGAGGTGAGCTGCCTTTGTCCCCATGATTATAGCCAATGCAGTGTCTCTACTTATGTAAGGAAGCAGGACCTTATGGGGCCTTGGTGGGGCAGACACCCACTCATTTCCTCTGCTTCAGCTCCTCTCTGAAGTACCTAGGTAATAGTATCTGATGTACATTCCCTGAGCTGTTTTACAGATGCTAAAACCCCCATCAAATGCAAGAAATTAACTACTTGATGACCGTGATCACATATTCAGTTCAGCTCAGTTCAGTTCAGTCGCTCAGTTGTGTCCGACTCTTTGTGACCCCATGAATCGCAGCACGCCAGGCCTCCCTGTCCATCACCAACTCCCAGAGCTCACTCAGACTCACGTCCATCAAGTCAGTGATGCCATCCAGCCATCTCATCCTCTGTCGTCCCTTTCTCTTCCCGCCTCCAGTCCCTCCCAGTATCAGAGTCTTTTCCAATGAGTCAACTCTTCGCATGAGGTGGCCAAAGTACTGGAGTTTCAGCTTTAGCATCATTCCCTCCAAAGAAATCCCAGGGCTGATCTCCTTCAGATCTCAAGAGTCTTCTCCAACACCACAGTTCAAAAGCATCAATTCTTCGGCACTCAGCTTTCTTCACAGTCCAACTCTCACGTCCATACATGACCACTGGAAAAACCATAGCCCTGACTAGATGGACCTTTATTGGCAAAGTAATGTCTCTGCTTTTGAATATGCTATCTAAGTTGGTCATAACCCTGAAATGACCCTCCCTCACCTTGTCTCTAAAAACGCTCTGCTGAAAACGGCACTATTTCATCCCTTTTTATGGTTGAGTGATATCCAATGGTATACATGTACCACATGTTTA
Source organism: Redunca redunca (assembly GCA_006410935.1). Taxonomy (NCBI): domain Eukaryota; kingdom Metazoa; phylum Chordata; class Mammalia; order Artiodactyla; family Bovidae; genus Redunca; species Redunca redunca. The sequence continues at coordinate 654,815 of SJYQ01002356.1, read as the reverse complement.
TCCATTCTTCTGTTGATACAAAACAGTGCAATTTGCAGAAATGTGGATAGATCTTAAAGACTGTCATGAAGAGTGAAATCATAAAGAGAAAAACAAATATTGCACAATATGGCTTACAAATGGAATCTGAAAAATGGTACGGGCAAACTTTATTTATAAAGCTTGGTGTCCATAAGTTGTAGAGAACAGATATAGAGAATGAACTTATGGACCCCAAGGTGGGAAGTGGGGGGGTGGAATGAGTTGGGAGATTGAGACTGACATATATACACTGCTATGTATAACAGATAGCTAATAGGAACCTACTGGATAGCACATGGAACTCTACTAAGTGCTTTGTGATAATCAAAATGGGAAGGGAATCTAAAAAAAAAAAAAAGAGGGGATATATATAACTGATTCACTTTGCTGTGCAGCAGAAACTAACACGACATTGTACAGCAATTATACTCCAATAAAAATTTTAAACAAATGCCTTGCTGAAACCTGTTGGGGAGTTCAGGTGTCTTGGGTACTAGCTGCTCTGGACTCTGCTTGACGCCCTGCAATAAACACTGTGTTTCCCTTCACCACAAACTCATGTCATTATGCTGACTTTGCTGCATGTGGGAGAGGGGATCCAAGTTCGGCTGAGTAACACTTTCAAGACAATAAAAGATATAGCTCACTTTAAATATCCTGAAAGTTTATACAACTTCAGATTTTAAATATCAGTCTTTGATTGACTCTCTTTGCTTTGATTTGACTCTCTTTTCCGGAGGTCAGAAAGAGGGGTTAACTGTTTATGTTGACTACAGGGAATGCTACTGCTTATGTTAACCTATGTTTGTAGGTTTGGAGGAGGGTATTCCTAGCATTTGCTGCAGTTGGCTTACTCAAGTTTAAATGCGAACCAAGATTCAGAACCAAGATTTTGTTGGACCAGTGGTAAGACTCCGGAAATCAAGCCATTGGTTAAGCTGAATCTGGCCCAGATAATTTAAAGCCTTGGGGGAATAGTCATAAGATCATAATTTTGGCCTAAAGATATTGTAATGCTGTTTTTTCATAAGTCAGTTCATAGTGAACTTTGTTAGTTTTTTTCCTGAAACATTTTAATAATATACTGTCCTTAAGGAAAAGTTTATGTAATGCTTACGTTTTGACTTATTTTATAGAACACTCAAGTAATGTTTAACAAAGACTTTTTCTCAAGTGCTTACTATTTTGAAATCACTGTGTTTGATGCTATATTTAATTTCTTTCTCAATATGCCCCGTTTTGAAATTTATACTATTCAATATTTTGGTATTTCCAAGGTCACTCATCTTTTCTCATAATAAATCTGATAACAAATCTTGATTTTTGAGGTGTTACATTTCATATCCATGTGTCCACACAAAATTAATGTATTGTGTGTATTAAATATTCTTCATCAATGAATATTTTCATCCTTAGTTCTTATAAGCCTAGAGTACTTGCAAGAATATTTTGGTGAATGATTTAATCCATGGAAATTATGGGTCTTAATGAAAATTTATTGAATGGGCAAAAAAAAATAATAAACTTGGACTGATTACCAGTGTATTAAAAACAGAGGAGAATCAAGAATGGGAATATAACCACATTCTTTTTTTTTTAATTTAAATTTATATCAAAGGAGTGAAAAGTGGAAGAGCTCACAGTGCCATTATAATAGTGCGGGTATATTTTCAGCACCTAAGAACTCTAAGTTGAAATACATCATGTGGGATGCTATTTCTACAACTGCATTTTTGGAGATAATTTAGAAAATAAACACATATCAGTGTACTCATTTGATCACATGGAGAACAGTAAACAGAAGTTCTACTTATCCCCCAGGGCCTTTGTCATTATTAAACAGGAATAATCCATCCAGAGCTTCTGAACTAAGTTATCCAATAAGCATAGAAGTTAAACATTACCTGAGAATGCTAGAAAAATTTCTAGGCATTCATTTTCAAAGCAGATAAACTATGACAATCACTACAGCATTATTGCAGGTTTAATTCCTTAAACATTTTGCAGTTATTAAATTCTAAGTAGGGGCTTTCCAGGTTGTGCTAGAGGTAAATATGTCGCCTGCCAATGCGGGGGACATAAGAAATGCAGGTTTGATCCCTGGGTTGGGAAGCTCCCTGGGAGGAAGGTATTCTTGCCTGGAGAAGCCTGACAGAGGAAACTGGTGGGCTATAGTCACATGTGGTCACACACTACTGAAGAAAAAATTTTTCTTGGTGAAACAGTGTTGTGCTGTGCTTAGTTGCTCAGTCATGTCTGACTCTGCGACCCCATGGACGACCCCATGTGTGACCCCACCAGGCTCCTTTGTCCAGGGGGATTCTCCATGCCCTCCTCCAGGGGATCTTCCCAACCCAGGGATCAAACCTAGGTCTCCCACATTGAGGGTGGATTCTTTACTGTCTGAACCACCAGTGAAAAGTGAAATTTCTTAGTCATGTCTGACTCTTTGCAATCCCATAGACTGTAGCCTACCATAAACTGTAGCCTACAGGCTTCTCCATCCATGGGATTTTCCAGGCAAGAGTACCGGAGTGGGTTGCCATTTCCTCCTCCAGGGGATCTTCCCAACCTAGGAATAGAACCTGGGTCTCCTCCATTGTAGGCAGATGCTTGACCCTCTGAACCACAGAGAAGCCCATAAATACTGGAGTGGGTAGCATATCCCTTTTCCAGGGGCTATTCCCTACGTAGGAATAGAACCCGGGTGTCCTGCATTGCAGGTGGATTCTTTACCAGCAGAACTACCAGGCAAACAGTGTTAGGTGATATAAATGAGTGGGCTAGTCTTCATTCTCTTTAACATTATGAAACCAATTAAAGAAACATTCAAAACTTCTTTTAAAATATATAGTCTAAATGAGCAGAATTTTGAGGGGTATTGAGAAGCTAATCACTTTAATTCATTTTTAGCATCACAAACATAAGACACAGATTAATAACAAATAGGTATTCCATACTTGAGTAACTGGAGAACGGAATGTTTTGCCAGTTAAAGTGGTTAGCTTCTGGATATCCACTCAAAATTCTGCTCATTTAAACTGCATATTATGAAAGAAGTTTTGAACGTTTCATTAATTCCTAGGAAAGTCTCTTTCTTGTTAAGGTACAAGTAATATATATCCTAATATGAATCAAATCATTTGGGGGAAATCCTTCCTAAAGTTTTAAGCTTGACCATGAGTACAGCTTTTAAGACCTTAATTAGAGAAATAAACCTGCATTATTTAAACAGTTCCTATATAGTCCTGTATGCAAATCTATTTTTCATGTATTCAAAGAGATTAAGAAAAATTCTTGCAAAAGCCAACTTCAAGATCTTCAGAAAAATATTCCTAACTGAATGTAAATCTGCAAAGCTGCCCAGTTAGCCTCATTGATTAGCTTCTAATTCAGCATTTCCTGGCTGACTTGGGAAGTATTGGTGAATCTCAGTGACTGAATGACTCTTGACTCTGATGCTGGGCATCACTTCTTGCTTTTAGCCCAACCCTCAAGAAAAGGTGGACTTTCCAGGTGACACAGTGGTAAAGAATACTCCTGCTAAGAGACATGTGTTCAATCCCTGGGTGGGGAAGATCCCCTGGAGTAGAAAATGGCAATCCACTCCAGTATTCTTGCCTGGAAAATTCCATGGCGAGAGAACCCTGGTGGGCTACAGTCCATGGGTTTGCAAAGAGTCAGACCTGACCGAGCACACACACACAAGCAAAGGCTTTCAAACATCACTGTTCTGTTTTACTATGCCTGCCAATGAAAAACATCACCAAAGAGGCTAAATAAAAAATGAGATTTCCAAGAAATATTTTCTAAACAGAACAGCCAATTTCAGTGATGGATTAAGCAAAATGGTAGCCAAGCTTTTTCTCTTGTCATTATTTGACCAATATTTCCAAATATATTATTCAGTATTCTCAGTTGTCAAGTTCCTGAAGCATCTTTTCAACTGCTAATACACCTCCCAATTTGTGATTAATGAACAAAGCATGTATACACAATTCCTTTAAAATAAATACAGCACCTGGGGATTTTAGAAAATTCAGGGATTTTCAAGTAATTGAGAGCTTTGAAAAGAGCACTTTGGAAGTCAAACCTTAGAATCAGTTTGCAGTGAGGGAACTATAAGCTTTTTGGTAAAGAGACGGAAAATGGAAAGCAAGAGAATTCTCATTCTATAAAGAGGACTCAAATCAGTGCAAAATATGATTTTTTTCTTGAATTGAATAACTCAATATTCATGAGGTAGATTTCCACCCCTGCCCCACCCTCCTCTGCCCCCTCACATATATCTTGCTTTTTAGCCTTAGCAGTGAACTCTATTATAATTAATGTCTTTTACATATGTGTGAAATTAGTCAGGAATGAAACGAACTCCAGATCTCTGGATCCTTGCCTCTCTTCCATGGAATTACTGGTGGACTATGAAGTACTGTACCATGAGGGAAGAATATGAAGGCCAATGTGTCTACTTATATGTGTCTGCATATAACTTGTTATTATTTGCAAGTCTTAATGCTAACCATCACTTCAAGTTTTATAGGATGTAATCTGGTACATGTAAATAAAACTCAGGGTTCTTGAAACCAAAACAAAAGTAGCATATCGCAATCAAAGAGCAGATGTTTTAGGATGTCAAGCTGAATATTTATGGTCTTGTTTCAAGCCAATCACTGAAACTGACAATTTGTCACAAATTATTTGCCTGTCTAAAGAAGCAATTTCATTAGAAAGATGTTTAAAAATTTGCTTTTCAAACAAACCAATTAATAAAAAAACCTCAGATTTTTAATCTTACGGAAAGGAAAGAAATTCAATACAAGACTGAGGTAGAAAAATTCTACAAATACATTCAAAAGTTTCTGATTAGTAGTAACAAGTGACCCATAACAACTAGCTCAGATATCTCTTAGTTAGATTGTGCTAAACACTCCAATTTACCTGAAAGTTGAAAAAATTACTCTCAATTTGGTTTCTGCTAATTTAAATGCTCAATCAAATTAACTTTAGTGATTAAATTTGATATAAAAAACATATTTGATGAACATCTTATTTATTAGTTGGTCTTGGAAGTGTTTCCAGTTTTTTCTGGGTCTTTAGAGAAGGGCTCAGAAAGAAACTTGAGAATCTATTTTTTGTAGACAAACACATCATTTTTCCTTTTTATTTTAGATGAGGGATACAATTACAGTACCCACTCCAGTGTTCTTGCCTGGAGAATCCTATGGACAGAGGAGCCTGGTGGGCTGCAGTCCATAGGGTTGCAAAGAGTCATAAACAACTGAAGCAACTTAGCATGCACACACAATTACAGTAAGTCTCCTATAAAGGAAGAAGTTCCATTCTGAGAGCATATTCGTAAGTCTAATTTGTTCATAAGTCCAATTTGTTCGTAAGTCCAACAAAGTTAGCCTCGGTACCCAACAAACACAATTGGTTATATAGTTCAGTTCAGTTCAGTCTCTTGGTTGTGTCCAACTCTTTGCGACCTCATGGAGTGCAACATGCCAAGCTTCCCTGTCCATCACCAACTCCCAGAGCTTGCTCAAACTCATGTCCATCAAGTTGGTGAGCCAGCCAATCATCTCATCCTCTGTCATCCCCTTCTTTTCCTGCCTTCAATCTTTCTCAGCATAAGTTATATAGTGCTGTACTTTAACAGGTTTATGATACTTTTCACACAAATAATACATAAAAAGCAAACACAAACACACAAAAATAAACTATTTTGAATCATACCGTACAGTACCTTGAAAGGTACAATAGTATAGTACCAGAGCTGGCATACCAGGGCTGGCATCTAGTGAACAGGCAAGAAGAGTTGCTGACTGCAGGAGGAAGAGGAGGTGGGAGATTGCAGAGCTGAAAGATCATCAGCAATAGGAGATGGAGGGCAAGCTGAAATTTTACTCATGCCCGACACTGATGGCACAGGTTCTGGTTCCTTGCTGGATTTAATTCTATCTACCCACTTGAAAAAATGGTCCAGTGATGTCTGTGTAGTAGCTCATTTTTTTTTTATCATGAAAATGAAAGTCACTCAGTCATGTCCAACTCTTTGCGACGCCATGGACTATACAGTCTGTGGAATTCTCCAGCGTAGAATACTGGAGTGGGTAGCCTTTCCCTTCTCCAGGGGATTTTCTCAACCCAGGGATTGAACCCATATCTTCCGCATTGCATGCGAATTCTTTACCAGCTGATCCACAAGGGAAGCCCAAGAATACTGGAGTGGATAGTCTATCCCTTCTCCAGTGGATCTTTCCGACCCAGGAATCAAATTGGGATCTCCTGCATTGCAGGCGGATTCTTTACCAACTGAGCTATCAGGGAAGCTTTCTCATCACAGATGACATGATAACACTGGACTGCATTCTGAACGCCTGCTGCAACCTTCATGTACCAGTCTATATTGGGGTGCTTTGCCTCAAAAATTAACAGTGCCTCTCAGATGCAGAAAATCCCCTTGCCGTTTCCTGCATCATGAGTCTCTTTGGTTCTTCAGTTTCTTCTTCCTCTTGATTCTCTTGGCTCTTTCTCTGGGACTCCATTTCCAACAGTACTTCATCAGTAAGCTCCATGTTTACATCTTTGAAAGTTCAAAACGTGAAGGTTCATATGTAGAGGACTCACTGTACTCACCATATTTCTCTTACCCTAAGACATGGAAGTTCATAATTAAGTAGAACCATAAATAATGGCACTTAAGTCTAAACGGTTTAGTGAAACTTGAGCCCTCCATTCAACATCTCTAGCCCCTTGTTATTCTGTCTTTACTGGAGTGTTTCAGCAACATGTTGTCTAACTGAGCTTTAAAGTTGTATCAGCCACAAATCCACTCAGATTTTTGAGTGCCTACTATATGACAAAAACATAGTCCTAAGAAATGGAGATACTACATTAAAGCAAACACAATCCCTGGTCTGTGTGGAATATATAGACTATTTTTTTCTCTTTTTCATTATGTCAAATCTTATATCTCTGCATCTATCTTTTGTTATCAGTTTTCATCATATCTACCTTTTGCTCCTATCATCTGAAAACTTAACTAGGCCTTCTTTTGTTTACTGAGGTATACACTGATCTTTACATGAAATCTGATTTTTAAGGCGGTTTGAAGGTGAAAATTTGAGTTAGCAGTGGTATAGTTTACCTGTAAAACATTTCAGCTAAAACCTGCATGATTCTGAGGTGTTAAAACAGATGTACTGAAAATTTTACCATTTTCTCTCCTCTAGTTCACATTCCTAAGCTTGCTTCATTAAAGCTCAGTGAGTAAAACTGATTGACAAGTAAAGCAATGTAAATGCAAATGTCTCAATCTGTAATAGGATAGCCTCTTTAGAAGGGAACTGATGGCTCTGTAAATAAAATACTCACTAAGTACTTATTCATATATTGAGAATCACCTGCAAAAAATATCATTTTGTCCTTAGAAATATTTTGTTGTTGCTTTATTGATAGTCACCAAAATTATTTTTTAATAATTTAAAACTTATTTTTCTGCAGGTTATATATGAGAAAGAATTCAGCATACAGTCTCATGCACTAGAAGACCAATTATTCTTTGAACCAAAGCTACCACCACCAATAATGGAATGCCAACCATATTTTCTTAATTGGCTCATGAATATGTTAAAGGGCTAGAGTTATGACTCTGCATATTTACTAATCCTATGTTTTCCTATTTATCTAGTAATATGAACTTTGACAAAGAATTTATATTGACTTGATTTATTTTTAATTTATGAAAAACCATATTTTATGTCTCAGTTTAATATCTTCACAGTATATACAGAATAACTAATAATTTTATCATTCCAAAACATGGTATATGGATTATATTCAGATCTGACCTTTTATTTTATATTAATGCAAAATCTCCTCTTCAATACTTCTAAATGTTACTTCTACTTTGTTAAGTAGATCCAGATGTTGTAATTGTCCTTATACAGAATATTATCTGTCATCATTGTTTTCATTATGAATGAAAGCATCCATTTTATTAGCATGATCCTCTATCAACACTCTGGTGCTAACTATGTTCTAGTTGATAAATATTGGCAAAAGGGATCATCTGAATAAAAGGAGGAGAAAGCTTCTGGAATCTTTTTATTTCTGTTACAATGACTATCTTTTTGCTTTCAGATCAGGAAGAACCAGAAGAAGTATGGAAGCATTTGTCATCCTGGAATAGAAGGTCTGGCACCAATCATGAGGATAATTCAGTTAATGATGGAAGAAAAAGCAGAAAGGAGAGAAAAGTTCCAATGTGTGAACAGATCTAAGTGGGGAATTAAGTCACAAACCAAAGTGTTGTTTGCTGTACAATTACTCTTCACTCCCAAGCACAGTTGCCACGTCCAGCTGTCAGAATGAAAGGACTGTTTCCTAATGTATTGTCCTATCCAGGCTGAATCCATGGGAAATCAGCCTGTTGATATAATTGGATCACATTTTTGCCTACTAGTGAGTGAGATATGAAAATTTTCACTACTGTGTACCAGCTCAGTGCTTCTCAACCTTGGTTCTGGTCATGGACATTCTTGAGATAAAATCAGATAATATATATAAACCCTCTTCTCAAAAAAGTGCGCGCACGCACACACACACACACAAATTTCTGTAAACAATTTGAAGTGACTCACTTGTTTCCAAATACCCAATTATGATTCTCCCTTGGGCCATAGATTTCAGGTTAAGGATCTTCTATATTAGAGACAAGGGAAGTAGTTTTTTATCCGTATTCCATGTATCAGATATAATAATAATAATTTATCATTGTTGTTCACTTGCTGTGTATGACTCTTTGCAACCCCATGGACTACAGCATGCCAGGCTTCTCTGTCCTTCACTATCTCCTGGAGTTTGCTCAAACTCAGATCCATAGAGTTGGTGATGCCATCCAACCATCTCATTCTCTGTCACCCCCTTCTCCTCCTGCCCTCAATCTTTCCCAGCATCAGGGTCTTTTCCAATGAGTTGGCTCTTTGCATCAGGTGTCCAGAGTATTGGAGCTCTAGCTTCAGTATCAGTCCTTCCAATGAATACTCAAGGTTGATTTCCTTTAAGACTGCCTGGTATGATCTTCCTATCCAAGGGACTCCAGCACCACAGTTCGAAAGCATCAATTCTTCTATACTCAGTCTTCTTTATGGTCCAACTCTCACATCTGTACATGACTACTGGAAAAACCATAGCTTTAACAATACAGAACTTTGTTGGCAAAATGATGTTTCTGCTTTGTAATATGTTGTCTAGGTTTGTCATAGCTTTCCTTCCAGGGAGCAAGTGTCTTCTAATTTCATGGCTGCAGTCACTGTCTGCAGTGATTCTGAAGCCCAAGAAAATAAAGTCTGACACTCTTTCTATTGTTTCCCCATCTATTTGCCATGAAGTGATGGGACCAGATGCCATGGTCTTAGTTTTCTGAATGTTGACTTTTTAATAGTAATAATAAGCTAAAAATTATATTATAATAAGCACTTTATATGGACTATCTTTCAATAGCCCAATGAGTTAGTTTTATCATCCTCATTTTTAAAATAAGCTGATGAGCATCAGAGACTTGTTTGTAGTTAAGCAACCCATCATTGAGGACTTCAGAATACTAAATAGTCTCTTCATTGGTACTTACTGCTACATTTTCTCACTCTCTTTTCTCTGTTTTCTATCCTGTGTAGCTAATATTCCAAATTGTGTTCAGGACAGATTCCTGGCTCTCAGATCCCTAGAATATCACTTTGTTTCCCCTTGCATTCATCCAGGCCAATATTTACTCATTTCTCCACTGCAAGCTCCTACTCTGCTTTATGGCTGGCCTTCTGTGTCACACTGTCTCTAATTTCACCAGCTGCCCAGCATCTAAATCTTCTGATATATAAGCCCCATACCCTCATGTACCCTCCCCCGACCAAAAACCCCTCCAGGTTTAGTTCCACATCTGTTCCTAAGCCAATGCTAATTGAGGCAGGAAGTAGATCTTGGCATAGTGAGTCTTGGAATTAAATTACTTTAACAAGATCCATTGATCTAAACTCCAACAGCTGGGCCCCCACGTGTCCATGTCTGCCAACCAGATAGGAATCCAATGTGTTTTGTTTATGCTTTATGTGCCTCTGTATTTTCCAGTTCAAGGTATTCCCTTTGACAGCCTGTGAAGACTTTTATTCTCTTGCAAATTAAATAAAAGAATATCCCTTGAGAGTTAAAATGTTAGGTAATAGACCAAAGCATAGATAAGTTAAGTTATAGGAAAAGCAAAGACAGGTGTCATGCTAACAGGATCTGATTGTGATGTGGTTATCAAAACAGATTTATTTAAATAAAGACTATCTCTTATAAAATCAACCTTTGCCAGTCATAGAAATAGAGAACATAAAGAGTTACAGAAGGTAAATCTTGGCAGTACTAATGCAAGAATAGTCAAGGGAATGGTTGCTTTCTAAATACCCACTTTGAGACTCAAAAACTTCCTTCCCAAGAAAGACATCCCTCTTATGAAGAGAGAAGCAAGAAACTGAAGGTTATGGACGCAGCAAGTTCTATATCCATTCACAACAAGAAAATTTTATAATAAAGTAGATGTGTTTTATGTTATCTTAGCCTAACGGCATTAAGCAATTTATACATCATATCACCCCTGCTTACTTAGTTACTATCTAATTATGATTTGTTTTTTCAATTAGTTTTTTCTGCAGGCAAACATTAATTGCTCATACAGATGATAAATATCTTTGTTATCTATGACAATGATTTTTCAAGATGACTTAATAAAGTGGTCTTTGAATATTATTTGATTTCTCTGAAAACCAGACTGCGGCTGAACACTTGCTGAGGCCAGAAATCTGCTGTGTGTCAGTTAGATTTCTCATTGAGTATTTGCAAGTCAGGATTTATGTGACTTCTATAGTCTTAGATGCATTTGAGTTACAATCTTTCAGTCTCTTATCACCTATTTTTCTGACCACCATCAAGAAGGGGAGGTTGTACATTCATTGCAGAAGGCAGATCCCTTAAGTGACTTAACTAATTGAGGCAGTTCCTAGGGAGACCCCATCCAGAACCAGGTAGCTTTCTCTTTATGGTACCAGAACAAATTTTATCCAGGTTTTTACAGTGTTTGCTCTAAGTTAGTATCATATTTATCTTTGCTCCCAACTCTTTGGTCAATCTAATTCTTTGGCTTATTATGTATCCAGCCCCCGGCTTTGCCATGAACTCTAGCCATTTGGATGGTATCCAGAGGCCTAGAGACAAAGATTTGGCTTGACTGTGAATTGAGGATAAACTTGCCGAGTGCCTGGCTCAAGAACTGTGGTATGGCTTGCCCCTGTCTCTATGGATTCTTGGCTGAGAGCCTTTCATATAGAGAAAAAACTGCAAATGATGCATCTTGGCCACTGAGTGTTTGATGACCATCTGGATCCTCCCCTCTGGTGTCCAATGTTCCAAGAGAGGGGAGCAGGCATAGTGACCTGGTTTATGTCTGAAGTTTCTATATCTTTTGAAAAGTCTCCTTGAACTGTCCTTACCAAAACCAGAACCTATGGGCAGATCAGTTTTCCTAACACTTTCTTCTGTTTGGTTCCAGTTTTCTTTCTGTTACTAATGGTCATCTTGTAGAGGATCTTAAATAACAGTATGAGAAATATTAATAGATCCATACGTAAGTCATATCATCTCATCAGGGGAAGAGGTACCCTCTACAGACTCATAGGACAGAAAATGCAGAATGGATTAAAAAGGGAGGACTCTTTTAGATAACATCTAGATAGTCTAAATAGGGGTCTGACATCTGCTCTGTGTGTGTGTGTAAATAATGTTTAATAGAATGTAGCCGTCTTCATTTGGGATTCCCTGGTGGCTCAGAGGGTAAAGAGTTTACCTGCAATGTGGGAGACCTGAGTTTGATTCCTGGGTCAGGAAGATCCTCTGGAGAAGAAAATGGCAACCCACTCCTTTATCTTTGCCTGGAAAATCCCATGAACAGAGGAGGAGCCTGGCGGGCTACAGTCCATAGGGTTGCAAAGAGTCAGACATGACTGAGCAACTTCATTTTCACTTTCTTTCATACTCATTCAAGTGTGTATTTTCTATGGTAGCTTTTGCTCTGCTCTAGAAGAGTTGAGTCAGAGAAGGCAATGGCAACCACTCCAGTACTCTTGCCTGGCAAATCCCATGGACAGAGGAGCCTGGTAGGCTTCAATCCATGGGGTCTCTAAGAGTTGAACACGACTGAGTGACTTCACTTTCCCTTTTCACTTTCATGCATTGGAGAAGGAAATGGCAACCCACTCCAGTGTTCTTGCCTGGACAATCCCAGGGACGGGGGAACATGGTGGGATGCCATCTATGGGGTCACACAGAGTCAGACACGACTGAAGAGACTTAGTAGCAGCAGCAGAAGAGTTGAGTAGTTGTGACAGAGACCTATGCAAAGACCAAAATATTTACTATCTGGTCATTAATAGAAAAAAGTTTTCAGACTCTTGGTTTACAGGACAGTCATGGAAACTTAAACTAATTACAGGGTTAGCAGTAAGAATGAAAAACATAGTTATGAAGAACACTGAGGAATTTTTATTGCAATTTTATTGAAATGTCTAAGAGGTTTTTATAAGTCTACTTCAGATATTACATTTCAACTTTTTGGGTAGTTTTCTCAGTGTGAGTTATAGGCACTTCACCCACTCCCCAAAATACAACCCCCCCCAAAAAAAAAGGAAAAAGGAAAAGAGTAGACAAAAAGAAAAAGAAGAGTCTATTCTGATATTCTAGCTTGTCAGAAAATAGTAATGGATTACCTATGAAACAATGCCTGTTTTCCTCTGGAACCCTATGATTTGGGATATAAACAAGGTGACCAACGAACTCAATCATAAATAAAATGGAATGATAGTGAAGGCAGAAGAAATGCATGGTGTATTTGCTAAGGCACAGCTTCAGACAAAGTGGGAAAATGGTAAAACTCTGAGAAATAAGCAATGGACATGTCTGAATTCTCTAGAGAGAAAAAAATAGTTCTCTAGAAAGATAAATATATGAATATGCGGTTGGCTAGAGAGATGCATAGAATCCTATTATGTTAACTGAAATTCTTTTCTATGTGATATGATCTATTTCCCTTTTTTTCCGGTGACCTTTCCCCTATTAATTCATTAACACGCAATGTCTCAGGGGATAAATTACATTGAATATAGTGAACAAAATGTCAATACCTTGGCTTCTGAGTTCCAAAATACACTCTTGAGACTCATAGTAGAGACATAGTCTCGAAAGCTAGAGCTTTTGACCTGTAAGGGTCAGCATATTGTATTTCTAAAAGGCTAAGCCAGAACAGAAGCCTATCCTTGGACCTTAGTTAAATATTGCCAAAACTGAGGGAGGGAGGAGAACTGAAGAGGATACCACCACTCTGCTTTAGAAGCTTGTATTGAGAACTGTGACTTCCCTAAGATAAGCTAGAACTGAACTGCTTAGTGGGAAGAGTGCTCTACCACCTCTTACTGCGCTTGGGGCAGGACGGTGTGGAATACAGAAAGTGCCTGTGACTTGTATTTCAGAGGGTGACTGGAGAGTGGGCAAACCTTATATGTTGGCATGCCTTGTATGTTGGCATACCCTGTGTCCTGCATAATCCCTAAGCTATGGAGTAGCAATGGCTGCAGAAGTCACCAGGCTGATGGGTAAGGCAGCTCCACAGAGTTTGAGGAGCATAGTCAATTACTAATGCTTGCTTCTGTATCCCTCAAACAGGGTCTGGATGTAGCTGAGAACTGAGAATCAAAAGGGTTTGTTGTGGAAAGAAGATATAGAAGGCTTGACCTTGGGAAGGAAGACTAGATGGTATGTAGGAGGTCTCATTAAAGACCAACAAGAGTAAATGTGAACAAACAAATGTGTGAACAGATGACATGGGAGAGGATCTGCATCTCCTCCCCTACCCCTGTGTCGTATTGTGAACTAAGTAAAAAATGATACAATTCTAGAGATAAGGATAGCAGGAAAACTTAATTGACTGAAAAAATTCTATTTTTTCTGTGAAAATACCTCAATGACTTCTCAAACTCTGGTGGGAATGAATTAACACTGAATTAAATAAGATAAGGTTTTGGCTAGTAGATGGACTGTTTACCTGAAGGTGAGAATAACTATTTTAAAAATATATAGTAAGGTTTTTATATTCTGAATGTTTGCCCTCACTGTTTATCAAGAGAATTTTCAAAATTGTTTGCCTTTAGGAAGTAAGATAATGACCATTTGGGAGGCATGTTTTGTAATATGCTTAAGATTATGACTATTTTGAATGTTTTGTATCATGCTTAAAGTTTTACCATGGGCATGTATTATTTTAGTAAATATGAACACTGATCTGTTCCAGAAGTACTGAGTTGGCTTTAAAGTTCTTCTTCTTTTTTTTTTTTTAAGTGTACAGAGATTGTACAAAGGCAATTTTGGTCCTATTGATAGCTTATGGTGAATGATGTTGGATTCATGGTCTCTGAAGAAGATTTAGCAACAGGACCAGGGACCAGGGACCAGGCATGATCACTGAAGAGGTTTTGTTTGTAACAGCGTTTTATTGAAGTGAAAAGGGGACAGAGAAAGCTTCTGACACAGACATCAGAAGGGAGATGGAGAGTTCCCCCCTCGCTAGTCTTAGCAAGGGAGTTATATTTTTTTATTTTGGTTATTACAGTAAATCAAAAGAATGTCTCAAGGTTGTAAAGATCTTACTAGACCCACTCCCACAGTTTACATTTTAAGATAACAGGATTAGAATTTAACAACAGAAAGATTTTACCAGACCCACTCCCATTCTAAAATATTAGGATTAGTCAGAAGATTTTCAGGAAGGAGAAACTGCCCTTAAGTTGGATACATTGTTGTTGTATAATCCTTAGTACAGAGTTTAAAATGCAGAATTCAGCTTTAAATTCAGCCTTAAATTGAAGAAAGTAGGGAAAACCACTAAACCATTCAGATATGACCTAAATCAAATCCCTTATGATTACACAGAGAAAGTGAGAAACAGATTTAAGAGATTAGATCTGATAGACAGAGTGCCTGATGAACTATGGATAGAGGTTTGTGACATTGTACAGGAGACAAGGAGCAAGACCATCCCCAAGAAAAAGAAAGGCAAAAAGTCAAAATGGCTGTCTGAGGAGGCCTTACAAATAGCTGTGAAAAGAAGAGAAGTGAAAAGCAAAGGAGAAAAGAAAAGATAAGCCCATTTGAATGCAGAGTTCCAAAAAATAACAAGGAGAGGAGATAAGAAAGCCTCAGTGTCATCTTTGTCAGGTTTTGGTATTAGGGTGATGGTGGCCTCATAGAATGAGTTTGGAAGTTTACCTTCCTCTGCAATTTTCTGGAAGAGTTTGAGTAGGGTTGGTGTTAGCTCTTGAAATTTTTGGTAGAATCCAGCTGTGAAGCTGTCTGGACCTGGGCGTTTGTTTGCTGGAAGATTTCTGATTACAGTTTAAATTTCCATGTTTGTGATAGGTCTGTTAAGATTTTCTATTTCTTCCTGGTTCAGTTTTGGAAAGTTGTACTTTTCTAAGAATTTGTCCATTTCTTCCACGTTGTCCATTTTATTGGCATATAATTGCTGATAGTCTCTTATGATCCTTTGTATTTCTGCAAATCAGTCAATGTAATTCACCACATTAACAAACTGAAACATAAAAGCCATATGATTATCTCAATAGACGCAGAGAAAGCTTTTGACAAAATTCAACATCCATTTATGATGAAAACTCTCCAGAAAGCAGGAATAGAAGGAACATGCCTCAACATAATAAAAGCTATATATGACAAACCCACAGCAAACATTATCCTCAATGGTGAAAAATTGAAAGCGTTTCCCCTAAAGTCAGGAACAAGACAAGGGTGCCCACTCTCACCGCTACTATTCAACATAGTTCTGGAAGTTTTGGCCACAGCAATCGGAGCAGAAAAAGAAATAAAAGGAATCCAGATTGGAAAAGAAGAAGTAAAACTCTCACTGTTTGCAGATGACATGATCCTCTACATAGAAAACCCTAAAGACTCCACCAGGAAATTACTAGAGCTAATCAATGAATATAGTAAAGTTGCAGGATATAAAATCAACACACAGAAATCCCTTGCATTCCTTTACACTAATAATGAGAAAGAAGAAAAAGAAATTAAGGAAACAATTCCATTCACCATTGCAAC
>SJYQ01002356.1:621790-638222 GCA_006410935.1 Redunca redunca | reverse complement strand
TAAACTCAAAATGGATTAAAGATCTAAATGTAAGACCAGAAACTATAAAACTCCGAGAGGAGAACATAGGCAAAACACTCTCTGACATAAATCACAGCAGGATCCTCTATGACCCACCTCCCAGAATATTGGAAATAAAAGCAAAAATAAACAAATGGGATCTAATTAAAATTAAAAGCTTCTGCACAACATAACCAAGGTGAAAAGACAGCCTTCTGAATGGGAGAAAATAATAGCAAATGAAGCAACTGACAAACAACTAATCTCAAAAATATACAAGCAACTCCTATG
This sequence comes from Redunca redunca, assembly GCA_006410935.1. Taxonomy (NCBI): domain Eukaryota; kingdom Metazoa; phylum Chordata; class Mammalia; order Artiodactyla; family Bovidae; genus Redunca; species Redunca redunca. The sequence goes on along the minus strand of SJYQ01002356.1, from coordinate 637,931 downwards.
GCTCAATTCCAGAAAAATAAACGACCCAATCAAAAAATGGGCCAAAGAACTAAATAGACATTTCTCCAAAGAAGACATAGAGATGGCTAACAAACACATGACAAGATGCTCAACATCACTCATTATCAGAGAAATGCAAATCAAGACCACAATGAGGTACCACTTCACACCAGTCAGAATGGTGTCCAAAAGTCTACAAGCAATAAATGCTGGAAGAGGGTGTGGAGAAAAGGGAACCCTCTTACACTGTTGGTGGGAATGCAAACTAGTACAGCCACTATGGAGAACAGTGTGGAGATTTCTTAAAACCTGGAAATAGAACTGCCTTATGACCCAGCAATCCCACTGCTGGGCATACACACCAAGGAAACTAGAATTGAAAGAGACACGTGTATGCCAATGTTCATCGCAGCACTGTTTATAATAGCCAGGACATGGAAGCAACTTAGATGTCCATCAGCAGATGAATGGATAAGAAAGCTGTGGTACATATACACAATGGAGTATTACTCAGCCATTAAAAATAATACGTTTGAATTAGTTCTAATGAGGTGGATGAAACTGGAGCCGATTATACAGAGTGAAGTAAGCCAGAAAGAAAAACACCAATACAGTATACTAACACGTATATATGGAATTTAGAAAGATGGTAATGATAACCCTGTATGCAAGACAGCAAAAAAGACGCAGATGTACAGAACAGACTTTTTGACTCTGTGGGAGAGGGAAAGGGTGGGATGATTTGGGAGAATGGCATTGAAAAATGTATAATATCTATAAGAAATGAATCACCAGTCTAGGTTCAATGCAGGATACAGGATGCTTGGGGCTGGTGCACTGGGGTAACCCAGAGGGATGGTATAGGGAGGGAGGTGGGAGGGGGGTTCAGGAGTGGGAACTTATGTACACCCGTGACAGATTCATGTTGATGTATGGCAAAACCAATACAGTATTGTAAAGTAAAAAAATAATAATAATAAAAAGAAAGAAAAAAAAGAGAAATATGTACATTCACAAAATGGAACCCTGCATAGCTAAAAAAGGACTAAATACAATCTTCATATATATATATGTGTGTGTGTGTGTGTGTGTGTGTGTGTGTATANCTAAAAGAAAGCCTCAGTGATCAGTGCAAAGAAATAGAGGAAAACAATAGAATGGGAAAGACTAGAGATCTCTTCAAGAAAATTAGAGATACCAAGGTAACATTTCATGCAAAGGTGGGCTTGATAAAGGACAGAAATGGTATGGACCTAACAGAAGCAAAAGATATTAAGAAGAGGTGGCAAGAATACACAGAACTATACTAAATAGATCTTCACGATAATCACGATGGTGTGATCACTCACCTAGATAATCAAGATTAATCTTCCAGATAATCATGATCGTGTGATCACTCACCTAGAGCCAGACATTTTGGAATGCAAAGTCAAATGGGTCTTAGGAAGCATCACTACAAACAAAGCTAGTGAAGGTGATGGAATTCCAGTTGAGCTCTTTTAAATCCTAAAAGATGGTGCTGTGAAAGTGCTGCACTCAATATGTCAGCCAATTTGGAAAACTCAGCAGTGGCCACAGGACTGGAAAAGGTCAGTTTTCATTTCAATCCCAAAGAAAGGCAATGCCAAAGAATGCTCAAACTATCGCACAATTGCACTTATCTCACACACTAGTAAAGTAATGCTCAAAATTCTCCAAGCCAGGCTTCAGCAATATGTGAACCGTGAACTTCCAGATGTTCAAGCTGGTTTTAGAAAAGGCAGAGGAACCAGAGATCAAATTGCCAACATCTGATGGATCATTTAAAAAGCAAGTCAGTTCCAGAAAAAACATCTATTTCTGCTTTATTGACTATGCCAAAGCCTTTGGCTGTGTGGATCACCATGAACTACAGAAAATCCTTTAAGAGATGAGAATACCAGGCCACCTGAACTGCCTCTAGAGAAATCTGTGTACAGGTCAAGAAGTAACAGTTAGAAGTGTATATGGAACAACAGACTGGTCCCAAATGATGAAAGGAGTATGTCAAGGCTGCATATTTTCACCCTGCTTATTTAACTTATATGCAGAGTATATCATGAGAAGTGCTGGGCTGGATGAAGTGCAAGCTGGAATCAAGATTGCCGACAGAAATATCAGTAACCTCAGATATGCAGATGATACCACATTTATGGCAGAAAGTGAAGAACTAAAGAGCCTCTTGATGAAAGTGAAAGAGGAGAGTGAAAAAGTTGGCTTAAAGCTCAACATTCAGAAAACTAAGATCATGGCATCTGGTCCCATCACTGCATGGCAAATAGATGGGAAAACAGTGGCAGACTTTATTTTGGGGGACTCCAAAATGACTGCAGATGGTGACTGCAGCCGTGAAATTAAAAGACGCTTATTCCTTGGAAGAAAAGTTATGACCAACTTAGACAGCATATTAAAAAGCAGAGATATTGTTTTGCCAAGAAAAGTCTGTCTAGTAAAGGCTATGGTTTTTCCAGTGGTCATGTATGGATGAGAGAGTTGGACTGTAATGAAAGCTGAGTGCTGAAGAATTGATGCTTTTGAACTGTGGTATTATAGGACTCTTGAGAGTCCCTTGGACTCCATGGACATCCAACCAGTCCATCCTAAAGGAGATCAGTCCTAAATATTCATTGGAAGGACTGATGCTGAAGCTGAAACTCCAATACTTTGGCCATCTGATTGTGAAGAACTGACTCACTAGAAAAGACCCTGATACTGGGAAAGATTGAAGGCGGGAGAAGGGGGCAACAGAGGATGAGATGGTTGGATGGTATCACTGACTCAATGGACATGAGTTTGAGTAAACTCTGGGAGGTGGTGATGGACGAGGAGGCCTGAGGTGCTGCAGTCCGTCGGGTGGCAAAGAGTCGGACACTAATGAGTGATGGAACTGAGCAGTGTTTAAACTGAGTTTGTTGTGTAATCATCAGTTCAGACTTAAAGAAAAAAACATTTTATGTGACTAAGACGAAGGAATGTAAAGAAAAAAAATTAAAAAAATTTGTTTGTCCTTTGCTTCTCCTTGAGAATTCCAGACCCCTATCTCCTCCTTGGGTACCCAGATTTCTTATCAACTTGCCTAGGAATTGACTCTCTCACTATCTCTTCACAGAGACCAAGACTCTCACTAATGGCTATAATCTGGAAAAGGAACTCAGCCTCTCATTCTCTGAAGGAACACTTATGAAGGTCTCTTTCAATCAAGGCAAATAATGGGGAAGTATGCACAATTCGCAATCTGGTAACCCGAGGGAATGGGGATGATATTATAAAAGGGTGTTCCTTGGGGTGACTGTTTATTTGGTCATGCAAGTTGATTAATAAGAAAGAGAGAAGGTAGGGGGAGAGAGAGAGAGAAGGTAGGGGAGGGTGACTCAACGACAATGAGCCTGATAGCAAAGGACTCCCTGCCCAGTGCTGCTGCTGCTGTCACCAGAGGATACCCTAAACACCAAATACATTGCCCTGACCAATCTTCACATTGCTTGTCTTTTTAGTGTCAAAAACAATTATAAACAAAAGCAAAATCTTGCTTTAGCATTTTTGCAGAAGACTCATACCTTTAATATCCTCACTATAAAATGAGAACAACCTTGAAACTGACTTAGAGTTTCTTTTTTGTGACTCAATAGGGAACGTTTTTTCCCAAGAAGTGTATAATGCCTTTATCAACATTAATTTTATAGGTTGTTGATGATGATGGGAAAAATTTATTATTATTATTACAATGTAGAAATATTTTGAGGATATAAGTTTTTTTGGCACCACCAAGTGCAGTTTACTAAAATTTCATTCTGCTATTTTTAAGTTGATTTAAAATAAAGTTGTTAAAATGATTTAGTGTCAAATAATGACATGCAACATGTGCTTTATGCTAATTTACAAAAAAATTAAAACTATGTGTCTGTGTTTGCATGTAGGGGTGGTGGTGGCAGGGAGAGGGGACTACGTAATTCATTGATATATATTTGCAAATATCTTGGGAGGTAGAGAGGTTTATTTCTGTTGAATAATAGGAGACCCAAGAAATACATAAATCAGTAATCATAAAACAAAATGAAAAGAAGCTGGAATTGAGATGTTTTCCTTTCTTCTACTCAGGTGCATATTTCAGGTATAATTATTACCCAAAGGGGCAACATTATATGGCTGATTTAGGTTAGCTAAACAAAAAGAATATTATACTTCAAAGCTGAATAGGAATAGGCAACGACAATTTATGTCTTTACTGCCAAAGAAACAAGGAGCTTTAGGAAGAAGATTAAATGTAATGACAGTTTAAAATCTTTCAGTATTGCTAATAAAATTGTCAAAATTGAAAACTAAGACCATATATAAGGGAACTTGCATAAACTTTAGAAATAAAATGCATAAAACTGGAGTGGGTAATTTATTTCTACCTTAAATTCATTGTTCTATTTTATTAATCAAACTTGGTTTTTATATTTTTCTTTTCTTTTTCCATATATTCCTAGACTTTTTGTTGGATTAGCTATATATATATATACACATATAGGTTGAAGCTTACTGATAGATGTATGCTTACAAAAAAAAACACCAGTGACATCCCATTAGATAAACTCTTTGGAAATGCAACAATTAGCTATGAATATCAATAGTATTTGGGCTTCCCCAGTGGGGATAGTGGAGAAGGAAATGGCAACCCACTCCAGTGTTCTTGCCTGGACAATCCCAGGGATGGGGGAGCCTGGTAGGCTGCCATCTATGGGGTCACACAGAGTCGGACATGTCTGAAGTGACTTAGCAGCAGCAGAATGGGGATAGTGGTAAAGAACCTGGCTGCCAATGCAGGAGACATAAAAGTTGTGTGTTCGATCCCTAGGTCTGGAAGATCCCCTGGAGGAGGGCACTACAGTATTCTTGCCTGGAAAATCCCATGTACAGAGAAGCCTGGCAGGCTACAGTCCATAGGGTTGCAAAGACATTGACACTACTGAAGTGATTTAGCATGCTAGCATTAATAGTACTTATGAAACAGTTCTGTGTCTAATACTTTGCTATTATAAAATAAGGAATTTTACATTTTCAGTCATTAATCACTTGATCCTTAGCTCTGTTAGTTAGGGACTTGGTTGTCATTCCCATTTGATAGATGAAGAAATTGAGGTCAGAGTTATATACTTAAGGCAAGGGATTATATTTTCTTTCATGGAGAAAAGAAATTGATCAGAGAAATGCAAATCAAAACCACAATGAGGTACCATTTCACACCAGTCAGAATGGCTGCTATCCAAAAGTCTACAAGCAATAAATGCTGGAGAGGGTGCAGAGAAAAGGGAACCCTCTTACACTGTTGGTGGGAATGCAAACTAGTACAGCCACTATAGACAACTGTGGAGATTCCTTAAAAATCTGGAAATAGAACTACCATATGACCCAGCAATCCCACTACTGGGCATACACACCGAGGAAACCAGAATTGAAAGAGACACGTGTACCCCAGTGTTCATCGCAGAACTGTTTACAATAGCCAGGACATAGAAGCAACCTATTCATCTGTCCATCAGCAGACGGATGGATAAGAAAGCTGTGGTACATATATACAATGGAATATTACTCAGCCATTAAAAATAATACACTTGAATTAGTTCTAATGAGGTGGATGAAACTGGAGTCTATTATACAGAGTGAAGTAAGCCAGAAAGAAAAACACCAATACAGTATCAGTTCAGTTCAGTTCAGTTTGGTCATTCCGTCGTGTCTGACTCTTTGAAAACCCATGAATCACAGCATGCCAGGCCTCCCTGTCTATCACCAACTCCCAGAGTTCACTCACACTCACATCCATCGAGTTGGTGATGCCATCCAGCCATCTCATCTTCTGTCGTCCACTTTTTCTCCTGCTCCCAATCCCTCCCAACATCAGAATCTTTTCGAGTGAGTTAACTCTTCGCATGAGGTAGCCAAAGTACTGGAGTTTCAGCTTTAGCATCATTCCTTCCAAAGAACACCCAGGGCTGATCTCCTTTAGAATGGACAAATACACTATACTAACGCATATATATGGAGTTTAGAAAGATGGTAATGATAAATCTGGATGTGAGACAGCAAAAAAGACACAAAGTATAGACGTCTTTTGGACTCTGTGGGAGAGGGTGAAGGTGGGATGATATGGGAGAATGGCATTGAAACATTTAAATGATCACATGTGAAATGAATTGCCAGTCCAGGTTCAATGAATGATACAGGGTGCTCGGGGCTGGTGCACTGGGATGACCCAGAGGGATGGGATGGGGAGGGAGGTGTGAGGGGGGTTCAGGATGGGGGACACATGTACACCCATGGAGGATTCAAGTCAATGTATGGCAAAACCAATACAATATTTTAAAGTAAAATAAATAAATAAAACAAAACAATAAAAAAGAATGAAAGAAAAGAAATTGAAGGGACAGACTAATGCTTGCTTAAAGTTGAAGAACAAAATACCAAACCATGTCCAAGCAAGGTCTTGGGGTGGAAGAGAAAAATTATTCTGAGGGACTTTCAGATGAGTATATCATTAAAATTGATTCCCAGATACTCTTACTACATCAAAATGGTGGATGGATTGAGAAGGTTTACCAGATTTGCTTCTGAGAAACTGAAAAATTCAAGACTCAAGAATCTTCTCAAGAAGATTAAATTTTTCATCTTTAAGCATGTGTGAAAACTTTACCCCTTGCTTAAAAAAAAAAAAAAATCTTGGCCTTGAAAAAAAAATTTTAGTATATTTGAGTGTTTTCTTTAAGACACAATTTAAGTACTATTTCAAGGGCATCTACTTACTTATTCATCAAGTATTTATTAAGCATCTATAATATACTTATGATAGATGAAAAATTCTGTTAGAACCTTGGGATGGAGAACAACTCAATGGGAAAACAATCTATACCTTAAAAGAATTTACTTTGCCAACAAAGGTCCATCTAGTCAGGGCTATGGTTTTTCCAGTGGTCATGTATGGATGTGAGAATTGGACTGTGAAGAAGGCTGAACACCGAAGAATTGATGCTTTTGAACTGTGGTGTTGGAGAAGACTCTTGAGAGTCCCTTGGACTGCAAGGAGATCCAACCAGTCCATTCTGAAGGAGATCAGCCCTGGAATTTCTTTGGAGGGAATAATACTGAAGCTGAAACTCCAGTACTTTGGCCACCTCATGTGAAGAGTTGACTCATTGGAAAAGACTCTGATGCTGGGAGGGATTGGGGGCAGGAGGAGAAGGGGACGACAGAGGATGAGATGGCTGGATGGCATCACTGACTCAATGGATGCAAGTCTGAGTGAACCCCGGGAGCTGGTGATGGTCAGGGAGGCCTGGTGTGCTGCAATTCATGGGGTCGCAAAGAGTCGGACATGACTGAGCGACTGAACTGAACTGAACTGAGCTGAAAAAAATTTAAAAATGGGGAAGATGAATAGTATACAAATACATTAACAAATACGTAATTAGAAGATATAGTTTTAATTGAAGACATTTTAAAGAGTAGGGTGATTCAGACAGGTGACTTAGATCTGAGATTGTAAAGACTCCTTTGAGAAAGTGCTATTAAATTTAAAACCTGAAGGAAAATTAGGAATTAGGCTAAGTGAGGAGAAAGAATCTCCAGATAGAGCAGGGGATGAGGGTGGAGATAAAGCCTGCTCCATGTCCCTGACAAATTTAATTCTTTCTCCTTGGTGAAGTATTGTAGACTTTTAAACTGAAGATTACAGAGTTAAACTAGCAGTTTTAGTTAATTTAACTCCTGGAGAGAAAGTGGATTGAAGGAAAATACAAGAAGATTCAAGAGGCCTAAATCAGAGGTTTTGGTGGATTGGACTAGAGCCATGGGAAGATAGAGACTTTAACCTATTTGTGATTTATCTATTTCATCAAAAAAGAAAAAAGAGAGCACTGCAGAGTGTGTGTGTGTCTTCAGTCTCTCAGACATGTCTGACTCTTTGTGACACCATAGATTGCAGCCTGTCAGGCTCCTCTGTTCATATAATTCTCCAGACAAGAACACTGGAATGGGCAACCATGCCCTCATCCAGGGGATCTTCCTGACCCAGGGATTGAACCTGTGTCTCCTGCAGAGGCAGGTGGATTTGTTACCACTGAGCCACCTGGGAAGCACGATACTGATTATTATCATTTGGTTAAACTTATATTTTTTCTGGACTGAGGCTGAGGCCGAAACTCCAATACTTTGGCCACCTCGTGCGAAGAGTGGACTCATTGGAAAAGACCCTGATGCTAGGAGGGATTGGGGGCAGAAGGAGAAGGGGATGACAGAGGATGAGATGGCTGGATGGCATCACTGACTTGATGGATGTGAGTTTGAGTGAACTCCTGGAGTTGGTGATGGGCAGGGAGGTCTAGCATGCTGCAATTCATGGAGTCGCAGAGTCGGACATGACTGAACGACTGAACTGAACTGAATATGTAGCAACACTTTCAAATGAAATCTATAGTCTGAAATATTAATGGGATAGCATTGTTCCTATAACTTTGTGGATCTGATGTCATATATATGGAGAGCAGTTGAAAAGAAAATGCTGAATGCATGAACTTTTTGAAAAACTGCATATCTGGCCTAGTGTTATAGAGAATTGTGTCATCCTATAATATTGTAAGTCAACTACTACTTTAATTAAAAAAATAAATAAATAAAGATGTCCCAGATTTGCTCAGTGTTGAGATCTCACAAAAACTAAGTACCTAAAAAACCAGTAGTGTAAGTACCACCCTGGCAGTATTCAGGAAGTTTAGTCTTTTACCAATTTTATTCATCAGGGAAAATGAACTTGTTTCTCAAATCTGTCCTGGCAGCCATCTGCCACTTTAGCAAACCAAGGGTCTCTAGGCCCAGTATGACTTTTGTGTGAGTCACCACCTGTGGTCCTGAGGCTGGATTCTCTCAACAGGCTATCAATCCTTTCCCATCTACCCCCCATAGGTTACATTCCCTGGCCTCTGATTCCCCACAGTGATAAGTGAGTCCATAATCCTTGAGAAGATTTTCTGAAGGTTTGGTGATAGCAGACAAGATTTGCAATTCAGAGAGAACAAAGCTGGAAACTATAAATAACCTTTCCCAGTTCATAACCCAGGCTCTCCCAGCAGGACCACTTTTTCTCCTCAGCCTGTAGCCTGAGTACCTGCAGGTACTTCTTGCTTCCAAAGTGACTGTCTTCCACTTTTTCCTCCCCCACGGTAGGTCTGTCTTCTCCCCTGGACTGCCACAACCAGAGAGAAATGCATGTTGCTCAGTGAAAAGTATTAGCAAGTGTACAATTCCATCCCCAGTGAAGGGCATCTCAATGTTATTTTGCAGAGTGCTTAAACCTGTTAATCTTGTGCTATGCTAAGTCACATAAGTCATGTCCAACTCTTTGGGACCCTGTGGATCCAGAGAGCCCACCAGTCTCCTCTGTCCATGGGATTCCCCAGGCAAGAATCCTGGAGTGGGTTGCCACACCCTCCTCCAGGGGATCTTTCCCACACAGGGATAGAACCTGTGTCTGTTACATCTTCTGCATTTGCAGGTAGGTTCTTTGCCATTGTTGCCACTTTGGGTCTCAGGGTGAGATTTATGTTTTACATTTGCCAAGGCAGAAAAATTGTAAAATGATTGCTTACCCTCTGGACAAAAATCACAATTTCCCTTCAGTTTGCATTCAACCTTTAGAAAAATAGACACCTGATCAAGTGCCAAAAATGCTTGAGTCTATATTAGATTCCCAGGGCTACCAAAACAAAGTACCACAAGTTGGGTAGCTTAAACCACAACATTTATTGCTTACAATTCTGAAGACAATAAATAAAAATTCTAGAAGTCCATGATTGAGGTGTTGGTGAAGTTGGTTCTTTTGGATGTTGATAAGCAGGATGCTCTGCCCTCCCTTCTCTGGCTTTCCTTGCCTGGTAGAGACATCACCTCAACCTCTGCCTTCATCTTCATGTGATGTTCTTCCCAGGTCTTCCACTCATCTTCCTGCTGTGCATATCTCTGCATCCAAATCTTTCTTTTTATTAGGATACCAGTCATAGTGGACTCTGTGTGTGTGTGTGTGTGTGTGTGTGTGTGTGTGTGTGTGTATACGTGCTCAGTCACTCAGTTGTGCCTGACTTTTTGCAACCCTGCCAGACTCCTGTCCATGGAAATATCCTGGCAAGAATACTGGAATGGGTTGCCATTACCTACTCCAAGGGATCTTCTTGACCCAGGGATTGAACCCATGTCTCTTGAGGCTCCTGAATTGGTAGGTGGATTTTTAACCACTGAGCCACCTGGGAAGCCCATAGTGGGTTAGAGGCACCCCATTCCAACTATCCTAATCCAGTATAGCCCCATCCAAGTTAGCCAAATACATCTGTGACCCTCCTAGTTTCAAACAAGGTCACATTCTGAGGTACTAACTAGAGTTAAGATTTCAAAATAGAATTTTTGGGGGGACATGACTCAACTCATAACAAATTCTTATCTCTGGTGAGGAACTATTTGGAGGACGTTGGTGAGGAGCTATTACAAATCATGTCACTTTATACAATGATTTGCTGAACAAATCTTTGGCCTGGAGAAAGGGGGGACCCTGGAGAAAACTGCCTTCCTCTTCCTATGAAAGAAATCAGCAAGGAATCCTTTCAGCACAGAGACTGTGGTGGCCACCAGAGTCAATGGAGTTATACCAAGTTTAGTCCGTTTTTCCTCTTCTTATAATGTCATTGTTCTTTTAGATTATTAAAGCATTATATGATTGTTACCAAACCCAAGTTCACGTGAGTTTGGACTGGAGAAAGGTTTATTGCAGGACTCAGCAAAGAGAACAGGATGGCTCAGGCTCAAAAAAAGACATGAACTCCCTGATGGTTTTTTAGGGAGGAGTTTTTATAGGCAAAGCTTGCAGAGGAGGTCTGCAGGGTGTGTGACCTTCCTCTGATTGATTGGTGAGGAGGTAACAGGGTGGTGTTCTAGGAATCTCAATCATCAGCCCTTTGGTGAGGGCCCCAGCTCCGACAGAAGACCTCAGAGATTTCTATCAGATTGTTATGCACATTACCCAAGGGGTAACCAGGACCTGCCCAATTGCTGTACTTTTTTTTTTTTCCTTTTGGTATTCTCTCACTGATGCTAAAGCTCCAATACTCTGGCCACCTGATGTGAAGACCTGACTTATTAGGGAGGGCCCTGATGCTGGGAAAGATTGAGGGCAGGAGGAGAAGGGGATGACAGAGGATGAGATGGTTGGATGGCAACATTGACTCAGTGACATGAGCTTGAGCAAACTCCAGGAGATGGTGAAGGACAGGGAAGCCTGGCTTGCTGCAGTTCATGGGATTGCAAAGAGCCAGACACAACTTAGTGACTAAACAATAACAGTTCTCTCACTTCCCTAATTAGTAGCAGTTTAATGTTGCTCTTTGGAACACAGGGATGGAGGATAAAACCTTTTTCCTGCAAACAAGAAATAGGGGATACAGAAAAGTTTCTGAACCTGGGAGGGCTCTTCAGAATCCTGTTTGGCTTCATGATCATTGTAGAAGATGTAGAAAATATAGGTGATTTTGTTGTTCTTGTTTAGTTGCTAAGTTGTGTCTGACTCTTTGTGACCCCATGGACTGCATCCCACCAGGCTCCTCTGTCCATGGGATTCTCCAGGCAAGAATACTGGAGGGGGTTGCCATTTCCTTCTTCAGAGGATCTTCCTGATTCAGGTAATGAACTGAGTCTCCTGCATTTACCACAGCACCACCTGGGAAACCCAAAGGTAATTTTAGAGGAGAAAAATAATAGATAATTGTACAGGATGAATAATTCCAAGAGCCATTATTTAAAAGTGGAATCTTGTTTATTAAAAATTGAAATTGCCTTGTATAAACAGTTCTACATCTTGCCTTTTCCACTTAACATTATATCATGGGCATTAAAAAATACAGTAATATGTTTCAATACTATGATTCTTTAAACAAAATGAGTCATGGTATTTTGTTACTGGATACATTGTTGTTTATTTAACCATTCTTCTTCAGTTGGTTATTTAGATGTTTTCTGGATTCATATTAAATGTAGCAGGGCCATGAAAATTTTTGTGTATAAATCTTGGGTGCATCTCTGATTATTTCTCTGTGTACATTCCTAGAAGTAGAGTCTCAGGTCACATTTTTAAAGCTTTTGTTTTGTATTGCGATATAACACCCCAATGAGAGATTTATATGTTGCATTATATCAAATAATATTCATTTTGCTGATCTTTTGTCAACATTGGACAAGAGTAACACAAATCCAAACTGAAAAGTAAAATAACCTCATAGAAATGGAGCAAGACCTCTGGGGCCAGGGTGCAAAACCTTTCCATGTTCCTCATTTCTTGTTTGTGGGGAATAGGCTTCCTTCAGCTTCCTTGGCCTTCCCTGATTACAAAAGGGTAGATTCAAATAGTTGCTAATCAGAAAAGGGAAGGAATGCAGAAACAAAGGACAAGCAGTCAAGATATAGTAGTGAAGAGATAAAGCAAATTCCTGGTTCCTTCTCAAGGAATATGCCTAACAATAACTTTGAAAAAGCAAGATATACCCATCTGAATGCAGAGTTCCGAAGGATAGCAAGGAGAAGTAAGAAAGCCTTAAGTGAACAGTACAAAGAAATAGAGGAAAACAATAGAATAGGAAAGACTGGAGATCTCTTCAAGAAAATTAGAAATAGGAATATTTCATGCAAAGATGGGCACAATAAAGGACAGAAATGGTATGGACCTAACAGAAGCAGAAGACATTAAGAAGAGGTGGCAAGAATAAACAGAAGAACTGTACAAAAAAGATCTTCATGACCGAGATAACTCTACAAAAGAGAACTTAAGGTAGTGCTAGTCACTCAATTGTGTCTGACTCTTTGCAACCACATGGACGGTAGCCTGCTAGGCTCCTCTTTCCATGGGATTCTCCAGGTAAGAATACTGGAGTGGATTGCCATTCCCTTCTCAAAACAAACAAACAAAAATACTTAATGACCCAGATAATCATGATCGTGTGGTCACTCATCTAGAGCCAGACATCCTGGAGTGTGAAGCCAAGTGGGCCTTAGGAAGCATCACTACAAACAAAGCTAGTGGAGGTAATGGAATTCCAGCTGAGCCATTTCAAATCCTAAAAGATGATACTGTTATAGTGCTGCACTCAATATGTCAGCAAATTTGGAATATTCAGCAGTGGCTACAGGACTGAAAAAGGGTCAGTTCTGATTCCAATCCCAAAGAAGCCCAATGACAAAAATGTTCAAACTACCACACAATTGTGCTCATTTTACATGCTAGCAATGTAATACTAAAAACCCTTCAAGCTAGGCTTCAAAAGTACGTGAACCAAGAAATTACTGATATTCAAGCTGGATTTAGAAAAAGCAGAGGAATCATAGATCGAATTGCCAACATCTGTTGGATCATAGAAAAAGAAAGGGAATTCCAGAAAAAACATCTACTTCTGTTTCATTGACTATGCTAAAGGCTTTAACAGTGTGGATCACAACAAGCTGTGGGAAATTCTTAAAGACACAGAAATACCAAGCCATCTTACCTTCCTCCTGAGAAACTTGTATGCAGGTCAAGAAGCAACAGACATGGAAAAATGGACTGTTTCTAAGTTGGGAAATGAGTACATTAAAGCTGTATATTGTCACCCTACTTGTTTAACTATATGCAGAGTACATCATGTGAAATACAGGCTAGATGAAGCACAAGCTGGAATCAAGATTGCTGGGAGAAATATCAATAACCTCAGATATACAGAAGACACCACCCTAATGGCAGAAAGTGAAGAGGAACTAAAGAGCCTCTTGAATGTGAAAGAGGAGAGTGAAAAAGCTGGTTTAAACTCAACATTCAGAAAATGAAGATCATGGCATCTGATCCCATCACTTCATGGCAAATAGATGGGAAAAAATGGAAACAGTCACAGCCTTTATTTTCTTGGGCTTCAAAATCACTGCTGATGGTGACTGCAATCATGAATTTAAAAGACACTTGCTCTTTGGAAGAAAAGCTATGACAAAACTGGATAGTGTATTGAAAAGCAGAGACATCACTTTTCCAACAAAAGTTCATACAAAGTTATGGTTTTTCCTGTAGCCATGTGCAGATGGACTATAGTCATGTGAAAGTTGGACCATAAAGAAGTGCTGAAGAATCAATGCTTTTGTGGTGCTGGAGAAGACTTTTGAGAGTCCCTTGGACTGCAAGGAGATCAGACCAATTAATTCTAAAGGAAATCAGTCCTGAATATTCATTGGAAGGACTGATGCTGAAGTTCCAATACTTTGGCCTCCTGATGAGAAGAGCTGACTCAATAGAAAAGACCTTGATGCTGGGAAAGACTGAAGACAGGAGCTAAGAGGGTGACAGAGGATGACATCATCAACTCAGTGGACATGAGTTTAAGCTAACTCTGGGAGACAGGGAACAACAGAGAAGCCTGGCATGCTGCAGTCCATGGGTAGCAAAGAGTGGGACACAACTGAATGACCGAACTACAACAACAAAGCCTACACCCAGGTGGAGGATCTTAACTACCGGTTGAGCACAGTATTTGCAGAACACCATCCTGTTACTTCACCATCAATCAATCAGAAGAATGTCTGCACACATTGGAAAATGGTGAAGATTCTATAAATGTGTCTCCCTTTAAAAACTTTCATGGTTGAACACAATTTTCACATTGGATTTTGGACATGGGTCTTCCTTCCCCCAGGTGCCCAGCCTCCTGAATGGAGCAACCTTTCCTTTTTCAGTTCAGTTCAGTTCAGTTGCTCAGTCGTGTCCGACTCTTTGCGACTCCATGAGTCACAGCACGCCAGGCCTCCCTGTCCATCACCAACTCCCAGAGTTCTTGCAAACTCATGTCTATTGAGTCAGTGATGCCATCTAGCCATCTCATCCTCTGTCATCCCCTTCTCCTCCTACCCCCAATCCCTCCCAGCATCAGTCTTTTCCAATGATTCAACTCTTTGCATGAGGTGGCCAAAGTATTGGAGTTTTAGCTTTAACATCAGTCCTTCCAATGAACACCCAGGACTGATCTCCTTTAGGATGGACTAGTTAGATCTCCTTGTAGTCCAAGGGACTCTCAAGAGTCTTCTCCAACACCACAGTTCAAAAGCATCAATTTTTTGGCCCTATGCTTTCTTCACAGTCCAACTCTCACATCCATACATGACCACTGGAAACACCATAGCCTTGACTAGATGGACCTTTGTTGACAGTGTAATGTCTCTGCTTTTGAATACACTGTCTAGGTTGGTCATAACTTTCCTCCCAAGGAGTAAGCATCTTTCAATTTCATGGCTGCAATCACCATCTGCAGTGATTTTGGAGCCCAGCAAAATAAAGTCTGACACAGTTTCCACTGTTTCCCCATCTATTTGCCATGAAGTGATAGGACCAGATGCCATGATCTTAGTTTTCTGAATATGGAGCTTTAAGCCAACTTTTTCACTCTCCTCTTTCACTTTCTTCAAGAGGCTTTTTAGTTCCTCTTCACTTTCTGCCATAAGGCTAGTGTCATATGCATATCTGAGGTTATTGATATTTCTGCTGGCAATCTTGATTCCAGCTTGTGCTTCTTCCAGCCCAGCATTCCTCATGATGTACTCTGCATAGAAGTTAAATAAGCAGGGTGACAATATACAGCATTGAGGTACTCCTTTTCCTATTTGGAACCAGTCTGTTCCATGTCCAGTTCTAACTGTTGCTTCCTGACCTGCATACAGGTTTCTCAAGAGGCAGGTCAGGTGGTCTGGTATTCCCATCTATTTCAGAATTTCCCACAGTTTATTGTGATCCCCACATTCAAAGTCTTTGGAATAGTCAATAAAGCAGAAATAGATGTTTTTTCTGGAATTCTCTTGCTTTTTCCATGATCCAGTGGATGTTGGCAATTTGATCTCTGGTTCCTCTGCCTTTTCTAAAACCAGCTTGAACATCTGGAAGTTCATGGTTCATGTATTGCTGAAGCCTGGCTTGGAGAATTTTGAGCATTACTTTGCTAGAGAGTGAGATGAGTGTAATTGTGCAGAAGTTTGAGCATCCTTTGGCATTGCATTTCTTTGGGACTGGAATGCAAACTGACCTTTTCCAGTCCTGTGGCCACTGCTG
>SJYQ01002356.1:574242-611698 GCA_006410935.1 Redunca redunca | reverse complement strand
AGTCCATGGGACTCTCAGGAGTCTTCTCCAACACCACAGTTCAAAAGCATCAATTCTTCAGTGCTCAGCTTTGTTCACGGTCCAACTCTCACATCCATACATGACCACTGGAAAAACCATAGCCTTGACTAGATGGACCTTTGTTGGCAAAGTAATGTCTCTGCTTTTGAATATGCTATCTAGTTTGGTCATGACTTTCCTTTCAAGCAATAAGCATCTTTTAATTTCATGGCTGCAATCACCATCTGCAGTGATTTTGGAGCCCCCCAAAATAAAGTCTGATATTGTTTCCACTGTTTCCCCATCTATTTCCCATGAAGTGATGGGACCAGATGCCATGATCTTAGTTTTCTGAATGTTGAGCTTTAAGCCAACTCTCTCACTCTCCTCTTTCACTTTCATCAAGAGGCTCTTTAGTTCTTTTTCACTTTCTTCCATAAGGGTGGTGTCATCTGCATATCTGAGGATATTGATATTTCTCCTGGCAATTTTGTTTCCAGCTTGTGCTTCTTCCAGCCCAGTGTTTCTCATGATGTACTCTGCATAGAAGTTAAATAAACAGGGTGACAATATACAACCTTGTCGTACTCCTTTTCCTATTTGGAACCAGTCTGTTTTTCCATGTCCAGTTCTAACTGTTGCTTCCTAATCTGCATATAGGTTTCTCAAGAGGCAGGTCAGGTGGTCTGGTAGTCCCATCTCTTTCAGAATTTTCCACAGTTTATTGTGATCCACACAGTCAAAGGCTGGCATAGTCAATAAAGTATAAATAGTTGTTTTTCTGGCACTGTCTTACTTTTTCGATGATCCAGCAGATGTTGGCAATTTCATCTCTGGTTCTGCTGCCTTTACTAAAACCAGCTTGAACATCTGGAAGTTCATGGTTCACTTATTGCTGAAGCCTGGCTTGGAGAATTTTGAGCATTATTTTACTAGCATGTGAGATGAGTGCAATTGTGTGGTAGTTTGAGCATTCTTTGGCATTGCCTTTCTTTGGGATTGGAATGAAAACTGACCTTTTCCAGTCCTATGGCCACTGCTGAGTGTTCCAAATTGGCTGACATATTGAGTGCAGCACTTTTACAGCATCATCTCTTAGGACTGAAATAGCTCTACTGGAATTCCATCACCAACATAATCCTCCCTGCTAATTCAATGCCTAGATTCTTTTCTTCTACCTTACACTATTTCTTTATCTCTTTTAAGAGAGATAAATTTTCTAATCCATTTTAAACATTGACCAATGAGTTTGTGATAAATGTCTAATCTGCCGAACTGTGTAAGCTAGAATCACCTGATTGTTAGAATTATTGAATTAGCCATACTCCCAGGGTATATTCTTTTATGTAAACAACCACAATGACAAAAAAGTTCAGAGGAGACTATCTGGAGAAAGCACAAAATTCTTAAAGCCCAAAACACTGCCATCTTTCTGTGCTCCTTGATTTGAATCAGCAAGATAATTGCGGTGATTTCATCTGCAACAATGAGATAGCAAAAAGGAGAGAGAGAGAGAAGGGTAAGAAGAAGAGGAGAAATTCCCTGGATATGTTCCAGTGTCTCCTAGCTTATAGTCTATGGGAACTTGATAGAATTTTTATCCTACTGTTGTCTGAAAATTGTATAAATCTTAATTATGTTGAATTGGTTTATGGTGCTTTTCAGATCTACCAAGGGACTTCTGGTAGCTCAGTTGGTAAAGCATCTGCTTGCAATGCGGGAGAGACCTGGGTTCAATTCCTGGGTCAGGAAGTTTCCCTGGAGAAAGAAATGGTAGCCCACTCCAGTATGTTTGCTTGGAGAAACCCATGGACAGAGGAGCCTAGCAGGCTACAATTCATGGGATCGCAAGAGTTGGACATGACTTAACGCTATCTTTCTTTCAGGTCTGCTATATCTTTCTACTTTTCTATATATTCATTCTGCTAATTTTTGAGAGTTTGATATTGAAACTTCAAATAAGAATCTAACTTTGTCTACTTAAAAATAATGTAATGATATGTATTAATAACTTTGTTCCATATTTTCCAAGTCTCTGTAAATGTGTTATCATACTTTCATAATTTAAAAAATAAAAAAGAAGAGGAGAAAGCATTATTTCCCTTCTAAAAAGCTTCCTAAAAATTCAGCCACATACTTGTATTTGATCAAAAATTAGTCATTGGCTACATCTAATCATAGAAAACAATACAAAACAAAAAACCTGGGAACTGTAGTCTTTGACCGGAACACACTGTCCTCCTGAATAAAACTTGAGTTCTGTTACTAAGGTGGACAGTGATGATGGATGATGGTGAAAGAAATTAGCAATGTGTTGTAAAGTAAAGAAACTGATGTGACTCTAGAGGTCTATGAGAGAGAGGACTGAGAATCAAAGCCCAATTCAGAAATCCACATTAAACCTAAAAGAGTAAATGGGAGGCAACTCTGTGCTAGGAAACTGGTTTATGTTTATTTGTATTCATTTATAATGGATTAAAATTTTAATTGTTGAGAGTCAACTTCTACCTAAAGGGGCTTCTTATAGGTTGGATTTATGTAACAATAGTTACTTTAAAACTTGAAAATTCTTTTAGGAATGAAAGAAAGCCCCAATTTAATTATTCTAAGCCTGCCTTCCCTGAAATCAATCAGACATGGACTCAGCCTTCCCCTTTTTGTTCCTGAGAATATAACACAATGGCTTAAGAGGCAAGTAAAGAACCTCTCTTCCTTTTCTTTATTTTATCTGCCTCAAACAACCATTGCTGAGTTCCAAGGTACAGTGGAAATATATGCCAAAGAAATCTGTAGATAATTACAGTCTATTCATTTCATCTTACTTCAAATTATAGAAATGAAACTACCACCGGAGAAAGACATTTTCATAACCATTTTACTTCTGTGTTCCAAAGGATGTTGATGAGAGAACATATGTATGCGCAGCCATAGTCACAAACATTTATAACCTCCAGCAACTATAAAGTCTCATCTGTTCTATAAAGAAAGGCACTGTTCCCAGTGCCATTTGCCGGTGGACACTTATCACTTGACAGTTACACTTAGAGGCAGAAGGTTCTTGACTCTGAATCCTATGCACCAAACACCTGTTCCCTGTCAGATGTTGCAGCTGACATTTTTTCCAAGAGACCAAATTATTTTGTTGGGACAGTTCCTTGCCCTATGAACTGCATAAAGAATTATCAGTGGATTGCCTGAGACTTCAATAGGCTCTAAGTTGAAAACAGAGCCCTCAAGGATTTTGACATGTGAAAAGCATCACCAGAAGATCCAGCTTTACCAACAGACAAAGTCTCTTTAGCTGCCTCACCCCGAGTCCTGCCGTGTAGATCCTATTGAGACATTGCACCTGGCTTTATGATTCTTTTAAAAAGCAGCATTAAACATCTGGTTCTAAAGTTATCTTTATTTGTTATAGTAAGATTGCAGCATATAAAGGATCACAAATTTCACAACCTAGATTATTAACAACTGCAAGCTTCAAACTTAGCCTGTCATAGTTTTGTGGATACTGGTAGAAGACATGAGTCTTCTATGTTAGAGATAAAGGACAGTTTATTACAACAATAGAGTGTCCTGATCTAGTTCCTGAGCCTCAATTGCCATGGGGTCACACAAAGAGGCCCAAGAGCACCCTTATGAACAGTGGACTGTACTACAGAAGACGGACACTGAGCTTAGGGAAACTGAATCATTTCTTACGGGCAATAGCCTGTCAGAACTTGGTCTCAGAGGAGGCACTATCTGTATTAAACTGAATAGTACTACCTGTATCTTCCAAGGCTGTTCACAGTATAAGCATTCCTAGAAAGACAGTCTAAAAAAAGAGTAGTCAGTACCTCTCCTTGCAAAATAAACAGAAATGCAAGAGACCCATAAAAAGAGATCCCCAAATATATAAATGAATTACAACTAAAATATTGTAGTAAAAAGAATGACATGGCATCTTGGGGGGAGGGTGGATATGTATAGACTAACATATATTTACTTTATAAAGTTAGACTCTTCAGTAATACTATGTCATAAACTTAACTTGAGAATATTTTATGTTTTTTGCTCCATAATTTTATAAGATGCTGTGTTCCTAAATATAGATTTACTGTTCAAAAAAATAATTCCCAATTTGGGACATTTTCAATGTTTCTAAAGTTTTACTATTATAAGAATTATCTACTGAAAAAAATCTGTGCACAGGCATAATGGTTTTCTTAGTATAAATTCCAAAAGAGATGTTTCTGGGTGAAAGTTAGTGGTTATTTTTGAAGCTTTTGATAAATCTTGTCAAATTATTCTACAAAAAGTATGTATCAATTTACACTCCACCAACAGTGTATAAAGGGATTTCTATTTTTAAGAAGACATTTTAATTTGAAAACTAAAGCTAATATTCAAGTAGTAGTTGTGATTTCCCTCATTAAATAAATTATATATATTCATGAAAGTGAAAGTCACTCAGTTGTATATGACTCTTTGCAACTCCATGGACTATACAGTCCATGGAATTCTCCAGACTAGAATACTGGAGTGGGTAATATTTCCCTTCTCCAGGGAATCTTCCCAACCCAGAGACAAACCCAGGTCTCCGGTATTGCAGGTGGATTCTTTACATCTGAGTCACAGTGGAACTGAATACTAGCTTCCTTCCTTTTCAAAGCATCCTGTCAAGTTTCCCTTTGAATTGGTTCAGAATTCAGGATCATTGATCATTGGCATCAGCATCCAGCAAGCACTCAGTTAAGAGAGGGCTGGGAAGCCCCTCCAAATTATCATCCTGTTTATTTTAGCAAATAAATGTAAATGCTAAGCTAGATAGTAAGCATAAGAAAGCCAAAAGGAATAGGTTTCCCACTCTTTGCATGCATGCTCAGTTGCTTCAGTCATGTCCCACTCTTCTCGACCCTCTGGACTATAGCTGGCCAAGCTCCTCTGTCCATGGGATTCTCCAGGCAAGAATACTCGAGTGGCTTGCCACGCGCTCCAGGGGATCTTCCCAACTCAAGCATTGACCCTGTGTCTTCTGCATTGCAAGCGCATTTTTTTTACCACTGAGCCACTGAGGAAGCCCTTCCTACTCAATAAGAGCTTGTGATCTGGGGTTTATTGGGCATCAAAAAGCTCCAAATAAACTTTGATGTGGTACTACATCGTGTAATCTGACAATATACTTTGAGTATGGAATTTACTCAGAGTAAAGTACATTTCAATTCAGTTCAGTTCAGTTGCTCAGTCGTGTCCAACTCTTTTCGACCCCATGAATCACAGCACGCCAGGCCTCCCTGTCCATCACCAACTCCCGGAGTTCGCTCAAACTCATGTCCATCGAGTCAGTGACACCATCCAGCCATCTCATCCTCTGTCATCCCCTTCTCCTCCTGCCCCTAATCCCTCCCAGCATCAGGGTCTTTTCCAATGAGTCAACTGTTCGCATGAAGTGGCCAAAGTATTGGAGTTTCAGCTTTACCATCAGTCCTTCCAATGAACATCCAGGACTGATCTCCTTTAGGATGGACTGGTTGGACCTCACAGACAAAAGATGTATACTGCCATGTACATAAAACATGTACACTCATTTGCACCAATCCAGCAAATGTCAGACTGCTTCATTTAAATAAGCATCTATGTAAAATTGTTCTGCTAACAAGTAATAAGAGGCATTTGTTTATTTGCCTATCAGTTTGCCTATATATTTTTTCAATCCTTCTTTCCTTGCTTCCTCCTTTCTCCCTTGCTCTCTTCCTTGATTCTAGTTTTTCTCATCAGGACTTCGTTTCTTTGACTGAGATTTTACAGAGAACTTAATGCATAACAGTTCTTTCCTATTCCCTCAAGTTTAGAGCCAATGGAGAGATAACCGTAGGAGTCAGGCAAAAAATGAACATCAAGGTACCCGCTTTATTACCTATCCTCTACAGAATGTGAAGATACACTTACACTTTACCTCAGAGTTAAATTTACTCATCCAGTCATATTCTGAGTTAGAAAACACTAGGCTTTCCAACCAGAGGTCTGCACTGGAAAACTTGAGCCTTAGAAGAATGGGGAAAGTATGCTTTGTGGGGTCAGGCTGATGCCTCGACAGGAATGGACTCCCAAATTCATTAATCAGGAGAGATGTGAGGGTGAGACCTGGAATTATCATTTTTGGAAGTCTTTCCCTATGGATAGGTGAGAGGAGGGAATTTAGTGTTCTACCTGATGTCCAAGGGATAAGAAAACAAGGAAAGATGCTAGAGTTCTATGAAACCAATCATCTCATTTAATGGCATAGAGAAAGAGGGAGAATAAATTGCCCAGAACTCACAATGAAGAAGAGGTAAAACTAGGGTTAGATGCCAATTTCCATGGATGTCAGTACAATGATATTCCAGAAAACATTTGTCAATCCAGGGAAAAAATGAGTCTGCATTTTAAAAAATTAGTCAACATTCAGTCTTAGCAAAATTTTTGATTTTTTCAATTTCCTAGCTACTCAGGTGGTTGTTTTGCTGTTGTTAATAACGAATATTTTTACACAATTTAAAGCATTTACATGCAAAGTGTGAAGAATGTGTTTCATCCTTATTCAGATTTTCAAAGAATAAGTTTATTTTATAAGGAGCTTACATTTGGATTATTTCAGAATCCAATGGCCTAGGATGAGTAAAGGTGAAACTTGGCCCAAGGAGGAAGAATGGAGGCTGATAATCAAGAGCTAAACTCTACGTCTATGACCATTTTGCTGAACTGACTCATTATTGTTTATACTTTAGTGGAAGATGCTTAGAATAGGGAGAAATATGCAGGCAGCATCCTGGGATAACAGCTTTGAAGAATTCACAGTAGAGTGGAGAAATTGGCTAAACCACCCTATAATTTTTATTTAATGACTTTGCTCCACACTAGGAGAAAGGCGATTTCTCCAAAGTTCTTTGTTAGGAGAGGAGGAGGGTGTGGTGCAGGCAAAGAAAATGACAGAGGAGATGCTTACTGATGCTGGTTATTTCATAGGTTTCAGGCACACACTTGCTACACATATGTGTGTAAGAAAAATGGCAAAAGAGAGGGCAGAACAAGTGATCATCTTGGGATTATCCTATGAAACAGAAACTGGATAAGAGAAGAAAACGACTGGCAATCAAACCCCTGAGTGACTTTCCATTGCCTTTAATACTTCTCTAATCAAAGGGCAGCATGCGGTAGAGAGAGCTGGCCAGAGCAGGGGAGATTATGCAGACAGTGACTTCATTCAGCGAAATCTTGGCATGATTCCTAACCTTTAGCCTGAGGGAGCAGTTCTAAATTTTATTTGTGTTCTTCACCTGAGAGAATTGATGCCTTCAAGAGAGCACAAGACAGAGGCTAAACAGACACACAATAAAATTATCCTCCTTGGATGGGGTCAGGAGCCGCCTGATAACTTAGTCTACGCCTACATCAATCCCAGAGCAGAAAGGAGCGTCCGTCCTCAAGGAGAGCTGAAGGTGGCAGGGTTTACAGTAGCAGATATCCTGAAATAAATACACAGAAGGCAGACCCTCAACGAAGAAGCCAGATATGGAATGATTAGTAATGACCTCTGTTTATCATTCTGTATGGTTTGCGAATTTCACCATAAGCAAGTGTTGTTTTCTTAAAGAAAAGTCAATAGTAAATTAATAAAAATATGGACTCAGTTGTCACTGACTACTCAGAGGAAGCTGTAATTTGCCTGCACTTTTGTGAAGATCACAAGCAGATTTCTTCCTTTTTTTCCTTTTTCTTTATGAGTGTACATTGGAGCTGATCATCCAGTTCATGCATTTGGGTAAATGGATAAGCAAAGATTAAATTTGGATCATCGTTTTCATTATTCCTTGTTCAGAAATTCAAGTTTATAAAATGTATTCTAGCAGAGGTTTAAGGAAATCAGGCTATCTTGTGGTCATCAGAATTTATGGAACTCTGTCCAAAACCCTCCACTGGATTAGATTTTAGCTCTGCAAACAGTCTTATCTCTTAAGAGCTAGGACCTGAAATTAAATTATAAATTGATACTATCAATAGCAGGAATTTTATCTTGAGCCTGGAAGGCCAGAAGGCTGATTGAATCTCATTCATCACTGATGGCACTTTGCTAGTGATGGCTGTGTTTAGGTGTGAGGGTGTGTTTATGTGTTATAACCAGTGGGCTGGTTATCTGAGCTGGTTAGCTGTGCTAACGGGCACAGCAGGAAAAAGCACGACAGCTCCATAAGACAGTTAACTCTGCTTTGTTTAGTGATGATTGATGGTGATTCAGATCCTACATGGCAGTCTCATATCCGGCTGATGATCCCAATAATAGAACCAACTTTATGGATAAAAACTTAAAGCTGTATTTTCTTTCTGGATTCAGAGAGGTGCGAAAAGTTGAATGGGTAAGCCAGGCAAAGTGCTTATAGCCTGTTTTTGAGAATCTGCGTATAACTTGTCATGCCCACATTGTTTTCTTAGCGATTTCGACACAAAGTGTATATAGTAACTATATGTTGGTTCATTTGACCTGGAAGTACTAGCATTCTTGAACTAGACTTGAAACGAATGTCAACTAAAACCCAACCATTTGTAGACTAGTCAGTGGCCTTAATGAAGGGGCCTGCCATGAGAGCTAGACCCCAAAATTAAGTAGTAAAACTGATAAAATTTTCTTTTTACGGGGTTTTAGAATAAAAGACACAGAGAGGGACACAAACACATAAGTGATGCAGACATGGAGCTTGATGAGTGAGACGGTAGTAAGAAGATGTGATAATCCAGTAGAAATTACAAGGTAGCAGGTGTTGTGAACAAGAAAGAATGGTGCGGCAGATTGCAGGGCAGAGAATATTTCATCAGGAGCAGTTGGAGCACAGGAAGCAGTGGCAGAGAGGAGCTGAATAACCATGCTGAGCAGTGCATAAAGGGAGCCTGCTACCAGTGGCATAAAATGACAGCAAGGTCTTTCCAGCCATGTTGTATTCTGAACAGCGTTTCTTTTCTCCATGAGCCCCAGCTTTGTTATTGTGGAAGGATTCTGAAAGTTATCCTAGTCTCTTGAAAACCTAGCTATGCAGCTGTTTCTTGTCTGTCTTACTCCCTTGTGCATCCTTTAAAATAAAACTCTATTATGTGAGGTATCTGAAGGTGGCTTTGCACTTGCTGCTTGAAAGGTCCTAACGTGCAAACATTACTTATTTTAACAAAGATATTTTATTGCTTTGGGAGTTAGTTTTTAAACCTCAGATTATCATCAAGTCCAACCAGTCTACAGTTGTCACTAGCCTCTACTCCCATGTGGCCTGCAAGTCAATGGTTTTACATTAAATTACTGAGAAACAATACATTCACAAAGTCCTAAAATAAATTCAAAATACTATTGAAAAGATTCTATCCACATTTGCCACACATATTCAGTAAATACTCATCATATTCTTGGGCTCTTAGAAACCATTTCTCTTGACTTTGGAGTATTATATAACCAATAATATTTTGACAAAGGCTCTGAAAACGGTATTTAGAAAGATTTCATAAAGAAATATAGAACACATTCAAATTGTATGGGGAAAATCCATAAGCAGAAGTTCTTGAGATATAGACTGCTATGTAGGTTGTTGATTATGACTCTCTCTCTCCACTGGAAAGGTATCAGAAACCAAATCAAGTTATTGTGTTGACCCACGGTCATATGGTTGGTCAAATCTTTCTCTAACTGTGCATATCATTTGAAGGCTAAATTTTATTCTATAGGAACACAGACACAATATACATGATAAAAATCAATTAAAACAGATAATCTCATATGCATAAATTCATTTTTCACAGCACATATTTACATACTTTGATTCTGTATATGTAAGAATATTATAATTGAGCATTTATTCAGGAAAGAATAGAGATACACAAGAGAACCATGTAGAAAGAAAATCACATTACTCTTAATCATAAGATGAAGAAAGAATGAAAAATAATTTCCTAACAAAAAAATGAAATTAATTTCTTTTTACAAGATAAATATAAAATTAACAAATAGTTGTGTATTTGAAAATATCATTTATTTGGCTAATTGCTGTTTCAACTAGAAACTGAGGCATAGAATTAATGGCTGTTTGTCTTAGCAGATGTCAGTCTGTTCAGTGCTACTGTATCAAAAATACCATCGATGGAGTGGTTTAAACAATGATACATTTCTCATAGTTCTGGAGGCTGAGAAGTCCAAGATTAAGGTGCCTCCAGATTTGGTGTCTGTGAGGACCTGCCTCCTGGTTCATAGACAGCTATCTTCTGTGTACTCATATGTGGAAGAGGTGAGATTTCTCTGGGGTCTTTTTGATAATGCACTAATCTCATTCATGAGGGCTCCACCTCCATAACCTAAGCACTCCCAAAGTTCCCACCTTTAAATACCCTCACTACAGAGGAAAGAATTTCAGCTCATGAGTTTTGGGAGAAATAAACATTCAGTCCATAACAGAAGGCTTAGCTGTGAATGGAGCTCAGCTCAGTTCAGTTCAGTCACTCCGTCGTGGCTGACTCTTTGCGACCCCATGAATCGCAGCACGCCAGGCCTCCCTGTCCATCTCAGTAGGGTCAATGAAGGTACCTAGAAATGGAGAGTAATTATGTTGGCAGTATCACTTAGAGAAGCAAGAGCCCTCTCTTCTCTCTCTCCCTTTTTTCTTTCTATTCTGAATATTTTTAAACTTTTTATTTTGAAATATTTTAGACTTTCACAAAGAGTTGTAAAAATAATACTTGGAGTTCTCATATACTTTTCCAAAATGTCAACACCTTCAATAAATAGAGCACAGCTATCCAACAATGATTGTTGTTCAGTCACTAAGTCATGTCCATCTTTTGTAATTCCACGGACTACAGTACACTATGCTCCTCTGTCCTTCATTATCTCTGGTAGTTTGCTTAAATTCATATCCACTGAGTCAGTGAAACTACCTAACAGTCTCATCCTTTGCCAATCTCTTCTTTTGCCCTCAATCTTTCCCAGCATCCAGGTCTTTGTCATTGAACCAGCTCTTGGCATCAGGTGGCCAAATTATTGGAGCTTCAGTGTCAGTATCAGTACTTCCAATGAATATTCGGGGTTTATTTCCTTTAGGGTTGACTGATTTGATCTCCTTGCTGTCCTAGGAACTCTCAAGAGTCTTCTTCAGCACCACAATTTGAAGTATCAGTTCCTTGGTGCTCAGCCTTCTTTATGATTCAACTCTCACATCCATACATGACTATTGGAAAAAACAGAGCTTTGACTGTATGGGCCTTTGTCAGCAAAGTTATGTCTCTGCTTTTTAAATACGCTGTCTAGGTTTGTCATTGGAGAAGGCAATGGCACCCCACTCCAGTACTCTTGCCTGGAAAATCCCATGGACGGAGGAGCCTGGTAGGCTGCAGTCCATGGGGTTGCAGAGAGTCGGACACGGCTGAGCGACTTCACTTTCACTGTTCACTTTCATGCATTGGAGAAGGCAATGGCACCCCACTCCAGTACTCTTGCCTGGAGAATCCCAGGGACGGGGGAGCCTGGTGGGCTGCCCTCTATGGGGTCGCATAGAGTCACACGACTGAAGCGACTTAGCAGCAGCAGCAGGTTTGTCATAGCTTTTCTTCCAAAGAGCAAGCATCTTTTAATTTCATGGCTTCAGTCATCATCTGCAGTGATTTTGGAGACCATGATAATAAATTCTGTCACTGTTTTCACTTTTCCTCCTTCTATTTGCCATGAATTGGTGGGACCAGTGCCATGATCTTAGTGTTTTGAACACTGAGTTTTAAGCCAACTTTTTCCTTCTCCTCTTTCACTTTCATCAAGAGGCTCTTTATTTTTTCTTTGCTTTATGCCACAGGGTGGTGTCACCTGCATATCTGAGGTTATTGATATTTCTCCAGGCAATCTTGATTTCAGCTTGTGCTTCATCCAGCCCGGCATTTCACACAATGTACTCTGCATGTAACTTAAATAAGCAGGGTGACAATATACAGCCTGGACAAACTCTTTTCCAAATTTGGAGGCTGTCAGCTGTTTGATGTCTAGTTCTAACTGTTGCTTCTTGAACTGAATATAGGTTTCTCAGGAGACAGGTTAAGTGGCATTCCCATCTGTTTAAGAATTGTCCACAGTTTGTGGTCCAGTCAAAGGATTTTGTATAGTAAGTGAAGCAGAAGTAGCTGCTTTTCTGGAATCTCTTGCTTTCTCTATGATCCAATGAATGTTGACAATTTGATCTCTGGTTCCTCTGTCTTTTCTAAATCTAGCTTGTACTTTGGAAGTTCTCAGGTCACATACTGCTGAAGCATAGCTTGAAGAATTTTGAGCATTACCTGACTAACATGTTTTCACATGAGCAATAATATGGTAGTTTAAACATTCCTTGGCATTGCCCTTCTTTGGGATTAAAATGAAAACTGACTTTTTCTAGTTCTGTAGCCACTGCTGAATTTTTCAAATTTTTTGACATACTGAGTGAGGCACGTTAACAGCATAATTTTTTTTAAGATTTTAAATAGCTCAGCTGGAATTCTGTCAACTCCACCAGCTTTGTTCATAGTATTGCTTCCTAAGGCCCACTTAGCTTCATACTCCAAGATGTCTGGCTCTAGGTGAGTGACCTAGATAACCATCATGGTTATCTAGGTTATTAAGACTTTCTTGTATAATTCTTCTGTGTGTTCTTGCCACCTCTTAATCTCTTCTGCTTCTGTTCAGTTCAGTTCAGTTCAGTCTCTCAGTCATGTCCGACTCTTTGCAATCCCATGAATCGCAGCACGCCAGGCCTCTCTGTCCATCACCAACTCCTGGAGTTTACTCAGACTCATGTCCATTGAGTCAGTGATGCCATCCAGCCATCTCATCCTCTGTCGTCCCCTTCTCCTCCTGCCCCCAATCCCTCCCAGCATCAGAGTCTTTTCCAATGAGTCAACTCTTCGCATGAGGTGACCAAAGTACTGGAGTTTCAGCTTTAGCATCATTCCTTCCAAAGAAATCCCAGGGCTGATCTCCTTCAGAATGGACTGGTTGGATCTCCTTGCAGTGCAAGGGACTCTTAAGAGTCTTCTCCAACACCACAGTTCAAAAGCATCAATTCTTTGGCACTCAGCCTTCTTCACAGTCCAACTCTCACATCCATACATGACCACTGGAAAAACCATAGCCTTGACTAGATGGACCTTTATTGGCAAAGTAATGTCTCTTCTTTTCAATATGCTGTCTAGGTTGATCATAACTTTTCTTCCAAGGAGTAAGTGTCTTTTAATTTCATAGGTCCGTACTATTTCTGTCCTTTATTGTGCCCATCCTTGCATGAATTGTTCCTTTGATATCTCTAATTTTCTTGAAGAGATCTTTAGTCTTTCCATTTATTGTTTTCCTCTATTATTTTTCACTGCTCATTTAATAATGGTTTCTTATCTCTCCTTGGTATTCTCAGGAACTCTGCATTCAGTGTGGTATCTTTCCCTTTCTCCTTGTCTTTCTCTCCTCTTCTCTCCTCAGCTGTTTATAAAGTCTCCTCAGACATCCACTTTGTTTTCTTGCATTCCTTTTGCTTGGGGGTGGTTTCGGTCACTGCTTCCTGTATAATGTTATGAACATTCATCCGTGGTTCTTCAGGCACTCTCTCTACTGGATCTAATCCCTTGAATCTATTCATCACCTCCACTGTGTAATCATAAGGAATTTGATTTAGGTCATACCTGAATGGGCTAGTGGTTTTCCCTATTTTCTTCAATTTAAGCCTGAAATTTGCAATAAGGAGCTCATGATCTGAGCCACAGTCAACTCTAGGTCTTCTTTTTGCTGACTGTGAAAACCTCTCCATCTTTGGCTGCAGAGAGTATAATCAATCTGATTTTGGTGTTGACCATCTTTCCATGTCCATGTGAAGAGTCATCTCTTGTGTTGCTGGAAAATGGCATTTTCTATGACTAGTGTGTTCTTTTGACAAAACTCTTTTATTCGTTGATTAATTTTGCACTCCATATCCAAACTTGCCTGCTATTCTGACTGTCTCTTAACTTCCTAAGTCTGCATTCTAATCCCCTATGATGAAAAGGATGTCTTTTTTTGGTATTAATTTTAGAAGATATTGTAGGTCTTCATAGAACCAGTCAACTTCAGTTTCTTCGGCATCAGTGGTTGGGGAATACACCTGGATTACTGTGATGATGAATGGGTTGCCTTGGAAATGAGCTGATGTTTTACCCAACTACTGCATTTTGGACTCTTTTGTTGACTGTGAGCCCTTTTCCATTTCTTCGAAGGGATTCTTGCCTGCTATAGCAGATATAGTTGGTCATCTGGATTAAATTTTCCATTCCCATCCATTTTAGTTCATTCATTCCTAAAATATCAATGTTCCCTCTTGCCATCTCTTGCTTGAGTGTCCAGTTTACCTTGATTCATGGACCTAACATTCCAGTTCCTCTATAATATTGTTCTTAACAACACTGGACTTTACTTTCACCACCAGACACATCCACAGCTGAGTGTCGTTTCTGCTTTGGCCTAGTTGCTTCATTCTTTCTGGAAGAAGTGAAGTCACTCAGTCATGTCTGTCTCTTTGTGCCCCATGGACTGTTGCCTACTAGGCTCCTTCGTCCATGGGATTTCCCAGGCAAGAGTACTGGAGTGGGTTGCCATTTCCTTCTCCAATTCTTTCTGGAGCTATTAGCAATTTCCCTCTACTCTTCCACAGTAGCATATTGGATAGTTTCCAATTTGGGGGGCTTATCTTCTGGTATCACATATTTTTGTCTTCTCATATTGTTCATGGGGTTCTAGCAGCAATAATACTGGAGTGGTTTGCCATTCTCTCCTCCAGGAGACCACATTTTGTCAGAACTTCTTCACTATGACCCGTCCATCTTAGCTGGCCCTGTACGACATGGCTCATAGCTTCACCAGGTTGTGCAAGACCCTTTACCAAGACAAGGCTGTGATTCATGGAGGGGAATATTGATCCAATACTATTAGCTAATTTGCATACACTTTTTGAAATTTGCCAACCATCTCATGTATCTTTTTATGTTTTACCATCCAACCTAGGATCTCATGTTGCATTTAGATGGCGCATTTCTTTTCTCTTCAGCATGGTGACTTCAATGACCTTTCTCTCTGTCAACAAATTTGAAGAGTACCAGCTAGTTATTTTATATAATTTTACCAAAAAGAAGTTCTGCATTATTGGCAAGAATATCACAATAGAGATGCTGTGCCCTTTCCAATATATCACACCAGAATATATCTTATTATTGGTGATGTTAACTTCAATCACTTGGTTAAAGTGGTACCTGCCAGGGTTCTCCATTGTAAATTACAATTTTCCCTTTGTAATTGATAAGCACCTCATGGGAAGATCATTTGAGATGCTACATTATCATATTCTTGCCATCTAATTTTATCATCTATAGATGATTCTTACCTGCAACAGTGATTTGTCCATGGTTTTGGACAAATTTGATTTTCTATCTTCATTATTAATTTATTTTTATTAATTAGAATACTATTGTAGAGAAGAGCTATCTTTTTTTTCTCATTTATTTATTCATATGAATTTTCTTTCACTTCAGCTCAGAAGTTCTCCCCTTCCAAATGATTACTTTCATTAGACAATGTCACCTTTTCTTCACTGGGGGCTCTAGCATTGATCGTGAACATAGATTGTTACTACATTCTCCCACTTTATTTTGTCATGGGTAGTGTCTTCACGGATTGACCTGAGTAATTGCCTTGGGTTTCAGACTAATTCACTTAACTTGACACTGAATTCTTAACTTTCATTAACTCTGTTGGTGTTGGTTCTGGTTTTCAGCATTACATTCTTGACTACCCATTGCTCTTACTTAAGCCTGACTTTTACCAAAAACTTCCTCCTACTATTAGAAAAGTAATCTTATTTAATTTAGGAAACTGGAGAGTATGTTGCCATGACTCTCACTCTGAATATTTTATCTGTTTGTTTCAATGCTTTCTTGATTTAGTAATGAATTCAATTAGGGGTGACTTTTTCCTACTGTTTGTTGGTGAGGTGGGGTTCCCTGAAAAAGTCACCTGCCTTCCCTAAGGGATGGGCATCATCATTCAACTGGTGCTACCCACACTCCCTCTGCCAAGACTCCAAACTCTGAGTAGGGTGAAGCAGAGACAGAGAACAAAAGCAGTTGGGACATATTGATCCCCATGATGGAGACCTAGAGATACTGTCACTTAATTCATGCTAACAAGGTATCTGAATCTTTCCTGGTATTTTTAAAGCCTTGTTGTCCAAGCTCCTTTTGAATTTGTGAGTTTTATGGATTTTCTCAATAAATACGTTTCATATACCTTAGCTAGAATCATTTTCTGTAGGTTCAAGGGGAAAACTCACTAATTCTTTTTCTAAGAGAAATATAGAAAAGATGACTACCTTTCTGATGTTAAAGACTTCAAGAGAAGAAAATACTAGGTGTTCTGTTGATGGAAACTGTATTGGCAGCAAGGTCAGGAGGCTGACCTTTCCTCACAGAATTGTTCTGGGCCGTTATGCATGGCAAACTTGGGAAAACAAGTGAAGGCTTCAATGCTTCAGCCATCAAGAGATCTATGTGCCTCTCTCCTGGATCTGCTTTTCTGGTTTCGCTCACACTGCTCCCAACCCTTCTGTGTGCCCTTTGGCCTTGGCTTGCTTCTGCCCCTCTCAGCTGCCCACGCTCTTGGCCAAGGCCAGTTTCTGCTGCTTCTCTCAATCCAGTTCACCACCTGGGAACTCCGTACCACTTTCTAATTATCCCAGTTTGTCAAATTGTAACCTTAAACTCTCCACTGAGAATGGAGGAAAATACAAGTCTCCAGTCTAGTACTTTCTCCCATCTTTATTACCTATGGAAGAAAGGGGATATCCTTAACAAATTCTGCAGTGACAGAAGAAAATCATGATTCCTTTAGTAATTGTCTGTGCGTCCCTGAGAAAGAGGTTTATGCTGTAAACCGAACATCTGTTCTCGCTTCTGACACTGAGCCACTCGCTATCTGGGCTAGAATGGACCTCTTTCCTAGATAAGTTTAGGCTAATTTACAATGCTTTATAACCTGTTACTTGTGCAAACCAAACAAGAGTGTGGTAGCATGACCATGAGATAAAGACATAGTGTGTAAGACTTGTTATTATCTTGAGGGGATTATGAGGTTCAAGAGTAAAAGGCAAACTTTACACAGGCAAACATATGTGGGTTGGAACTCTGCAGATTCCTGCAGTATGTATAAACTAGAATTCTCCAAACAAAGATATCAAAATGAATGAAATAATCTTATGACTCAATATTGAAAAATGATGCTCACATCATTTTCAAAATATTTTCCAAAGGCCAAGAGAGAAAACCGTGTCAAGATGAGGTCAAAGTAAAGAAATAGTTACTGTAATATTCATGTTCCCAAATGAATATTACTTTGGTAAACTCTGATAGCTGGTCTAGAGGATGAGAAATGAAAGGGGTGGAGGCAAGCTCCATTGTATACCTTCTTTCAGGAGTGACATGCCTGCTCTTCTCAAAAGAATGTGTATGGCCAGTTATCCAAACATTTCTAGGGTGAATATAGTCAGGATTGCTCAGAAGTAGGACAAATAAGATGGTGTTAATATACTAAATGGACATCCTACCTTTATTTGAACTCATATAATACCAACTTCCTCCTTGAACAAAACACACCATAGATACTTTGAGGAGGGCTTTCGCATTGATGAGGTCCAACAAGACATTGTGCTTAAGTTGACTGAAATCCTGCCCTGTGTGCCAGGGGCAGATTCACATGGAAAAGCTATTCCCCAGACAGAGATGGAAGCTTGTCTCGGTGAGATATTCTCTTCCCTAAACCCGCAAGCTGAGCACCACCTACCTCCTCCTCTGCATTCCCTAGAGACTTACCTCACTGTTATCAGCACTGTTCATGTTGTATTATGATTGTTTGTTTATACATTTTTCTTCCCTGCTAAGCTGTGAATTCCTGAGACACAAACTGTGGCATTTTTGACATTCTAGCCAAAGCACCTAGCTGAGATTGGCTCTTATACAAGATGATTAAGAAACAGATTAAAAATAGCCTTCTGACCTCTGGTCTTATATTACCCTTGCTTTTCTGTACTGTCTTATCAGTTATTTTTATTTTCTCATGTGTAAATTCTTTAAAGTTCTATGTTCATTGTGAAAAATTTAAATTTTACATATAATAGGTAATGCTAAAGGAAATTTGAAAGAAGAACTTCTCTCATAGTGTTTCTATTTGAAATTTGTAAAAAGAAAAGAGAAAAATTAATTTATATACACTGTGAAAAAAGATTTAATGTTTATTTCTAAGAATGCTACTATTTTTCTCATTATATCATGAAGGACTAGCCAGAAAAGGAAGGAAGTAACTTCCCAAAATTGCCTTGTCTGTCTGCCCTTCCTGGGTGTTCATAGCACATCTGTCCATCCTTGCTTCTGGAATTTTCTATTCCCACAGTCAACTGTGGGCTGATGATCACCCAACTGGAAAGGGGAAAATATCTTTTCTGCTTAATTCAGCAGAGAAAAGATCACTTAAGAAAGTAGGAGTATAGTTGTTTCACAATGTAGTGTGTGCTTCTCCTGTACAATGAAATGACTTAGCTACATGTACACATATATCCCCTCCCTTTTGAATCTCCAACCCCCATCCCACCCCTCTAGGTCACCAAAGAGCACCTACCTGAGCTCCCTGTGCTAAATAGCAGGTTCCCACTAGCTATCTGTTTTACACTTGATGGTGGACGTATGTCAGTCTCATAATTAAAAAAACACATGCACCCCAATGTTCATTACAGCACAATTTACAATACACAGGACATGGAAGCAACCTAAATGTCCGTCCAGATGAATAGATAAAGAAGATGTGGTACACATAGCCATTAAAAGGAGCAAAATTAAGTCATTTGTAGTGATGTGGATGAACCTAGAGTCTGTCATAGAAAGTGGAGTAAGTCTGAAAGAGAAAAACAAATATTGTATGTTAATGCATATATGTGGAATCTAGAAAAATGGTACAGATAAACCTATTTGTAGGGCAGGAATAGAGACCCAATACTTAACAATAAACTTATATTAGAAACTAAGAGTAAATGAACAAAACACAGATAGGAAAATATGTGAAAAGTAGCTTCTAGACGTTGCTTTTTCATGGATTAAGTAATCCTGGATCACTGGGTACCTACCCAATTCCATACCTTTTCTACACTTCTGGAGTTTCTATCCCATCTTACCCAGGGACATACTCTTTTATCTCACACTCCTGGGGAAATAAAGCTATGCTACTGGACCGTTTGGAGAAGGAAATGGCAACCCGCTCCAGTATTCTTGCCTGGAGAATCCCACGGACGGAGGAGCTTGGTAGGCTACAGTCCATGGGGTCACAAAGAGTCGGACATGACTGAACGACTTCACTTCACTTCACTGGATTGTTAGAATTAGTGGTAGCAAAAGCACTTTTCAAAATGATGACAGAGAACCTTTGGAAACTACTCTGTAAAAGCAATGAGGACTCTGGCAAAATTGTCACAATCAGCTTTTTCAGAACTCTGAAAATTAACGAAAAATGTCCAACAATATGAGGAGTATTTATTCAAGAAAAATGACAAAGTGTCTATAAGAGCAGTGAAGCTTTTGGTATTTTATGTGTCATATTCCCACACCCTCTACCCAGTTCTGCAGTATTTGTGCAAACCAGCATCCTCACAACTAATCTCTCTGTGAAAACAACAGATTAGGAACCACTGGAGAATATGGACTAGGTTTGGAGCTTCACTTAAAGCCTCATTCCTAGATAACTGTCATTTGACCTGTCTGGCATTTCCCTGGAATTTCCTACCTGCAATGCTCATCCTTATTGGACTTGACTCAACTCACTCACTGTGAAGCAATTGATGAAAACAATCAATGGCAATTGTTTAGTATAGTGCCTGAGGCAGAAATAGTATTTTGGGCAAACAAGAGGGAGACCAAAAGACTTTAAAGCAGAATCTGGGCATGAAGTATATAAACAGAGCTTTGAAATGCTTTGATATAATCCTGGGAAGCTAGAAGGTCATCTACAAATACAGGGCTGACCTTGAAG
Source organism: Redunca redunca (assembly GCA_006410935.1). Lineage (NCBI taxonomy): Eukaryota > Metazoa > Chordata > Mammalia > Artiodactyla > Bovidae > Redunca > Redunca redunca. Next base: position 591,609 of record SJYQ01002356.1, on the reverse strand, counting down.
CTTAGCATATATAGACTTGAAAGTTTAACACGAATTGAACATGTGCTCTAATACTCATTCAAAACACACTGACAAAGGCTATGAAACATATGGATTAAGGCATTTAAGAAAATCTTTGTCTAAATACTTGCTGACCACTACGCTAACCGACCAGAGTTTTCAGTGGCTACAGATGTCAAAGAATGGAAATTAAATCAAATTATCTTGGGAAAGTCCCTAAACAATCAATCAGCAGCAGCAACAATAACAATAAACCCTGGGAAAAAAGAGTTTCTCCAGGTTCTGGAGTTGCCACATTATATTAATTAAAATGTCTAATTTTCAAGAGAAAATTATGAGACATCTCAAGAAACAGGAAGGTCTGAGCCATACACAGAGAAAAGAACCAACCATCCTAAAAAAGGCTGGATGCTCAAACTCAGTTCAGTTCAGTTCAGTCGCTCAGTCATGTCTGACTCTTTGACACCCCATGGATTGCAGCATGCCAGGCTTCCCAGTCCATTAACTCCTGGAGCTTACTCAGATTCATGTCCATCGAGTTGGTGATGCCATCCAAACCATCTCATTCTCTGACGTCCCCTTCTCCTCCTGCCATCAGTCTTTCCCAGCATCAGGGTCTTTTCCAATGAGTCAGTTCTTCACATCAGGTGGCCAAAGTATTGGCATTTCAGCTTCAGCATCATTCTTTCCAATGAATATTCAGGACTGATTGCCTTTAGGATTGACTAGTTTGATCTCCTCACAGTCCAAGGGACTCTCAAAGAATCTTCTCCAACACCACAGTACAAAAGCATCAATTCTTCAGTGCTCAGCTTTCTTTATGGTCCAACTCTCTCATCCATACATGACTACTGGAAATCAAACTCACGAGACAATTTAAATCAGCCATTATAAATATGTTCAAAGAATGAATTAAAACAATGTCTAAGGAATTAAAAGAAATTATGAGCAGGATTTTATCACCAAGTAGAGACTATCAGTAAAAAGATATAAACTATAGAGAAGAAATTCTGGAGTTGAAAAGTACAATTTACTAAAGAGGTTCAACAGCAGAACTGAGTTGGCAGAAAAAGGAATCAGTGAACTTGAAGATCGTTTGGTCAATTGAGATTACTTGGTTTAAGGAATAGAAATAAAAAAGGACAATGAAAAAATAAACAGCTTGATAAAGTACATCTACAAAAAATTTATACCCAGCTCCAAACTTAATGGTGACAAAGTAAATGCTTTATCTCTAAGACTGAGGAAAAGGTTATATGTCCCCTCTTACTGCTCCTATTCAACATTGTACTGGAGGTTCCAGCAGGAAAAGAAATGAAACGTATATAGAGTGGGAAAGAAGAAATATAACTGTCTTTGTTTGCAGATGACATAATTGTCTATGTAGAAAATCTCACATGATTAACCAAAAAACTTCCTGGAACTAATAAATTATAGCAAGGTTGTAGGATAGAAGGTTAATAGATATATAAACCAATCCCTGGTGGCCTAGTAAGAATCCACCTGCTATCACAGGGGACACAGGTTTGATCACTGGTCTAGGAAGATTCCACGTGTAACAGAGCATCTAAGCCCACACGCACCACAGCTGCTGAGCCCATATTCTGCAACTACTGTAGCCCACTCACCTAGGTCCCATGCTCCACAACAAGAGAAGCCCCTGCAATGAGAAGCCTGAATACCTTAACAAAGCGTAGCCCCTGCTTGCCACAACTGGAGACAGCCAATGTGCAGCAACAAAGACCCAGTGCAGCCAAAAAAAAAAAAAAAAATCAATTGCTTTCTTATATACCAGCAATGAACATCTGGTTTTATAACTTATTCATGTATCATTGGAATTAGTTGTTTTTAATCCAAAAAAGGCTGTTATAAATTAAAATGTCAATTGTAATTCTCAGCACAAACACGAAGAAAATACCTCATGCACATGGAACATTCATGCAATAAATAAAAAATTATTAAAATCACATAAAGTATGTTATCCAACCTGAAGGGAATAAAATTAGAAATCAATAACAGAAATAAATCTAGGAAAAGCACTGATATGTGGAAATTAAACATCACACTCTTAAATAATCAATGGGTCAGAGAATAAATCATGGGGGAAATTAGAAAACATGAATAAAAACAAAAATACAACACACCAAGAACTTATATAATGTAGCAAAAACAATGCCTAGAGATGTAAGTATCTGTATTAGAAAAGAAGCACTATGTAATAATAAATTAATAACCTAACCTTCCATATTATGAAACCAGAAAAATAAGAAAAAACAGAACTCAGACAAGAAGAAGGAAGGACATATTTGAAATAGAGAGTAGAAAAATCAATAAAACAAAAATTTAGCTATTTAAAAGCATGTGACAAATCAAGAAAAGAAAAGAAAAAAATACAGATGACTCAAATGACTAACATCATGAATAAAAGGGGAGACATTATTATTAATGCTACAGAAAAAAATGAACTATAAGGGAATACTGTGAACAGCTATATGTCAACAAATTATGTGACCACAGTGAAACAGACAACTGCTGAAACTGATTTAAGAAGAAATAGAAAATCTGAGCAGACTTACAACAAGTGATTGAGTTAATACTCAAAGAAAGAAAAGCTGATTTCACTAGTGAATTCTACAAAATATTCAAAGAAGAAATAGCTGCATACATAAAATTTCTTCCAAGGACAAGAGGATAACACTTCCTAAACACTTTGTACTGTCAGCATTAGCCTGAAAATAATACTATTCATTAATACACAAACCAGACAATTAAGAGTAAACTCCAGACCTGTATACATTTGCAAATATGCATGTGAAAAGGTCCACCACCTTGTAATGCTGCTGCTGCTGCTGCTGCTGCTAAGTCACTTCAGTCACTTCAGTCATGTCTGACTCTGTGCGACCCCATAGGTGGCAGCCCACCAGGCTCCGCCATCCCTGAGATTCTCCAGGCAAGAACACTGGAGTGGGTTGCCATTTCCTTCTCCAATGCATGAAAGTGAAAAGTGAAAGTGAAGTCGCTCAGTCATGTCTGACTCTTAGCAACCCCATGGACTGCAGCCCACCAGGCTCCTCCGTCCATGGGATTTTCCAGGCAAGAGTACTGCAGTGGGGTGCCATTGTCTTCTCCCCTTGCAATGCTAAAAGCACTTAAAAACTAGCAACGAAACAAAACCTAACACAATAAAAGGCATTTACTAAAAACTCAACAGTTAATATATTTAATGTTGAAAGACTCCTCCTCCTCTCATTTCCTCCTGTTTCACCTCCTACTCCTCCTTTTTTCCCTCTCCCTCCCCTTCCTTTCCCTTCTCTCCCTCCAATATATCAAACTCAAAACTACACAGCAAGTTAATTTACATAATGTGCATGTGGTCACTTCAGTTATGTTTGATTCTTTGTGGCCCTATAGACTGAAGCCTGCCAGGCTCGTCTGTCCATGGGATTCTCTAGGCAAGAATACTGGAGTTGATTGAATTTACAGACTTTCATCTAAAACTTTCTCATAGTTAACCAAACAAATTCCTAATTGCTTTAAGAATGAATTTATGAGCTCTCACTCTGTATGTGTTCCATAAACACCGTGTGTATAGTTCTTTGTGAAAGTATTAATCATTCAGTCGTGTCCGACTCTTTGGGGCCCCATGGACTGTAGCCCACCAGGCTATGCTGTCCATGGGATTCTCCAGGCAAGAATACTGGAGTGGGTTGCCATTCCCTTCTCCAGCGGATCTTCCTGACCCAGGTATTGAACCTGGATCTCCTACATTGCAAGCAGATTCTTTATGGTCTGAGCCACCAGGGAAGCCCATGGTTCTTTTTACTTACATGCAATATTGTCATGTATTATCAATATGATTTATTTAATAGTCTACTATTCTCACTAGACTTCAAACTTCTCAAGGTCAGGGACACATTATTCTATTCCTGACATCCATACTAAGATCCCCTGGAGAAGGCAATGGTTACCACTCCAGTATTCTTGTCTGGAGAATTCCATGGAGAGAGGGGCCTGGGTGGCTACAGTGACTGAGTGAGTAACAATTTCACTTCACAACAAATGCCTATAAGATGGCACTAGAGTCTTAAAAGCTTAGTTACTCACTTGTTAGATTCCGATTATATTTTCACTTATATGGCAATCCACTCCAGTATTCTAGCCTGGAAAATTCCATGGACAGAGGAGCCTACAGTCTATAGGGTTACACTCCATAGAGTCACAGAAAATCAGACATGACTGAGCATAGCACACACATACATACATATAATCAAGGTTATAAGTGTTTTTAACATTTTGATTATACAGAGTGAAGTAAGCCAGAAAGAAAAACACCAATACAGTATACTAACGCATATATATAGAATTTAGAAAGATGGGGATGATGACCCTGTATGCGAGACAACAAAAGAAACTCAGATCTATAGAGTGAACTTTTGGACTCTGGGGAAGAGAGAGAGGGAGAGGGTGGGATGAGATGGGAGAATGGCATTGAAACGTGTATACTATCAAGTAAGAAACGAATCGCCAGTCAATGTCCGATGCAGGATGCAGGATGCTTGGGGCTGGTGCAAGGAGAGGACCCAGAGAGATGGTATGGGGTGGGAGGTGGGAGGGGATTCATGTTTGGGAAGGCATGTACACTCGTGGTGAATTCATGTCAATGTTTGGCAAAACCAATACAGTAATGTAAAGTAAACTAAGGTTAAAATAAAAAATTAAAAAAAAGAAAATTTCCAAGTACTAAAGACTTCTTTTCTATTAGGTAGAATCTAAATACTTAGGGGAGGAACTGTGCCCTATTTCTTTGTCTCCTCATAGGATATGTAGTATGTGTTCAGTCAACATTTGTTGATTTTCAAAGCTGATGAGAAACACTCCAGTAATTCTAGAATCATGGTAGTTAAACACACTGGCAAAATCTTGACTATTAGTTTGAATGTAGACAATTTATTTGTAATAAAATCCCTTCTTAGCAAAAAAGAGATGTGCATATTTTTGATCATATTTTTATGATTATATCCTTGTTGTTCAGTCACTAAGCTGTGTCTGACTCTTTGTGATCCTGTGGACTGAAACCCACCAGGCTCCTCTGTCCTCCACTATCTCCCAGACTTTGCTCACATTCATGTCTATTGAGTTGCTGATGCTGTCTTACCATATCATCCTCTCTTGCCCCCTTCTCCTTTTGCCTTCAATTGATTATATCCTTAGAGATAATATATATTTTTAACTTCCTGTGTTCAATACTAATTCTTACTCTCCTTAGCAGTGTGACCCTAAGCAACCTACCTATGCCTTTGTTTTCCCATGTGTAAAGTGGGGATGATAATAGTACCTTCCTCACAGTATTATTGCTGCTGTTGCTGCTAAGTCGCTTCAGTCGTGTCTGACTTTGTGTGACCCCATGGACAGCAGCCCACTAGGCTCCTCTGTCCTTGGGATTCTCCAGGCAAGAATACTGGAGTGGGTTGTCATGTCCTTCTCCAATGCATGCATGCGTGCTAAGTTGCTTCAGTCGTGTCTGACTCTGTGAGACCCCATGGACAGCAGCCCACCAGGCTCCTCTGTCCACAGAATTTGCTAGTCAGGAGTACTGGAATGGGTTGCTATTTCTTTCTCCATCATAGTATTACTGGGGAACTTAAATGTACATTGATATGGTCTGGCACATGGAATTACTCCACAATTGTTTGCTGTCATGATTACACTTAGGAAATCTTATCTAAGCAGTGCACTGTCTGAGAACAGAATCTGGCACCTCCTATGGGAAAATGTTTCATAATGTGGAAGAGGAACTTACACCACATTGTCTGTGATCACAGAGCTCTACACACCGTATCTCATATGATTCTAGCAACTCCAAGAGGTAGATCAGGCAGGAATTATTTATTAGCACACTAATTCTATAAATGTGGAAACTGACCAAGTTTAACTGACTCCATAGCTCTTCAGGATCCAGGTAACTAGTTTGAACTATATTCTGAAAAAAAAAGAATGCTGAAAAAAAAAATCACAAGTTTTGTTTTTATTTGGTAGAGCTTCTTACAGTGCATGTCCAGGTTTAGGGGTGTAAAGTTTGTTATATCTCTTTAAAAATTTTTTAATTGTTTCTATAATTGAATTCTCATTCTTTATTCCCTCAGTTAAAGAAAAAAGTAAAATGCAACTGTGCTTTTCAGCTTCAGGACTCACTGGCTTCTAGATATCCCTAGGCATATCACCTTAGTTAAAAGCATCATTTAAGCCCTCTGTGCCTCAGTTTGCTCACATGTAAAATGGGAATAATAGCAGTATCCACCTCCTTGAGGCTCTTGAGTGCTAAATGAATCAATAAAAAGCACCTGAAAGAGTGCTTAGCACATACTGAGTGCTCAGACAGTGTTGGCTTGACCTTCAAGGTCAGAACTCTTCAGAGGGCACCAGGGGCAGGAATGCACTTTGCAGTCCTTCTTTTCTATCTTCTCACATTTTGGTGCCCCTTGCCTATGTCAATGAAAATTACACGTTACCCAGTACTTGAGGCAAAACATCAAAGAATAAAGAATTGCTAATAATCAGAGAAATGCAAATGCAAACCATGGCAAGGTATTTACCTTACACCTGTCAGAATGGCTGACATCAAAAAGAGCTCAAAGAATAAATGTTGGCGAGCGTGTGGAGAAAAAGGAACTCTTGTACACTGTTGGTGGGAATGTAAATTGGTACAGACACAGTATGGAGGTCCTTCAAAGAACTATAAATAGAATTACCATATGACCCAGAAATTCCATTCCTGGGCATATAGCTGAAAAAAAAAATACCCGCTAACTTGAAAAGATACATACATCTTAATATTCATAGCAGCATTATTTACAATGGTCAAGATCTGAGAACAATCTAAGTGTGCATCAGCAGATGAATGGATGAAGATGTGACACACACATATACACAAAGGAATATTACTCAGCCATAAAAAGAATGAATTTTGCCATTTTCTACAGCATGGATGTACTTGGAGGGTATTATGCTAAAGTGAAGTAAGTCAGAGAAAGACAAATGCTGTATGTTATCACTTATGTGTGGACTGTGAAAAAAAATACAGAAAACTAGTAAGTATAATAAAAAATGAAGCAGACTCACAGATATAGAGAATAAACTAGTGCTTACCAGTGGGGCGAGGGAGGGAGGAGGGGTAAGATAGGGGTTCCGTTCAGTTCAGTCCAGTTCAGTTGCTCAGTCGTGTCTGACTCTTTTCAACCCCATGAATCGCAGCACGCCAGGCCTCACTGTCCATCACAAACTCCTGGAGTTCACTCAGACTCACGTCCATTGAGTCAGTGAAGCCATCCAGCCATCTCATCCTCTGTCGTCCCCTTCTCCTCCTGCCCCCAATCCCTCCCAGCATCAGAGTCTTTTCCAGTGAGTCAAGTCTTCGCATTAGGTGGCCAAAGTAGTGGAGTTTCAGCTTCAGTTCATACCCTCCAAAGAAATCCTAGGACTGATCTCCTTCAGAATGGACTGGTTGGATCTCCTTGCAGGGGTAGGGGAGTAAAAGATACAAGCTATTAGGTATAAGATATGGTACAATGATACATTGTAAAACATGGGAGAATATAGCCACTATTTTATAACTACAAATGGAATATAACCTTAAAAATTGTGAGTCACTGTATTGTACACCTATAATTTATATAGTATTATACAGCAACTATAATGTAATTGAAAAACAAAGTGCCATTAAATGGGAGAAAAAGTAGTTTAAGAGAAACCAAAAGAAGAAGGAAGAACGCTGTCACACCTCCCTAGAAGAGGAAGAAGGTCAGAGAAGACCTTTGCAGGACTACAGGGAAATCTTAGGAAAAAGCCAAGTAGAATCACTACTGGATGATTTGAATTTAAAACAAATTTTCTTCTCTTAACTTTTCCCCTTAACATTTTAATGGGTACTATTTGGACCTCTGGTAAAAGTTCTCATTTTTGCTACAAAATTGTGCATGTGCATATGTCAGTGTGAGGTCAAAATTATTCCATTTTTTTAAGGTCAATTATCCTTAGCCATAAAGATTCAAACATCAAATACACCCAGGGGTATGGACTACAACAAAGCTTTGGATTCACAAGAGTAAGAAAATTAAACCTCTGGGGAAAATTAGCATACCCAGCCTCTGCTTTATCCCACTTTGCCTTGTGAAAGTATTTTTCATCTCTGTTATGTCCCAACCTACTATTAAGAATTCTTAAATACTTTCAAATTCTTAGTGGTTAATATTGAGACACTGGGGCTTCCATTAAAGCCTCCTTCTTCTTTCTTAGTTTCTAGAGCAAGTTTCCCTTCACAGAAATACTTAGTGTTGTTATTTTGGTAAAAATTTTCGATTTCAAGGGGATGACTAGAAGAAAACTTTCCGACCCACTACAAAATGATTTATGCATTTTATTCTAAGGAAATGTTCCCATGTGCTTGAACATTATTTAAATACTATGAGTTCTCAGAACTCCAAAGTCAGTTGGGCACCACTAATGACTTCCTTTTGCTTTTTCTTCTTTTTCCTCTTAAATTTCTTATTTTGTAATGGAGTGCAGCTGATTAACAATGTTGTGATAATTTCAGGTGTATAGTAGAGTGAATCAGTTATACACATACATACATCCATTCTCCCCCAAACTCTTCTCCCATCCAGGCCGCCACACAATACTGAGCAGGATTCCCTGTGCTATACAGTAGGTCCTTGTTGGTTACCTGTTTTAAATATAGCATCTCAAACTATATGTCGATCGCGAACTCCCTAACTATGGCTACCCTCCACCCTTGCTTCTTCTGAGTCACTATTCTGCCTTCCATTTGTTTCTTGAAGTAAGCATAACTTTATGTGTTTAGTTACATCCTAAGTAGAGGGAAAGTGTATGAAGGAGTTAGTTAGGGAGACAAAGGAAATAAATTAATAACACAACATTTAAATATGTAAGTTCCAGAGCCAGGACTCATTAAACCTACTGCAGGTAAGTGAACATCTTTAATAATGAGAATGGAGGGACTTCCCAGCGGTCCAGCGGTAAAGTCTCGCCTTTCAATGCAGGGGGTGTGAATTGGGTCCATGGCTAGAGAGCTAAGATCTTACATCTTGTGGGGCCAAAAAGCCAAAGCATAAAACAGAAGAAATATTGTAGCAAGTTCAATAAAGACTTTAAAAATGGTCCACATTAAAAAAATCTTAAAAAAAATAGAATGGAGAATTTAAAATATATCCATACCTTTGGGATAGAGCAAGATCTCACTTCTAGATCTCTTAATTGAAAAATAAACATAGCCTAAAATGTAAAGCTTTACTGGTTCCATCTTAGTCCAATACTTTTGCTCAGTGACATTAGATATGCAACAACACATTCTGTTTATAATTATCATAAAAATTGTAGTGTGTCTATTAAAAATTAGGTTCAAGTTCGTTATACTAATATGTGTATGCTGCTGCTGCTGCTAAGTTGCTTCAGTCGTGTCTGACTCTGTGTGACCCCATAGATGGCAGCCCACCAGGCTCTGCCATCCCTGGATTCTCCATGCAAGAACAATGGAAGAGTTGCCATTTCCTTCTCCAATGCATGAAAGTGAAAAGTGAAAGTGAAGTCGCTCAGTCATGTCTGACTCTTCGAGACCCCATGGACTGCAGCCTACCAGGCTCCTCGGTCCATGGGATTTTCCAGGCAAGAGTACTGGAGTGGGTTGCCATTGCCTTCTCCAGATATGTGTATGATGTGTTTATAATTAAAATCCTATGGAAAACTGTGAGCGCTATGCTATCCTCAACAAAATATTAAAACTCCAAGGTAACTTGAGTTTGGTAGCTGCTGCAATTCAATACTTGCTCTTTTTCCAGTTGTCTGAATATCCTCACCATGAGCACATGCCCACAAAGGAAGCAGAAGCTGTTTTTGAACCTATGGTGTGATTTTCATGGTAAAGAATGTATGAACATAGGGTTTGGTTGTGCACTGAATAGAGCCTTTCCTGGAGTTTTACAGTAAGGACTTGATGGGAGAATTTGTTTTGTCCATCAGTCAGGGACCAGGTGGGAGAAGGCAATGGCAACCCACTCCAGTATTCTTGCCTGGGAAATCCCATGGACAGAGGAGCCTGATGGGCTCCAGTCCAGGGGGTTGCGAAAGAGTTAGACACAGTTTAGTGACTAAACAAAACAAGAACCAGGTTTTTTCCTCTAAGTTTGTTTGTTCTCACAAAAGAAATGATTATATTTTTAGGAATGACTTCCATAGGGAACAAAAAAAAAAGTACTAGTCAAAGTACTATTTTCATATAAAGAATACCCTTTAATATCAGTCCAAAAATTATAATTATAATTATAAATTACATTATAGAGTTTTAGTAACCAAAGTGAAACACTCAGTGTTCGGCAGTAGGGGTGGGGAAGTGGGCAGGAAGAAGAAAAGGGTGTGTGTGGCTGAGTCAAAGTCTGGTAGATTGGGGTCTCTCCCTTCTTCTTTACTCATCTCTTCATACTGATACCCCTGATTTGGTTCCCAGGGAAGTTTTTGTGCTTGTATTTCTGTAACTATGATTCTGTCATCGCCTATTGGTCTCTTCAATTTGGGGTCCAGCGGTTTGCCCTGTGACCTCATTTCTCTTATGGATCTAAGAGGAGTTCATTTTTTCAGTCTGTTCATCTTTTTTACTTTTTATTAGGGCAGAGTTGCAACTTTCACATTCTGGACCAGTAACTGCTCTTCAACTAATAGGAAAGGAGAGTTCTAGCATCACTTGGAGCTGTGAGTTCACCACGCCATATTAACAAGTGCCTGCATGCGTGCTTAGTCACTCAGTCCTGTCTGACTCTTTGCTCCACCGTGGACTGCCAGGCTCCTCTGTCCATGGAATTCTCCAGGGAAGAAGACTGGAATGGGTTGCCGTTTCCTAGTCCAGGGGATCTTCCTAACCCAGGGATCCAACCTGTGTCTCCTACGTCTCCTGCCTTGGCAGGCAAATTCTTTACCACTGAGATCCCCGTGAAACCCCCATGTTAAAAAGAGAAAGCTTAATTTGGTGGTAGAATCAGGTTTATGAAGAATTTGAAAAATGGTAGCCTGAGAGCAAGATGACTGCATAGGAATCTTGGCCCCCCTCTTGTGGTACAAAGGGTGTGACCAGAATCTTGGCAGTATTGCAGAGAGAGGGAAAAACAGAGCAGAGACAGGAAAGGGGTCCCCAGCTATACTATTGGGGCTGTGCTATATTGCGTTTGCATGAAAAGGGGCCCAGAGAGGAAAAATAAAGGAAAGGAAGACTGGGAAGGACTATTAATTAATATTTTCTCTCCAGAAATGTAATGTACCTCTCTCTACACATTTTGCAAAATTACAGAGAGACACAAAATAAAGTCCTAGTTCAGTTCAGTTCAGTTCAGTCACTCAGTCATGTCCAACTCTTTGCAAGATGGACTGCATTACACCAGCCTTCTCTGTCCATCTCCAACTCCTGGGGCTTACTCAAACTTATGTCCATTGAGTTGTGATGCCATCTAACCATCTCATCCTCTGTCGTCCCCTTCTCTTCCTTCAAATGAGTCAGTTCTTTGCATCAGGTGGCCAAATAAAGTCCTAAGCGTTCAACTATGAACACACTTGAAATTCTATTCTTAATTTTTTTGGCTGGTGTAACATCACATTAAAAAAAAAAAAGTCTTGTAAAAAATCTTACATCCCACCATATTAAATTGTAAGCAATTTCATTTTAGGTGAATTTCTCCAATTTACTCCCCCTTTAAGGACCTTTTGTTAAAATGTTCAGGAGAGGAGAATACTGTGAAGTTGGCGCAAACCCTACGACTTGGGGTGCAGCCCAGAAGCAGCTGCTTGGGTAGTTCCCTCCCTGCTGCTTCTTCCTCATTCACAGTCCCGGGGTTTTGCTAAATGCTGCGGGTGGAACAAAATTATCTCAGTGCTTGGTGCCAACCAAAGAAAGGCAGTCAACTGATTAAAACAAAGCGGAAGATGTCTTCCTTCTTCCCTAAAGGTGTTAACAACAATAGCTTTTTTTGGAAAGGAATAACAAGAAGGAGAGGGCATACAGCAGGGGTGGTTGGAACCAGAAATTCCACCTTTGAGTCTTTGTTGTAGAACCTGCCATGGCGTCCTTTTGGGTGTGGTGGGCAAGGATGCCTGGGACATGTGTGTGTGTGAGGGGGGTGAGGTGGGGGGCTGGGGTCGGGTGGGGCTGGGGCTGGGCCTCTCTCAGGGGCCCACCCTGGGCTCCAGCTGCTCATCAGCTTCTGTGCCGATTCATATCAACTAGAACTATCCCCCACCGTTCCCTCCCTACCATCCCCCATCATAAATACATTTCTCTCTCCCTCTCATCTCTGTTAAATATGGTCCAAATTGAACTTGTCATTTTTACCCTTCCAGTCCTACTTTATACTAAACAAAAATTTTTACTGGCAATCGGGCCTTCCCTGGGGCTGCCCAGCTGCCACTGGGGTGATTAGGGTGTTTCCTGCAGCTGAAGTCTCTTGTAATTAGCAAGCCCTTCAGGCAGTCTGGACTCTGAATTTAGCTGCCATCTGGTATCATCTGTAAATGACAATGGCACTGTATCTTCTCTGTTGACTCAGCCCTGTCTGCACCACCTCCCCCTCACTCCCACCCCCAGCAATCCTCAGCTTCTCTTGTCAATCTATAACTATCAAGGCACCCCAGGCTCTAGTTAACTTGCCAGGAGTTTCCAGATTCTTCAAGAGGTTAAGGCAAAAGGCCCCATGGGACAAGTAGCCTCTCCCGTCTCTCTCTACCAGTGCTTCTAAGAGTATGGCTTCAGGACTGGCAGCAGTGGAATTCAGCATTGATTTGCTTTGTCACTGAACTCCTTGTCTCTGGAATTTTAGGACTGGAATTATCTAGGGACTTACTAGAAACACAGATTCACAGGCCTCACCCTAGACCTAATTAGAAAGATTGGGGATGAGCTCAGCAACCTGCATTCTAACAAGTCTTCTAGGTCATTCTAACACATGCTTAAGTTCTGGCTTCCTACCAGGGCTCCATGGACATTTTGGGCAGGATAATTCTTTGTTGTGGGGGGCTGTTCTGTGCCTTGTAGGTTGCTTCACAGTATTCTTGGCTTCTGTCCACTAGATGTCAAATTCAGGAAATTTGAGTTGATCCTAAGGTAGTACATTTTTAACAAGCTCTAAGTTTTGCCCCTGTTGCTGCTCTGAAAACTGCGCTTTGATTAACAACGTTCTACAGTCTCTTAAAAGATTTATTGAATGAAGAAATGAATAATTAAAAGACAAGGATATATATATTTTAGAATGTATCCTTTAGAATATATCCTTTCAGAAAGGATATCTATTTTTTAAGCATTGACTCTTTTTGTCGTTCTACTCCTCCTTTCTGGACCTTTATCCCTTTCATTATTTCTATGTTTAAATATTGAGGAAGATCAACTTCATTTTAGTAAATGAAGTTTATATATAAAAAAACACCAAAGACCCTTGCATATGATTTATGCTACATTTAGGCTTCCCTGGTGGCTCGTATGGTAAAGAATTACCTACAATGCGGGAGACTCGGATTCGATTCTTGGGTTGGGAAGATGCCCTGGAGAAGTAATGGCAACCAACTACAGTATTCTTGCTTGGAGAATTTCATGGACAGAAGAGTCTGGTGTGCTATAGTCCTTGGGGTTGCAGAGTTGGACATGACTGAGAGACTGACACTTTCACTTCATACTACATTCAGAGATACATACAAGTAAATTCTCCAAATCTGCTTCCCAGCCAGTGAAAGCTATGTCATGCTATTCTAAATCCTAATGCACTCAACTAATATCTCTAATAACAGTTTCTCTGTGCAGAGCATGCTGGTCAACTGCTCATCTAAAAATATATGAATGCTGTTTGCAATAAATGCATACCTACAGCTGTTTACTTTCATCATATATAATTCTAAAATGTCATGTTTACTGGGAAAGGTTAATGCCTCATGGCCAAAAAATCCACATAAAAGAGAAAATTAGCCAGCAGGGCTAACCAGTTTTTATTGTCATCTCAGTTAGTGAGAAACTGGTTTCAAATGATATTCTATCACTATGTGAGAACGATGACATTTGCAATTGCAGAAGTGGCCAAGTAATTTCACTCTAGAGCTAATGAATTCCTGGTGCTTTCTTGTTTCTTAGTTAATCCACTGACAGGCATGGCTCTGAGGTGCAGAGAAGTCTGAAATCTTGGGGATGCAGCCATTGTTTCAGAAGTTAAAGGACTCTTGGGAGGACTAGAAATTGGAAAACCCACAAGGAAATGCACACTACCAAATATTCCTGCATGCAAGATGATATGGTGTGATGGATAAGTAACATATCAAACCCGACATGCTTTTATACCATGTTTTGTACCAAGACTTAAGACAGAACTACATTGAATGTCTCAATTTCAAGAATATATAAATGCATTCAATGGACACATTTTCATCACAGCATCTCAACATGCCATTGGCCTTCAAGTTAAACTGTGCTTGGGTTGCCAATAAGTCATTGGCCCCTGATGAACACATTATATTTAAGGGTACTCTTTCTAGAAGCATATGCATTCTTATTTTACAATGTGTGTCAGAAACTTACTAGCTATTCAGTTAGCTGCCTTCCTTTCCCTCCTGGGCAAGTAGTCAGACTATATTTCCTAGTCTTCTTTTAAGTTAGGTCTGGCCATGTAGCTGAGTTTTGGTTACTGAAATGTGTTCCACTTCCACACTTGGCCCATGACATCTTCCCAGGCACGAGCTTCCACACTCTTACATCTTGTGCTGGTTTGAGGCAGTTGGGCACAGTGAATTTGGAAAGCATGTTTTGAAGATGGAGAAGCCAAAATATAAAGAAGTCTGGGTCCCTATTCAAAGGAAGCTGTACTCTCGTTAGGAACACTTGCTTTGGTCTTTACATACACGAGAAAGAATTTTCTCTTGTGCATGAGCCATTACACAGTTTGGAATTCATCTGTTCCAATTGTTGGCATTACTTTAATTAACATGCAATGTATTTCTCACATATAATTGGATACTCCACAAGAGATGCCCATTTACTATTGCAGATGCTGCTTTCACAAGTTGCTTTTGGTTCCTTTCCCTCCTTTTTTTTTTTTTTTTTTTTTAAATACAGATCCTAGACCATATCACCCTCTTTTAGCTCCTTACCACTTCATTGTTCTCACTACTTGATCCTAGTCCTTGTCTCTATCGTCTTGTTTTAGAGATCACTGGTGGCAAGGTGTGTGAGACAGCAAGAGAGAGGGCAAAGGCAACATAAACCTCCACCTCACTATTCCTGTTCCTGCCCACTCTACCGATCATTCCTCCATCTATCCCTTTCTCTCCTTACTCTTTATCTTCCTTGGATGCTCTTCCTTTATGTCATCACTTCATAAAAATTTTATTCTTATTTCTCACGATGCTAGAGCCTCATTACTGCTATTGGTTATAATCTTAACTCCCTCTGCTCAACCAGTCTCTGGTTATACCTTATTCCCTCCATTATGAGCAATCTCATCATATGAATGTATAATTTTAGATGTAACAGAAGGCACAAGGATAGGAAGATCATATAAAGAGTGCAGAACAAGAAGAAAATAATCCTAAGACATATCAACCAGGGCAGTGTTGAGTCATAAAGGCCAAAGGAAGGGATTGTTTAATGCAAAGGAGAAGAGTTGATTATCTTGGGTGTGGCTGAGATGTCAGGATCCAGAAGAACTGTCTCTCCACTTTGGCAATGCCGGTCATCAGTGGCCACCATGAAAGCAATTTGGATGAAGTGATCAGAAAGATGTTATCCTGCAAATACGTTAGAGATTTAGTGGGAGACGCAGGAAAAAAAAAAAAGAAAGAAAGAAATTATAGATAGAAAACTCTCTTGAGTATTTTGTGAAAGATAAGAAAATTAGACACCTAAAGAAACAGAGCAAAAATATAAATGCCTTCATGAAAAAGTGTAACTGATGTAGGAAATGGTTGTCAAGGCATGGATATGCAGACTTACAGACTCAGGTTGAGGGCGATGTATGGCTACTGGTAATGAAGAGGGTCCTGATCAAAAGAGTAGACACATGGAAAGGAAGGGGAGAAATCGAAAATAAAAATCAAGAGGGCTAGCAGCAAATTTTTCTACTAAATAATTATGCCTATAAATGAGCCTGGTGGCATTTTTTCCTATAAGAAAGTCATAGTCTCATAAATAAGAAAACATTATTTTGAGTGATCAGAGAGAGAAAGAGGGAGATGAGAATTGTAGCAACATTTAAATTTATATATACACATGTTTACTTATATTTATTTACACGGTAGAGAGGTTCACTGTTAAAAGCTTATTGAAGTGGAACCAAAATGCTGAAAATATAAGTGGGTCTCCAGGTTTGTCAGAATATAGAATGAGGTGAAAAAAATATCATTCGCTTGTTCTTTGCATAACTGAGCATTCCATTTCTACTACCACAATTGTCAGTGATGTTCTGGTCTTACTTGTTAAAAATCACAAGACATTGACAAAATCAGTACTTTACAGCACAGGAATGCTATGTAACTTTAGCTCAACTACACAAAAATGGAATCAGAAAATATTCAGAAAGACATTGACTTTCATTCTGACAAGCAGACTATATAATATGCATCACTCTGATGTCTGTACCTCAAAAAAAAAAGGAATCATCAGGGAATAAAATAAATTTATCTTTAGCTGCAATGATTCTAACATAGAACGGTCTTGAAATAATAGGACAGCAATGGACAAATAATTTAATAATGTGTGTCTATGATAAAAGTAGAATATTTATTAAAACTTACCTTTTTATCCTATTCTACAGCTAAATAAGTGAAATGTTGTTCAGTCATTATGTCATATCCAAGTCCCACAACTTAATTTGATTCAGTTCAATCCAATTTAGCTCCTAGTCAACTCAAGAAATATGCATTTATCTAGGAAGCCAAAATCATACCAAATCTTGGATCTTTAAAATAATTTATTTTATCACATTTATAAATAATAAAATAACAATATAAATAATATATTATTTATTTTCAGTTCAGTTCAGTTGCTCAGTTGTGTCCGATTCTTCATGACCCCATAGACCACAGCACGCCAGGCCTTCCTGTCCATCACCAACTTCTGGAGTTTACTCAGATTCATCTCCATTGAATTGGTGATCAATGTTGTCATCTCATCCTCTGTTGTCCCCTTCTCCTCTTAATTTCAATCATTCCCAGCATCAGGGTCTTTTCAAATGAGTCAACTCTTCACATCAGGTGACCAAAGTATTGGAGCTTCAGCTTCATCAGTCCTTCCAATGAACACCCAGGACTGATCTCCTTTAGGATGGACTGGTTGGATCTCCT
>SJYQ01002356.1:552186-570071 GCA_006410935.1 Redunca redunca | reverse complement strand
TGGGCCTTGGAGTACAAAATGAAGCAGGGCAAAGGCTAACAGAGTTTTGTGAAGAGAGCACACTGGTCACAGCAAACACCCTCTTCGAACAACATAAGAGATGAATTTATACATGGACATCACCAGATGGTCAATACTGTAGTAGATTGATTATATTCTTTGCAGTCGAAGATGGAGCAGTTTCATACAGTCAACAAAAACAAGACCAGGAGATGACTATGGTTCAGATCATGAATTCCTTATTGCCAAATTTAGATTTAAATGGAAGAAAGTAGGGAAAACCACTAGACAATTCAGGTATGACCTAAATCAAATCCCTTATGATTATACAGTGGAAGTGACAAATAAATTCAAGGGATTAGCTCTGATAGAGTGCCTGAAGAACCATGGACGGAGGTTTGTGACATTGTACAGGAGGCAGTGATCCCCAAGAAAACCATCCCCAAGAGAAATAAATGCAAAAAGGCAAAATGGTTGTCTGAGGAGGTTTTACAAATAGCTGAGAAAAGAAGACAAGCAAAGGAGAAAAGGAAGATACAGCCATCTGAACTCAGAGTTCCAAAGAATACCAAGGAGAGATAAAAGCCTTCCTAAGTGATCAATGCAAAGAACTAGAGGAAAACAATACAATGGGAAATACTAAAGATCTCTTCAAGAAAATTAGAGACACCAAGGGAACATTTCATGCAAAGATGGGCACAATAAAGGACAGAAATGGTACAGACATGACAGAAGCAGAAGGTATTAAGAAGAGGTGTCAAAAATACACAGAAGATCTATACAAAAAAGATCTTCATGACCCAGATAACCATGATGGTGTGATCACTCACCTAGAGCCAGACATCCTGGAGTCTGAAGTCAAGTGGGCCTTAGGAAGCATCACTATGAACAAAACTAGTGGAGGAGATAGAATGCCAGTTGAGCTGTTTCAGATCCTAAAAGATGAGGCTGTGAAAGTGCTGAACTCAATATGCCAGAAAATTTGGAAAACTCAGCTGTGATCACGGGACTAGAAATGGTCAGTTTTCATTCCAATCCCAAAGAAGGGAAATGCCAAAGAATGGTCTAAGTACTGCACAATTGCACTCATCTCACACACTAGCAAAGTGATGCTCAAAATTCTCCAAGCCAGGTTTCGACAATACTTGAACCAAGAATTCCCAGATGTTCAAGTTGGAGCTAGAAAAGTCAGAGGAACCAGAGATCAAATTGCTGACATCTGTTGGCAAAAGAATTCCTGAAAAAATTTATTTCTGCTTCATTTATTACACTAAAGGTTTTGACTGTATGGATCACAACAAACTATGGAAAATTCTTCAAGAGATGGGAATATCAGACCACCTTACCTGTCTTCTGAGAAACCCATATGCAGGTCAAGAAGCAACAGTTAGAACTGGACAAGGAACAACAAACTGGTTCTAAATGGGGAAAGGAGTACCTCAAGACGGTATATTGTCACCATGTTTATTTAACTTTTATGCAGAGTATATCATGCGAAATGCTGGGCTGGATGAAGCACAAGCTGGAATCAAGATTGCCAGGAGAAATAGTAATAACTTCAGATATGCAGATGACACCACCCTTACGTCAGAGAGTGAAGATGAACTAAACAGCCTCTTGATGAAAGTGAAAGGGAAGAGTGTAAAAGCTGGCTTAAAACTCAACATTCAGAAAATGAAGATCATGGCATCTGGTTCCATCACTTCATGGCAAATAGATGGGGACATAATGTTAACAGTGACAGACTTTATTTTTTTGGCCTCCAAAATCACTGCAGATGGTGACTGCAGCCATGAAATTAAAAGACACTTGCTCCTTGGAAGAAAAGCTATGACCAACTTAGACAGCATTGAAAAGCAGAGACATTACTTTGCGGACAAAGGTTCATTTAGTCAAGGCTATCGTTTCTCCAGTAGTTACGTATGGATGTGATAGTTGGACCATAAAGAAAGCTGAGTGTTGAAGAACTGATACTTTTAAACTCTAGTGTTAGAGAAGACTCTTGAGAGTCCCTTGGAACACAGGGAGTTCAAGCCAGTCAATCCTAAAGAAAATCAGTCCTGAATATTTATTGGAAGAATTGATTCTGAAGCTGAAACTCCTTTGGCTACCTGAAACTCTAAGGACTCATTAGAAAAGACCCTGATGCTGGAAAAGGTTGAAGGCTGGAGGAGAAGGGACCGATAGAGGGTGAGATGGTTGGATGGCATCACTGACTGGATAGACATGAGTTGAGCAATCTCTGGGACTTGGTGATGGACAAGGAAGCCTGGTGTGCTTCAGTCCATGGAGTCACAAAGATTCGGAGACAACTGAGCAACTGAACTGAACTGATTACAAATATAACACTTAATGGTGAAACATCCAAAGTTTTCCCTCAGCTTGAGAACAGCCAAAGATAATTACTATTACAGTATATTGTAGGCTGTTGCCAATACAATCAGGCAAGAAAATCATTACATTCTATTCTCCCCAAAATATAAAATAATTGAGAAATAGGACTGTAGGTTGTGTTTTTTGTTGTTGTTCGACCACATAATTGTGTATGTAGAAAATGTAAAAAAAGTTTATAAGGAAACTGCTAGCACTTAGCAGCTGAATTGCTGAATAAAATGGGAATATAAAATCAATTTTATTTGTATATATCAGTAACAAAATGAAAGTAAAATTTTAAAAGACAGCACTTACAATATATTCAAAAAACATGAAGTATCCAGCAAGAAATCTGTGAAAGATATTTAGCACTTCCACACTGAAAATAACATTATTAAAGTTTTTAAGAAGTATTAAAATAAGAAATGCAGCATGCTCATTGATTGGAAGACAAAATGTCATGTCAAACCTCTTTGAACTATTCTATAGACTTATCACAATGTCAATTAAAATCAGGAAGGTGTTCATGGGAAATGACATTCTTTAATAACATCTATATTGATATGGGAAGACCAAGAAGAGTTAAGTCAATTTCAATTAGTAAAACAAAGCAAGAGGATTTAGTATACTAGATTTCAAGACTTATTGAAAACTAATAATGACAGTTGTTATTAGTTCAAGGATAGATAACTAGATGGACCAAGTAATAAAAATAAAAATTGCCATCTTCTTCCAAGAAATTAACCACACACCCAGATGCCAGATTGATGTCAAAGCTGATACTATAGTACTGTGGAATGTCTTTTCATTAAGTGATGCTGGTTCAACTGACATTCACTTGGAAAACGGTAAGCTTGATCTCAAACCATACACAAAAACCAAATCCAGGTATATTGAAGATCTAAATTCAAAAGGTAAAAGATAAAATGACTTTTAGAAAGAAATATGGGAGAGTATCTTTGTTACCTTGAGTATGTTACCTTGAAATTGTCAAAGAACTTTACAGAAAAGAAAAAATGGATAGATTGAACTATATTTACATTATGAACTTCATTTTTTAAAAAGACACTTTACTGAACTGAGAAGAAAAGCCTCATCAAGGGATATAATATTTCCATACATCTGAAAAAGACAGTATCTAGAATTCACAAAGAATACCTACTAACCAGTAAGAGTTAATCACCTCAAAAGAAAACTGGACAAAAGCCTTGAGGGCATATCACAAAGAACATATCAAAATGGCCAATAAACATATGAAATAATAATGACACATGAAATAGCAACAAACATATGAAAAAGTACCAAACTTGGAGGGAAACTCATGAGGGAAATGTAAATTAAAAGCATAATGCTATAGCAATATGTATTATTATAATCCATACTCATATGAGTGATTAAGAAGGAAAAGTCAGACAAATTCATGTGTTGAAAAGGATCTGAAATAATCTGAACTTTCCAGTACTGAATTGGTGAAACCATTTGGAAACTCCTTGGGAGCATCTATGGTTTTTCTAGCAGTCATGCACAGATATGAGAGTTGGACCATAAAGAAGGCTGAGCACTGAAGAATTGATGCTTTTGAATTGTGGTGCTAAAGAAGACTCCTGAGACTTCTTTGGACTGACTCAAGGAGGCAAACCAGTCAATCCTAAAGGAAATCAACCATGAATCTTCATTGGAAGAACTGATGTTGAAGCTGAAGCTCCAATACTTTGGCCACCTGATGTGAAGAGATGCCTCATTGGAAAAGACCTTGATGCTGGGAAAGACTGAGGGCAGAGGAGAAGGGGACAACAGAGGATGAGATGGTTAGAAAGATTACCAACTCTGTGGACATGAATTTGAGCAAACTTTGGAAGACCGTGAAGGATGAGGAGTCTGGCATGGTGCACTCCATGAGGTCAAAAAGAGTTGGACATGACTTAGTGACTGAACAACAGTTACAGTATCTATTAAGCTGAAAATATACATAACCCATGACTCAAAAATTCTACTCCTAAATATATATTCTACTGAAATGGGTACATATTTTCACCAAAAGTCGTGTCTAAGGATTCTCTTGGCAGCAATATTTATACTAGTCAAGAGCTGGACTTTGTCAAATGCCAATGTCAAGAGTAGAAAGATGAGTTAATTAATTGTGGTATATTCTGTCAATAGAATCTTATACAGAAATGAGAATTAATGAACAGAAACTATTTGTGACAAAGTGGATGGATCTCACAAACATGAAAAGAAACACAAAAAGGGCCAGACACAAAGAGTGCGTAGATGATTTTATTTTTTAGTGTTGAAAATCAGGCAAAAATAATCTGTGATGTTAGGAAGTCAGGACAGTGGTTATCCTTAGTTGAGGTCAAGTGATGAAGGGAAGTATGAGGAGAACTTCTGGGGATACTGATAGTGTTCTGTTTCTTGATGTGATAGCTGGTTACATGGACATATTTAGTTTTTATAATCCAGTGAACTGTGCACTTAGGATGTTTTTATACTTCTACATTTAGGTTATGAAGTGAAGTGAAGTCGCTCAGTCATGTCCGATTCTTTGCTACCCCATGGACTATAGCCTATCAGGCTCCTCTATCCATGGGATTTTCCAGGCAAGAGTACTGGAGTGGATTGCCATTTACTTCAATATAATTAAAAACATCAATTATATTATGGTTACATATCACACAAAATAATTACAAGGTGCAATTTCAGCTCTTAAGGAACTTCATAAATCCAAATAAGGAAAATGAAATTCATGCTGTAATATGATTCAAGGGACATAGAAGAAATAATTACAGGAAAAATAATATGCCACAATTTAAATGAGGAGGCTAAATCTGAGGAAAAGCAAACGGGAATAAAAGAATTGGAAAGATAAGCCTTTTCTTCAATTTTGATTTAGTTTGGCTATAGTGTTAGGAAAAGACATGCAATGTTATATTTTTAAAATGCCTATATCCTTTAGTCTTATTTTAAAAATGTGATTTATGCAAATGGAAACTTATAATAAAAGATTCCAAGGAGATAAAACAGGTTATAGGAAATTCTGAAGCAGTTTTAATGACCAGACAATAACAAAGTTTAAAAAGATCTCCCTATCAAGTGAAAGTTTGTGAAGAAAGAAAGAAAAAGTCCATGATTTCATAGCACTTCTGTAGCCATTGATCACCTATGCATGGATAAAATTTGTCCTTCCAGTCTACTAATTTTTTAGTAGTCTACTAATGACTTTTTCCAGTCTAATTTTCCATTCTTTTTTTCCCCCTGTGCCTGCTCAAGTAGACATGTATATGTGGAATTGAAAGAAATTTTTTGCAATCCCGAATACACATCAATTATTACAACCGCCATGGCTTCAACAGAAACCTAGAAAGAAATGATCTCAAAATGCAAATAACATCACCTTATCCAACAAAAATTTATAGCTCTTCTGAGTGACCTGACATGTTAACTGCATAGTAAAATTAGGGTTACAAAATGTAGACTCCACCATAACTTGTATGATATACTCTAAGACAGTTTGCATCATGGACTTTTATGAGATCTATTCTCAAAACAGAAATCGAGTCTCTTTTGCTGCTGCTGCTGCTGCTAAGTCACTTCAGTTGTGTCCGACTCTGTGCGACTCAATAGACGGCAGCCCACCAGGCTCCCCCGTCCCTGGGATTCTCCAGGCAAGAACACTGGAGTGGGTTGCCATTTCCTTCTCCAATGCATGAAAGTGAAAAGTGAAAGTGAAGTCACTTAGTCATGTCTGACTCTTCATGACCCCATAGACTGCAGCCTACCAGGCTCCTCCATCCATGGGATTTTCAGGCAAGAGTACTGGAGTGGGGTGCCATTGCCTTCTCTGTGAGTCTCTTTTGGGAGGATCTAAAAGAAGCACAAGCTGGAATCAAGATTGCCAGGAGAAATATCAATAACCTCAGATATGCAGATGACACCACCCTTATGGGAGAAAGTGACAAGAAACTAAAGAGCCTCTTGATGAGAGTGAAAGAGGAGAGTGAAAAAGTTGGCTTAAAGCTCAACATTCAGAAAACTAAGATCATGGCATCTGGTCCCGTCACTTCATGGGAATAGATGGAGAAACAGTGGAAATAGTGTTAGACTATTTTTGGGCTCCAAAATCACTGCAGATGGTGATTGCAGCCATAAAATTAAAAGATGCTTACTCCTTGGAAGGAAAGTTATGACCAACCTAGACAGCATTTTAAAAAGCAGAGACATTACTTTGCCAACAAAGTCCTTCTAGTCAAGGCTATGGTTTTTCAACTGGTCATGTATGAATGTGAGAGTTGGACTCTGAAGAAAGCTGAATGCTGAAGAATTGATGTGTTTGAACTGTGGTGTTGGAGAAGACTCTTGAGAGTCCCTTGTGCTGTAAGGAGATCCAACCAGGCCATCCTAAAGGAGACCAGTCCTGGGTGTTTATTAGAAGGAGTGATGCTGAGGCTGAAACTCTAATACTTTGGCCACCTCAGGCGAAGAGTTGACTCATTGGAAAAGACTCTGATGCTGGGAGGGATTGGGGGCAGGAGGAGAAGGGGACAACCAAGGATGAGATGGCTGGATGGCATCACCGACTCGATGCACATGAGTCTGGGTAAACTCCGGGAGTTGGTGATGGACAGGGAGGCCTGGCGTGCTGCGATTCGTGGGGTGGCAAAGAGTCGGACACGACTGAATGACTGAACTGAACTGAAAGATTTGAAATTCTCTCTTTATTCTATCCCTGCAAAAATCATATTTGAAGGATCTGAGGCAACAATGAGTCCCTTAGTAGGTCTTCAGGCCACCTGAGAAATTCTAATGAGTTGAGAGGTTCTGTAAAATAGTTGCTCAGGAGTAAGGTTACATGTTTATTTTATACATGTCACCAAAGACTTTGCAATGAGAGTATTTTCATTATTCTAATAGATTTCCAGAGTTCTACCTTTATTTTTTTCTATGCTAATGTCCAGAAGTCATTATAAAGGGAGAATTTTAGAAAATCCTTGAATGAAAAACAAACTAAATATCCCCGCCAACCTGTGAATTAGCCAAAATTTCCAACTGACTTATTTTATTGATTTATTTGGCTTATCTGGTTTATTGATAAGTAAGAACAGCTCCCCTAGTAGCTCAGATGGTAAAGAATCTGCCTTCCATGCAGGAGATTCAGGTTTGATTCTTGGGTCAGGAAGATCCTCTGGAGAAGGGAATGGCTACCCACTCTAATAGTCTTGCCTGGAGAATTCCATTGACAGAGATGCCTGGGGGTTCCGGTCCACAGGGTCTCAAAGCGTCAGACATGACTGAGTGACTAACAATAGAACAATAATGACCTCCAGTTTATTCTATCTGCTTTGTACAGCTAATCTTTAATGGGTAAGATCTGCTGAAATTCAGATGTCAGTAGCCAAGTCATACTTTGAAAAAAGTGAAGACAAAAAAATGACTGTGACATTAGGTTAGATGGAAACTTCTTTTAAAAAACAGTGGAGGAACAATATTTTGAGGTATGGTTCTTTCACTTTTTGCTGTCTCAGGCATTCAATCTCATTTTTCAAGTTCTGTACCTCCTCAGTGAAAGACAGAAAAGCAGCATTTATACTGCTGAAGTATGAAAAATATACAATGAAAAGAGCAAATTTTATATTCCATCTTTGTTGCTGTAGTCTTGAGAAAATTCCTCAAGTCAAGATTTGCTTTTGAAGAGAAAAATCTCTTTAGTTCTGTGGCTATGGTTAGCTCATTATGTGGGATTACCAAACCTGTCCAACTCGAGATGCTATTTTTCCTTGAATTTTCAAAGTGAATTATACATATATGTAGACACAGCCAAGGGTAAT
This sequence comes from Redunca redunca, assembly GCA_006410935.1. Taxonomy (NCBI): domain Eukaryota; kingdom Metazoa; phylum Chordata; class Mammalia; order Artiodactyla; family Bovidae; genus Redunca; species Redunca redunca. The sequence goes on along the minus strand of SJYQ01002356.1, from coordinate 561,873 downwards.
GCCTTGAGCTTTCTGTTTCTTGGATTCTAACCTCAGTACTTAATATAAAGGTAGTATAGTAGTATAATGACCTCCATAAAGAATTCATGTGCAGTGTAGGAGATGCAAGAGAATCAGGTTTGATCCCTGGGTTGAGAAGATCCTCTGCAGAAGGAAATGGCAACCCACTCCAGTATTCTTGCCTGAGAAATCCCATGGATAAAGGAGTCTGACAAGCTACAGTCCATGGGGTCACAAAGATCAGACATAACTGAAAACTGAGCATACACGGGCTTGTGCGTGCACATGTGTGCGTGCACACACACACACACACACACACACAATGATCTAGGAGATTTTTAAGACAGAGAGTTAGATTTTGAATAACCATCTCTAATCCATATTCACATATCACCACTTCCACCTTCGATTTTCTGCTTCTACACACTCTCCAAATTAACTTTATTCTTATTCCTCATTTTCACTACAGTTTCACATGAATTTAGTCGCTCACATTCTTCTGAAAACCTCAATCTTTATCTCAAATCATTTGTTTCTTTTCCTCTGTCTCTTAGATGGTGCCATTTATATATTTTCCTCATAATCTTTTTAATACTAGGTGAAAAATATCTTGGTCTAGTCTGTGGAAAGAACTGGAGTTTGTAGTAGGAAGCTGTAATTGCATTTTGTTGGAGGCAATTTGAGAGCTAAGTTAGAACTTCACTACTGTATAGATAGACTCAGCTGCTTGGAAGTTTAGGGAAAGGAAAACTACCAGAACTCTTCAACAAGATTATTCTGGAGAAAGAGCCATTGCTTCTGAACATAGCTGTCTAAGGAGCCTTCATCAATTCTTAAGAGCATGTGTATTCTATTTAACTTTTTCATTTTTCTTTTTCTCTCTTGTTTCATGCCTACAGATGAGATGTAATCTTTAAGAAAACACATGATAAACCACAGATAGGCATAGCATTTAGAGAAGTATGTCTGAGAAGTCTGAGATCTTTTTATCTTTTGGCAACTTAGACTCAGGGAAGTGAAATGAATTGCTCAAGAATAGTATTTGGTGGACTAGGAACTGAAACACATAGCTTGACTGAGTCCACTGGCCTTTTCACTCTTTCACTCAATGTCCAGAGTCAGATAGGGATGACAACACTTATTGTTAGTGTCCATGATTCTCATTACATTGTTGCTGTATGCTAAGTCACTTCAGTAGTGTCAGACTCTGTGCGATGCTATCGACTGTAGCCCACCAGGCTCCTCTGTCCATGGGATTCTCCAGGCAAGATTACTCTAGGGGATCTTCCTAACCCAGGGATCAATCCCACATCTCTTTTATGTCTCTTACATTGACAGGTGTGTTACACCTAGTGCCACCTGGCTAGCTCCTTTACACTGGGGTAGAAGCAAAAGAATTTTCCATATCAAAAAAGTTGAGACAGCTCCAGATTGAATTCTGCTATCATTTCCAGCTGGCTGTAAAGAGGAAGCTACATGATGGCACTGAGGAGAAAATGGTCACCAGAATTCTCAGACTCAGCAGAATGGTCAGGTTAAAATGATGAAATGAAGGGTGATGTAGGGTCAGCAGTTTTGATGTCTCGGCAACCTTTGGTAAAATATGGAAGGAACTAGGTAAAATAGGGATGAAGTTAGGAATAGTTTCCTTGCAGACAGGGCATCAGTGGTTACTTGGGATTTTTATGCTCATGACCCCTGTTTTCCTTCTACAAACTTGGTTACAGTTAGACTGGCCCTCCCTGGACACTATGTTTTTAATTATTTGTTAAGGTCTCCATGTCTTTATGTCTAGGCAGTCATTGATTTTCATCATTCCTTCATGCATAAATTCAGTTACTATGGTTTGTTTAAACAACACCAGTCCCTCAACAAAACAGTTCAAAGTTCAGTTACTAGGGTAGCTCAACTATGAGTAGTTGTATAATGTACAACCTTTGCTGCTAATTCTTCAGTGTACAGATCACGATTTGAATAATATACATGCATTAAGATCAGTGACCAGTTATGTTGCTTCTTTTAAAATCTGTTGGTAATAGGTCATTCTGTGTGTTTGTTGCTCAGTTGTGTTTGACTCTCTGTGATCCCATGAACCATAACTTACCATTTTCCTCTGTTCATGGGGTTTCCCAAGCAAGAATACTGGAGTGGGTTGACATGCCCTTCTCCAGGGGATCTTCCCGACCTAGGGACTGAACTTGGGTTCCTACATTGTAGATGGATGCTTTACTGTCTGAACCACTAGGGAAGCCCACTGGACCTCCAGGAAAGTCTCAGTGATAGGTCATTACATATCTCTTATTCAGTTCTGAAGAGACTGCAAAGCATATAGTTTGATTGGCTTATAGTTTTGAAGGGATAAACTCACATGATATTTCACATAATGGATAATGAAAGTGGGATTGGTCATCATTAATGAAAGTGTAGCAAAGAAATAAAAAGTGATAATGCTTTAAATGAAATTGGAATTGAGAATAGTATTATAGCAGAAATAGTTGACCATGAAGTGTAGAACATGGCCACCGTTCAAGACACTGTAGATGTACTGGCAGGAAATTCAGTAAAGGTGAACTGATGAACATAAATGAGGAAAGTGGTGAGGAGGAAAGGATGGATATGTCATAGAAGGGGGGGCAATGGCAAAAGAGTATTTTGCATGAAAGGAATTCTTGAAGAAGTTTCATGACAATGAAAGCAAAAAGGATAAAATGTTGGAAGTTGCTTCACACTTAGAAGGGAATATGGCAACTGACCATGACATTGAAAAGATCCTTGCTCCATATCAATCAGAGGAAGGAAAGCACTGTTTAAACTACTTGAACAATTTCTTAAAATGAGATGAAAGACTTTAGTTCTCAAAATTTCTGGTATGTAGGATGACAGTGTATTAAATAAATATTGATTTTATATTTTTTCAATTACCTATATGTTTATAACCAACAGTAAGATAGCCTTATTGTTTTGAGAAAAAAATAGACTGGTCACAGAAAAATTGTAACATTTCCTATTGATTAAGGTTTATCTGCATAATTTCAGCTTGCACAATCATTTTTACTGTTTCATAGGACTGTGCAAAATAAGAACTGCCTGTGATAGTATTTTGTTGGGTTGTCATTATTTATGTTTCCACGTGAGACCATTGAGCTTCAGTGGAATAGGATCATCTTTTGTACATTTCCCCCAAGATTGTCTACAGTAACTGGCACATAGTCGACTCTCAACAATTTTGTTGATTAAATGAAAGGAATATCTTCTACTTAAATCTCAAAGATTTTGCATGGAAAGCATATTGAACAATATATACTTTCCACATTTGTGTGTTCTTGTACTTAACATCACTGAAGAGCATAGGATTAACTACTACCTTTCAGTAAGACTAAAGATTTTTGAGCTCTGTGGGCTTCCTTTGTGGCTCAGCTGGTAAAGAATCCACTTGCAATGTGGAAGACCTGGGTTCAATCCCTGGGTTGGGAAGACCCCTTAGAGAAGGAAAAAGCTACCCACCCCGGTATTCTGGCCTGGAGAACTTCATGGACTGTATAGTCCATGGGGTCACAAAGAGTTGGACACAACTGAGTGACTTTCACTTTTTGTCCTTCCAAAACAAAAGTAGAAATACTCATAAATAGTTGATTCCTGTTAACATTTGAATCAAGAATGTCTTGATAACAATTTTTTTGACAAAACTTTTTATTTCAAACCAAATGCAAGGGAAAGTATGGCCTTATTAGGGGTTTGTCTAACTGATTACTACATGTTAAAATAAGCACATCTATCGACCTAGAGCATGTTTAAAACACACCAGATCTAAAGTAGATTTTTATTTTTGGCTATAACTATTTAATCAGTTTTACTGGAATGTTGGGGTAATAGTGGATCCAATAGACTATGCTAACTTGTCTAAAATTAATATTTGGCAAAATGCAAAAGTTGTTAGTATCTTGCCTTCTATGTTGTTTCCTCTCATCTGCACACATCAGATGAATTGTCAAAAGTCATTAGAGAACAAAGATTAGTAGAAAGTGAAAAGTTTTGCTCTCTGAAGGTTGTTATCTATTTCTTTTAGGCCAGTGACTGAAACTATCTATTGAAAATTGCTGAGGACTTATATGCAGCCTTACCAAGTTCATGTCACAGGCAATTAACCACATGAATTCAACCACATCAAATGAGTCATCCTGTTCAACAAGATGAGTCCATTGATCACATCAGAGATGTGTCAGATTGCTATAAAAGTTTCTAAGACTTACAAATTCTATATATACCTCATTGTAGATGAGTTAGTGGTTCATACTGAGAGTGGCCCATTCACAGGCTAGTCTGTGTTATGCATGGTCAGCATTTTAAACATTTTGGTCACTAGACCTTGAACTTCTCCCCTCTTCAGCCATTTATTCTCATAGTCACATCCTTCCTCACACTCAGTACAAAGCAGGTGTTCACAAAATGTTTATTAGACAGATAAATAAGCTAACAAACTAGTAAATGATGGAGAAACCACAAATTAAAACAGAAGTATGTATGAAAGGACTACTATGAAGGGAACAGAAACTCACATGTGAGAAGTGAGATGCCACAAAGTGAAACTGTCATTGCCTAATTGTTGCTGAAGTTGGGATTTAACATTGTGGTGGATTCTCAAGCCACACCCCTATTCAAAATCTGTCAGGTCATATACACAATTTGTGATCCAGTTCCTTAATGATTTCGGGAAAGCTTTCCTTCAAGATAAGATTAACAGACTGACTTCAGGTATCTATAAACCAGAAAGATTCTTCTGATTCCCTTTCCTGCCATGTAGTCTTTAGATCTCTGAGGCTTAAAATGGTGTTGTACGTTGCATTGTGTGCAAAAAAATCCCTCACCACACAACTCTGCTATAATAATAAATTTAAAATAAGATTGAAACTTATTCAAGTAAATGTTAATAGTTTTCAAACTCAGAAGATGGAGATACTGAAAACCTGATTTAGAGTAGTTTGTTTTCTAAAATCTCCTTCCCTTTTTGGTATACCTATGTATATGGCATATCTTTCCATCAGCAATATAAAAAATAGGAAACAGATATATATTTTGTAAAGGAAATATTTTCCTTTTAGGGAAAGATTATAAAGCAAATAATTTTCCTCAAAAGTATATTTTATACATGCAAACAGCCAAAAGAGTGAAAGTGGAATTAGCAGTGAATAAAGAAATAAATATTTTAACCAGTATTCTGTAATTTGCACATACAAATAGGACAATGAATTATAGGGTAATGAGCAAAGGAAACATAAAATGCTTAATGGCCCTGGTACTCAGTTCACTGTTGTAAAAACCTACTTTGAGTCGTGTTTAATTGAAACATATGCTTTCCAACAGTTTGCACAATTGTTTTGGTAAGTTAACCTGCCTCATATTTTACCTAAAGAAAGGATAGATAAAAGTGTAAAAAATTTGGTTTTCTTAGGAATTCTTGTGATGATTTGTCATGAAAAAAGTCTCTGTTAAATCTCTGCCAAAACTGTTTCCATTATTCAAGTCATATTCATGTAACAGCTACTGGTCTTTCATCCTTTCTGAAGAAATAAAAATGTAGTTCAGGCCTCCAAGGGCTGGTTAACATCATGGTGACATCATTTCCAAAAGTGTTCCAATTCCAAATGAACACAAATCCATTTAGACTTGGGGATTACAGAGGTAAAAAACAACAACAACAACAAAAAAAACAGTTTTATCTTCCCATTGGATACTATGGGCTATTCACTTAATTTCAACTGGCAGCAAACATGCAATTACAATGCTGTGTAGTATACGATCATTTTTGACAAAATGAAAAGATTCAGTTTGGAGGTGAAAATAGGAAAGAAAGTCTGTCAGGTAACTATAAAATCTTAAGCATGAAAATGATCAGTATCCTTCATTTTATATGACAGTGTGTCCAGGAAATTTGGATGTAAATGGAAGCAGCTGGATTTACTTTAAGGGAAATAGAGGATTTTAATTCTTAAGGAATCTTGCTTTACAAAAATTCTTCTGCAAACTGAAAGCAATTCTACCCTAATTCATTCATTGTATGCTATAGACTAATTTCTACTAATTTACATGGCAGAATTTATAGATACATTTGGAATAATTTTGATTATGTGACCCAACAACTGCATATTAGGTATTGACAAACAAATATAAAAACAAAATAAATCTATAGTCAAAATGCCTAAAAATGTAATCTACTGTCAGTATAAATTTTCTTTTTTATGCAAAGGGAAGAAATTATTTTCTTTGTTGGTTTCTTCACTGATTCAACAACAGCAAAAGTAATTTATGGGTAGTTGTAGTTACAAGGTAAGTTTTCAAAGTTTTCATTCTTTTGAAAAGTAATTAAGGTTTTGTAATGTAATTTTGTTATTATTGTTTATACATTTTAAAAACTTAATACAGTTTAAAACTTCAGAAGCTATCAGATAATATTTCTCTTCTAGTGTCATCTGATTGTGTACAAAAATCGTGGTTAAAATATGATCTTGTACAAGTATTTGGTGGCCAAATAAAGAGGAGCTATTAATTCTTTTAAACCCATAAATGCTGTTTTAGAAACAGCATTTGTGTTTTTGAAACACAAAGACGATTGAACCTAGTTATAATATGTCAATAAATGTGTAGATCATGGACAACCTTTGAATAGTATCACACATTTTGAGAATTACAAATGATGGGGCTAAGATTCTTGTCAGAGATTCTTGTTCCTAATTAATCATCTGTTTAACAAAGAGATGTTAATCTTAGACTAGATCAGAAACACGAGTTACAATGAGAAAGGACTGAGTGGATCCCCAAAGACAAAGTATACCATAAGAGTTGTAGAATTATCTTTATATTTCAAAGCAGAATCAGTTTCAGGGACATTATTTCCAATATGAATGCCATTCAGTTCCCTTTACAACACCCTGCCAACTCGTCCAGCCTCTGTTCATGTCTTTTATGAGAGGAAACCCAATGTCCCTGAGGACAGACCAATTCTGAGGCAGTCAGTGGTTTGTTTTCCTTACTGATTTGAAATCTTTCTAAGCTTCTCCCTAATGGGTCAGCACGACCAAGTAATAGAGGAGAACTTATTTCCCAAACTCCTCTGCCTACTCTCAACCCCATCCTTCCTCTGTTTGCACCAGCCCTTTCCTTTCTGTCCTCTTTTTGAAGTTTGAAAAAGGGCAGTAAGTACGTACTCTTGGTGTTACAGAATATGTCAAAATGAGAAGAGAGAATGAGAGAATAATTAGGGGAGGAGAGAGGAGTCAGAAAAAAGAGAGGATGTAATAGACTGAAGAAAGACCAGTAGTCTGTGGACCATGGGCCTCATACTCCCACTTGGTTGGAATTGCTCATCCAAAGAAGGTCTTAACCAGGAGGATTGGGTCAATCAATGTGGGATGAATTAAAGAGCTCAGTGGTCTATACTTGATGTTGGTCAATACTCACGGCTTTCTGAGTAGCGTCAAATACATTTTGACTGGCTTTTTCTTGCATTTATTTAAAAATTATTTTAATGTTAATTTTGTTTAGATAATATACCTACATATATTCATAAGTCAAATTTATGAACATGGAAAAATCTGTCTATTCTTTTCCCTAAACACCCACTTTACTCACTCTGGTAGCCATCAATTTTATTAGATTTTCAAATAAAAACTCTCATTAGGCCACCAGTAGAGACTTACAGGTCTTTAATCCCCAAACTTTGATTTGGAAACTCTGGGACAGTCATGGGGCAATTTTGAGATATACTCTTCACATGTGTCTTTGTTACCTGTTTTTTTTTTCAGTTTTCAGTAGTGGGTTAGTTATTCCCAGTGAATATATTTTAGAAATTGAGATGCTGCTTTGTTAACCTGTCAAGGTGTTATGTATTTCATGCAGACCTTATGCATTATCTATACCATCACAGAAAATCTTTTATGAAGAAAAACTGGATATGTTATGTTTCATGTAGCCCTTGATCTATGACTTTGTCTTAGACTTGTGTTTCATCTAAGGAAAAAAAAAAGCAGCTTGGTACAGTTTTGTCTGTCAAAGATAGCTTCTTTAACAAAGTCTTGAGGAGACCCAATCATATTACATTGGTCTGATTTGACTCTTCCAGGCAGTATATAGAAGGGTGAAAGGTCTCTGATTCTATCATAAGTGCCCTGAAAAATAAATCTTGTGATTTGTTCATCTTCTCTCCATCTAGCAAAAGGAAACTAATAAACAGTCCCAGATACAGTGGTAGAAAATGGAACATGAAATTTCCCCCATGCCAACCCAGTAGAAACTGGTATTTACCAGAAAGAGAGCTTATTGTCAGTCTCCCCACACAGCCAACTCTACTGATTTGAAGAAGAATGAACACACATAAGAGAGCAAAAGAACTGAAGTCTTCGATTAGTAGAGTTAGCACTATTAGCCCTCTTTCATTTGCTGGTAAATATTGGATTTTGCCTAAAAGTTAAAATGTGGACATAAACTGAACTTGTGAATAGAGGCATGCATCTATGAATTACTCTATCCATGTTACTTTGCAGTGCAAAATTACTCTTTAAGCTCTGGATTTATGATCACACATCTCACAGGTAGCTGACTTGTAGTGGAAATGTATGCAAGGCCATATATTCCTACATAGATGGATATACAGAACAGCTAATATTATGGCATGAGGGCACTGTAATCCTATTTTGAAAGGCTATTTGTGTGTGTGTTACCCTCAGATGACCAAATTGGGCTCTATCTCCTTCACCAATGTGCTAGTTTCAGCAACTCTGTCTTCTTCATGATGTCATTGTGGAATGAATGGCCAAGATGATTCTCGATTTACCAAAGATAATTACCCAGAAATGAAGTGGAAGAGTACATTGGCCAGGACATGAATCCTGCTCTACGTATGCAGTGTATTCATAGGGGCCAGTGTGGCGGGAGGTTTCCGCCCCATATGGTCATCCAGGGATCCAGACTCAAAGGATCCACCATCCTGTGATTATATCACCTGGAACACACAGCCCCCTTTGTCATCACATCAAGAGGAAAGAGTGCAAGAGTATCTCACACCCATGCTTGTGTGCTTCAGTCTGAGTCACAAGTTTACCAGAACCTGTCTCCTCGTCACAAATTAGAGTTGACTCTTCCTATTACTTGTGGAACACACACATCTCTTCCTCAAGACCTCCTCTAAGAGACCTCTTTCTCCTCCTTTGAGACAATTCAATCCCATTTAGACATAGCATTGAACTCAAGCCTTCAAATTTCTGGATTCACAACAGTCCTTACATTAGATGTGAATATAGTCTGTCTTGGTCTGGAAACTTTGATGTAAAAATACAAGTGATCTGCTTCCCTACACTCCCATTGTCCTTCAACACACACACACAATATAGTAGCAGAGAAGGGAAATTGTTAAAAAAACAAAACAAAACAAAACAGCCTCAAAATTTTAGTTGCTCAGAACAACAAATATTTATTTCTGCTCTCAGATACTTCCAGAAAAAGGAAAGTTCCATGACTGGCACTAACTGTAGTCTTTGGGAAAACTCCTTTATCAATTGAACCCTATGGACTCTGACATTGCCTTTTTAAAAAAATTAGCATATTTTAAAATTGGAGTATATTTACTTACAATGTTGTGTTAATTTCAGGTATATAGCAAAGTGAATCAGTTACATATATATATACACACACACA
>SJYQ01002356.1:527128-539524 GCA_006410935.1 Redunca redunca | reverse complement strand
TCCATGTCCTTTCCATTTTGCCAGGTTGCTGACTGCATGGCCTCTTGAGTAGGAATGAGGCACAGACTTAGATGGGCTGCTCAGGTTTCCTCAAAGTGGTAAAGCCTTTCACACTCAGACTACTCAAGGATTCTTCATTAACCTCATGCCAAGCTGAGTAAAATATTTCTTAATTGAAGTAGAGTTGTTTTACAATGTTATGTTAGTTTATTTGTACAACATAGTGTTTCAATATTTTTATAGATTATATTCCATCTGAAGTTATTACAAAATACTGCACGTATTTCTCTATGCTATAACAATATATCCATGTTGCTTACCTATTTTATACATGGAAGCTTATATCTCTTAATCGCATGGCCCAATCTTCCCCTCTCTGCCTCTCTCTCTCCACTAGTAACCACTAGTTTGTTTTCTATATCTTGGAGTTTCTTTTTATTTTGTTACATACACTATTTTATTTTCTAGATTTCACATATCAGTCTATTCATCTTTCTCTTCATTGAAGACTTACTTCATTAAGCAGAGTAACTTCCATGTATATTCATGTTGTTGCAAATTGCAAAATCTCAGTCTTTTTACTGCTGAGTAATATTCCATTGTGTATATCATGTCTTTGTTACCCATTTAACCTAAATGGACATTTAGGTTGCTTCATATCTTGACTATTAAAAATGACACTGTTATGATCATTGGACTACGTGTATATTTTCAAATTTATGTATTTGTTTTCTTTGGATATATACCAAGGAGTAGAATTGCTAGATCACATGGTGGTTCTAATTTTAGTTTTTTTGAGGACCCTCCGTAATGTTTTCCATAGTTGTTGCACCAATTTGNATTGCTAGATCACATGGTGGTTCTAATTTTAGTTTTTTTGAGGACCCTCCATAATGTTTTCCATAGTTGTTGCACCAATTTGCATTTTCACTGACATTGTACAAGATTTTTCTTTTCTCTTCATCATCACCAATTTTTGTTATTTGTCTTTTAGATGACAGCTATTCCAACAGGTGTGAGTTGTTTCTCCTGTTTTGGAAGGCAGATTCTTAACCACTGGATCTCCAGAGAGGTCCCAAGGTTGTTACAATATTACTGACTATAGTACCTCTGTGTATATTATACCTTTGCGATTTATTATTTTATAGTTGGGTGTTAGAGCCTCTTAGTCCTTTTCCACTTTGGGGAATTTATTTTAAAAAATGAAAAACACAAGTTCAAAAAGATACAAGTACCCATATGTTCATTATAGCACTATTTACAAAAGGAAAGATACAGAAATAACCTAAGTTGTTTTGCAGTGGGAACATGGATAAAGAAGATGTGGTACATAAATACAGTAGAATACTATTCAGCCATAAAAAGAATGAAATGTTGGTATTTGCAACAACATGGGTGGACCATGAGGACATTACACTTCATGAATCATTGAATTTAAAAAAAATGGCTTTTAGTGGGAGAACAAGCATTCCAGGGAGGTGTGTCTAAGTTGTGAACATGACTCAGCATACTCTACTTCAAAGTTCATGACTAGTGGTATCTTTTTGGCAATCAGTTTTGTTCTTGGTAAATAACCGAATCACCAGTTTAAGTGTAGATGGAAATTATTACACACACTAGTAGATTATATAGACAATTAGACTAAATTATCCTCTATACCTGGGGTCCCCAGTGCCTGGGGCAAACCAGGCTGTACAGTAGGAGGTTAGTGGCCAGCAAGTGAGCAAAGCTTCATCTGTTGCTCCCCACGGCCCATGTTACTGCCTGAACCATCCGTCCCCCTCCCACCCACATCTCTGGAAAAACTGTCTTCCGCAAAACTGTTCCCTGGTGCCAAAAAGATTGGGGACCACTGCTCTATACAGCATTAAGGGGATTATTATGTTGCTTTACGCTCATAAGCACAATGGGGTTTAAATTTAGTGAATGAGTTCAAACAAAAAATTAAATTCCTCTAATGCAATGTAATATTTTTGATATCAACCAGAATTATATTTGAATCTTGACTCCATACATAAGCTTGTGTGTCATTTTGGGCAAATTACGTTAGTTATACCGAGCCTCAGTTTTTCATCTCTATTGTGGGGAAAGTAAAATTTCCTTTGCAGGGTTATTGAGAGTTTCAACAGGGAAAATTAAGTAGATAACCTAATATGGTGTTTGATTGGTAAACAAAACAAAACACCACCTCAATAATTCATAGCACATTCTTTTTATTAAAAGGATAAGGATTGAAATCTAATGCAGGTGTTAGTCTGTGCAGTGGTGCCTTTCTGAGCTCTGCATCAAGCATATAATTTGAGGAATGAAATATACTCTTAAAAATAATTTAACCTCTTAGGACCCCTAAGCCTTTATGAGAGAAAAACAATCAGTGTATAAATAAATAAATAAACAGGCTAACAACTCCTCTAGATTTTTGAGCTGGAGAATATGCCAGAGGGAGAGCCTAATTAAAGTCACTGGAGCCTTAACAATCAATCAGAGACAGAGAGGGAAGCAGGGGAAGAAAAGAGATATGGGAAAGGAAGAGGGGAAATGCAGTTTCTAAGAGTGATGAGTGAACACCAAGGTCATGGTTCAGTGGACTGTGGAGCAGCTTGTAATTTCTACCTCTGTTTCTGACAAGAGCAATAGTTTCACAGCACCTCACCTCTATCTCCATAACTGAGAATTAATACCATAGTGGATTGTTTCAACCCAGTTATGATAATCAAAACAGCTTATCTTTTTATGATGTGCTAGGGTTCATAGAATGCCTTCATAACCACCATCTCATTTAATTCCTACAGCATCTGGAGAATATGCAGCATTGGTAACCTCATAATTGTAAAAATGATCATTTATGGAGAAAAAGGGCAAATGAGAATGTTTAAAAACAGCAATGCTGTAATGTCCTCAATAGTTACCACATCTTGGTTTATTTATACTGTATATCAGAACTACCCAATTCAATTTACAGTTCTTGAAAGACATAATACTGACGCTGAGTTTTACATTTAAAAAATACTTCAGGGCTAATTTCTCCTTTGCCTTCATTTAGCAAAAAATGATCAAGAGTTTACAAGTATTGAGTCATTCCACAACTGAACTAGAATTCACTCCAAACTCTTGACTATTATCTTATTTCAAGATAGCAAGCCTTCTTATGTTCTTTAATTTTTCTCCAGAGGACCCAGGAGCCCATTGGCTTGTTTTAAAATGTAATACCCAACATGCTTTGATCTGGGGCCTAAAGGAGATCAGCAAGTGAAGGTAGAAAGATGCAAATTAAGTCAAAAATAATGAAAACAAGGCTTGCACATTAAGGGTGGGAAGAGGAGATGTCTTTCCCATATTCCATGGGTTCATGGAAGTCAGTTCTCCCATGTAACTTTTTCAGACTATTAAGAGACAGACCAAATCAAAGAGACGAGAAATGTAGGAACTATCACTTAGAAACCCAAAGTGTTACAACCTTGGGAAACTTGTTTAACCTCTTGGGCTTCATTTTTCCAACCTGAAAAATAGTGCCAAGTATAGTATCATTTACAATAGGTGATTATAGTGTTTACTGAAGAGGGTTATAGTGAAGATTCACTAAATATTGCATGACAAACATTTCGAATATTAGCACAAAATAAGAGTTAAATCAGTCTTGCTGTTACCTACTATTTTTACTATGATTATTTATCATTCTTTAGTAAAAGCTACAATTAGGCACATGATAGCTTGACCATTTGCTGCCTAATAATCCAAGTACTGGTATGCTTCACTGGATTTGTCATTTCTTGTCAGCCATATTTTCTCTCAGAATTGACTTCTTTCAAAAGAACAAAACAGTAACAAACCATTTGGTTGTCATTTCTAGGGCTATTTTTTTGTGGAAAGAAACCAAGATTGTATAAAATATTTATATAGATATTCTGTGAAATTCTTAGGAATCTCTTTTAAAGCCTCTTGTTATAAATTGACATGTTCACAGTCCTTTTAAATCAATAAGAACTGATGACAAGATACAAAGTATATAACCTCCTTTTTGTTGTTTGATCACTAAGTCATGTCTGACTCTTGTGAGCCCATTGACTGTAGCCCACCAGGCTACTCTGTCCATGGGATTTCCCCAGCAAGAATATTGGAGTGGTTTGCCATTTCTTTCTCCAAGGGATTTTCCCCACCCAGGGATCAAATCCCCGTCTCTTGCATCTCCTGCATTGGTAGTCAGATTCTTTACTACTGAGCCACCAGAGAAGCCCAGCCTCCCTATTACTTTAACTGATAATATAACCACATTTATGTTTAATTTTTTCATACTCATATTAAGAACTAAAATAAAAAGTGTGTTTTATTTGATGTTACAAGTCTAAGGTTACTTTGCAAGCATTTCTTTTGTTGGATTGTCTTCCACCATTGACTAGTTTGTTTGGCTTTGTAAAAAGGTTAAAGTAATGCTTTTTGAAATCTTAATTGGAGATTCTGAATTCAAATTCATAGTGCTAGTAGGAAAGTAATGTCCAAATATTTTATGAAGTCAGTTCTAAGTATTATGTATACACCATAGTGACTGATTATAGCAATAGTAAATTTAGGGGTCATATGGTGAAAACTGGAATGAGAAATCCATTTAGTCGCTGCAGGTCACTAATTGATAACTTTGCAGAAAACTTATTGCCAGAGAGGAACTTAGAGCACAAGGAAATGTCCTATTGCAAATGCTATTCAATTTGCCCATTAATTAAACACTTGGGAAGCTTTGTTAACTTGGACAGGACTCAAGACCATTATTTTGGTCACTAGAGCAGCACTGACTTAAAAGCGTTAATTACATTTCCTAATATGCTCATAAGCTAGCTGAATGACAACTTGCATTATTTTTTATACCTCAGATGAAGAACCAGAGGGCAAAGCTGATTCAGATAAAATGTCTTTATGGAGCCTGTATAATATTATAATTAAAATGAGAACAATTAAGACAGCATCTGGCAATGTTGAGGTAGAAAGCATGTCAAGTAATATCATCACTGTTAGCAGCCACACCCTGTGGCTGTTTCTGGCCCTTTTTAGAGCTACCTTTTCTGAAACATTTTGCCTGGTTATTACATCTTCTTGCTAAATGTTCTCTTTCCCTCTGACATTCTCATATCTTACTCTTGCTTCCATAACTGTGGCTGCCACTTGCCATACACACACATCATGAAGGTTTGTTTTTATGGATATTTTCTCATCCATTTTTTCTTTCCCCTTCTACTTTATTCCAAGGCAAGTGCTATGAGCTGAATGTTTGTGTCTCCCCTCAAACTCATATGTTGAAACCCTAACCCACAGTGTTATCATATTTGGAAGTGAGGCCATTGGGAAATGATTAGGTTTAGATGAGGTTAGGTGGGTGGGGCCTTCCATAATGGGATAAGTGCCCTTATTTGAAAAGGAAGACATAGAGCTCTCTCTCCACACATGTGAAAAAAAGAGGTTCTGTGAGTACACAGTGAGATAGTGGCCAGCTGCAAGTGAAGAAGTGGGCTAACACTAGGAACTCAGTCTACTGGCACCTTGATCTTGGAGTTTACAGACTCCAAAACTGTGAGAAATAAATGTCTGTTGTTCAAACCACCACTCTATGGTACTTTGTTAGAGCAGCCTGTGCCAAGACAGGAAGTAAATTGTATTTACTTTTGGCTTCTATAGTCAATTTGATGGGCTGACCCTCCAGTATAGATGGCCCTCCACCCAGATACCTAGTTCCAGTTGCCAGCTAAGCCATGTTGGTACTTTAGCATCAAGAGCTCTAAACAGATGCTATTAATCCCAACTTTCTACTTTCTTTCCTACTTCAATTACTGAGACCATTATCTTCCTTCTAACTCAGATTCCAAAGTCTGGATGCTATTTGTTTTTTTCTGACCCATTACCCTTTACTCTGAACCCTTTTAATCAGTTACCAAGTACTATTGATTATGTGGGCTTCCCTGGTGGCTCAGATGGCAAAGAATCTGCCTGCAGTGTGGGAGACCCAGGTTCAATTGCTGGTTGAGAAGATCCCTTGGAGAAGGGAATGGCAACCCATTCCAGTGTTCTGGCCTGGAGAATTCCATGGACAGAGGAGCCTGGTGGACTGCATTCCATGGGGTCTCAAAGAGTTGGACACAACTGAGCAACTAACACCACCACCACTGTTGGTTATGTAGAGTACTGATAATGCACAATGAATATGTAACTTCATATCCTACATAATTATTTTATATTTTTTACAATTTTTAAAAAAAGTCTTTATTGAATTTGTCATAATACTGCTTCTGTTTTATGTTTTAATTTTTTGGCCACAATGCTTGTGGGATCTTAGCTCTCCACCTAGGGATCAAATCTGCACCCTCTGCCTTGGAAAGTGAAGTTTTAATGACTAGACTGCCAAGGAAGTCCATCTATATAATTCTAATATCATTTTCGAGCTCACAGCTTATTTATTCTGGTGATGGTGGTGGGTAATAGAGTGTTGTGAGTACTTAAAACCACCAATTTGAGGTATATCATCTCTCCCTATTTAAAGTAGTTCCTCAAGTTCACAATAGTCTCCTTTGTAAAAGTGATGTGTCTTTCCAGGTTTTATTCTCTCTCTTTTTTCATAAGTGATCTTGATATGACAGAGCTAGTCTTAAAGGTTATTGTCAAAATTTTCCCTTAATGGTTAAGGGCTCAATATTGCCTTTTAGATTCTGTTTCACTTTTATTATTACAGTCCTAATAATTCCTAAGTCAAATGTCTGCCACTGGCTGAAGAGGGCAAAAGTCATAGAAAAATGAAATTGAGGAGAAAGCATGTTTATATATCTTCTTCTCAAGTAGGTTTGGGCACCTGAATATTATCCCTATAGTAAACCCAGTCTCCTTTGCATCAAGGCCAAGCCTTCCACAACCAGGCCTTATGTCCTGAGAAGTGCACTTGTTCTATACTTTCAAGGATAGAGACTATTCATTATTCTATAGATGTGCAACTTCTAAATCCTTCCCCTGTATGTATTGATATTGTTGCACAGAGGGAGTCTACACTGCCCTGTCTTCCAGTGAAATTCTATACATCTTAAATGATTTGTTCAAATGTCACTTTCTCCATTGAGTATTTCCAGATTCCCTTCTCAGAAGCTAATTCCTTGTTCTTCATCCTGCCTACGCTACTTTCTCTAGATGTCTTTTGTGTTACTTTTTGCATTATATATTGCATTACTCGGAGAAGGCAATGACACCCCACAATGGTATTCTTGCCTGGAAAATCCCATGGACGGAAGAGCCTGGTGGGCTGCAGTCCATGGGGTCGCTAAGAGTCAGACACGACTGAATGACTTCACTTTCACGCATTGGAGAAGGAAATGGCAACCCACTCCACTGGGCTGTGGCTGTTGGCAGCCACAGGGTGTAGCTGCTAACAGTGATGATATTACTTGACATGCTTTCTACCTCAACATTGCCAGATGCTGTTTTAATTGTTCTTGTTTTAATTATAATATTATACAGGCTCCATAAAGACATTTTATCTGAATCAGCTTTGCCCTCTGGTTCTTCACTTTTCACTTTCATGCTTTGGAGAAGGAAATGGCAACCCACTCCAGTGTTCTTGCCTGGAGAATCCCAGGGACGGGGGAGCCTGGTGGGCTGCTGTCTATTGGGTCACACAGAGTCGGACACGACTGAAGTGACTTAGCAACAGCAGCGTTGCATTACTGGTGGCTCAGATGGTAAAGAGTCCACCTGCAATGCAGCAGATCTGAGTTCGATCCCTGGGTCAGGAAGATCCCGCGGAGAAAGGAATGGCTACACACTCCAGTATTTTTGCCTGAAGAATTCCATAGACAGAGAAGCCTGGCAGGCTACAGTCCATGGGGTTGCAAAGAGTTGGACACGACTGAGCAACTAACACTTTAACTTTTTCACTTTTCATATTGAATTACAATTAGTAGTGTATATATCCTCTTCTCTATGTTCTGATATTCAAGTTCTTTGAGGCTAGGAGTTAAGACATATTTATATTTTGTATCACACAGAGTACCTAGAAATATCAGATCCTCAATGACCATGAGCTGAATTGAACAATAAAAATGTTGGAGATAATAAAAGTCAAATAGTTGCATTTTATTATCCCTAGTACACTGTCTCTATACCCTGGAGACTACATTGCTCGCATATTTTGTATTCCTTGAAGTTATGCTCTCAATTCCCAGGAGGTTCTTAGATAAACAGAAAAATATTCAATTTTCCCCTTAATGGAATAAATATAATGCCTTTATCAGGAGATTAATAACATCATTTCAGATTCCAAAGAAATAACTTTGAAAAGCTTGCCAAAATCCATCATTCTTTCTTTTTCCCCATTGAGCTTAAAAATTGGGTTCCTGTGAAAGAGAAAATAATTTTTCTCTCCAGATAGATTTGTATGAATAAAACAAAATTCAGGTAGCCAGCTAAAACAAACTAGCTGAAAGCAGTTGAAGAAGCCCCAGACAGAGAGGTTATTTCATTTTGGAGTTCAAGTGGCAAAGCAGTCATTGTATTATGTGAATCCTAAATTGGCATTTGGCAGCAAACAAGAATCGTTTGCAGGAAATATCATCCCTCATTTCCCTAAATGCCAGTCACCCTTGAGATTCAGTCTAAAGTCTCTAGTTTCATCACTCCACGAACAAACCCCTACCCCCTTTCTTTTTCTAGGGCTTAATAATGATCTATATATTATTCATTATACCGTAAGGATTAATGAATCCAGATTAGCAACGCAGGCTATCATTAGCAATCTCCATTTCAGGATGGTCCCCAATAATGTCTGTAATCACCTGGGTTGCAGTTGAACCAGGTAAGGAAGGAAAAATGGCTCCTATAAAGCTGAAAATTATGATGCTCTTTGAGAAGACACATAAAGCACCCAGCTATGTTATCAACTTATTTTTCAAAGCCTCTCTTTAGATGTTCAGCGACTTTCTTAAAAGAGTGATTTGTTCTTATCGAAAAAAAATAAAGTTTCCAATCCTTCTGGTTGCAAAGATAGGTCCTTTTACTGTAAATCAATGTGCTGCTGTCTTGTTTGCTTTGCTGCAAGAAAGATGGACACAGCACAGAACCAATGGTCTGCTCCCTTGCCTCATTTATCTTGTGGGTCTGTTACCAGTGGAGCTGGCCTTAACCACTTCACCTCCTCTTTGCTGCCATTGCTGCCACAGCTCTTAAGACAGGTGCTTAAAAATAGAGGATGAGCTTATCTTATTTTTCTGGATATAAGGCGCAAAAGATCGGGTTAGTTATACTTCTCAGTTTATGGCACTTTACCTTTACTTGTCCTTACCAAACTCCTTTCGTGTTATTACTTCAGTTACATTTTAATTTATTTATTTCCTTTTGACCCCATGCCTCACACTCTTCCCTTCCTTCCATACCCCTAGACACAACAACTGACAACCATTCAAACACCTCATGTAGCTTTATATTTCTATGTGTTCTTGTAAAACTTGTATTGTTATTTTGTGGGCCTAAGATGTAAGTTGACATAAATGATATTCCAGTAAAAATGTCATTTGGTTGCCTATTTTTTCACTGAGAATTATGCTTTGAACATTTCCCCAGGTTGCTGTGTGTACATTTACTCTTTGCTTCTAATATTACTTTGTATTCTACTTACATGCATGCTTGCTCAGTAGTGTCCTACTCTTTGCAACCCCATGGACTGTAGCCCACCAGGCTCCTCTGTCCAAGGGATTTCTCATGCAAGAATACTGGAGTAGTTGTCGTTTCTTACTCCAGGTGTATTTTACCTGGTGGTATCTAATAGCCATTGAAGGATACTTTGACTCCACTTCCCTGTCAACTCACCATATAGTGCAATAAATATGCTCTAAGAGCTTGTTGTGCATGAGGGTATAGTTAGGATGGATACCTTACTACCTGTAGTGAGACTGCTGGAGCATGCATCTGTGTAATTTATCAAGGTGCTGTGCCTTTTAATTGAGCTATTTATTTGACATTTTTTAGTTTCTTTGCCATTGTGAATGATGCTCTCCTAGCTTATTTCTGGTACAGACAAATGCTATAGATTCTTTGAAAGTTTGTCTCATTTTTAAAAATTTTTATTGAAGTGCAGTTTATTTACAATGTTGTGTTATTTTAAGGTGTACAGCAAAGTGAATCAGTTATATCTCAGTGTCCCTGATGGCTCAGATGGTAAAGAATCTACCTGCAATGAGGGAGAGCTGGGTTTGATCCCTGGGTCAGGAAGATCCCTTAGAGAAGGGAATGGCAACCCACTCCAGTATTCTTGCCTGAAGAATTCCATGGACAAAGGAGCCTGGGAGGCTACTTTCCATGGGGTCACAAAGAGTCAGACACAACTGAGTGACTTTCATTTCACTTACATATATCCATTCATTTTTAGATTCTTTTCCCATATAGGCCATTACAGAGTATTGAGAATTTCCAGTGCTATACAGTGGGTCCTTATTAGTTATCTATTTTATATATAGTAGTGTGTACATCAGAGAAGGCAATGGCAACCCACTCCAGTGTTCTTGCCTGGAGAATCCCAAGGATGGGGGAGCCTGCTGGGCTGCTGTCTATGGGGTCGAACGGAGTTGGACACGACTGAAGTGACTTAGAAGCAGCAGCAGCAGCAGTGTGTATATGTCAATCCCAGTCTCCCAATTTACCACCCCTTTTCCACCCTGGTAACCATAAATTTGTTTTCTACATCTCTATTTCTGCTTTGTAAAAAAGTTAATTTGTAGTCTATTTTCAGGGTTCAAATGAACTTATTTATTTTGAAGTCAGTTACTTTATAAGGTTCTCATTATTTCTAATAGTTTGAGGAGTATATTTAAAATCTAAAATTATGATTATTTTACCAGTTTCTATAATTTCTTACATCTTATTTTCTTTTCTTTTTAGTGCTGCAGAGAATGTCCAAAATTATATCAAATAGTAGTATTGAAAGAGACATATTTGTCTTTTCCCAGTCTTAATGCTTCTATATTTAAAATACTTGTAATAGGTTTTGTTATATAATCCTCACTAATTTATGGATATTCTGTTTTATTCCATATTTTCCATGTTTTCTTGCTATATAAATTAATGTTGAATTTTATCACATGCATGGCCTGCATCCATTGTGGTAAATATGTGTTTTTCCCCTATGGTGATTGTTGCAAATTAATGACATTTCTGCTATTGAATTATCACTGCATTTTTGGAATAATTAATCTTGAACATATGTGTTTTAAATAAGTCTTATAAAATCACTGTTTTATTTAACATATTTGGATCTGTAACTAAAATGAGCTGTAATTTATTTTCTTTGATTTTCTTTATTTGTTTTTGGAATGAAAATTTCATCAGATTAAAAAAAAAGTCAGTTCAGTTCAGTTCAGTTGCTCAGTCATGTCCAACTCTTTGCGACCCCATGAATCGCAGAAGGCCAGGCCTCCCTGTCTATCACCAACTCCTGGAGTTCACTCAAACTCATGTCCATCGAGTCAGTGATGCCATCCAGCCATCTCACCCTCTGTCATCCCCTTTTCCTCCTGCCCCCAATCCCTCCCAGCATCAGAGTCTTTTCCAATGAGTCAACTCTTCACATGAGGTGGCCAAAGTACTGGAGTTTCAGCTTTAGCATCAGTACTTCCAATGAACACCCAGGACTGATCTCCTTTAGAATGGACTGGTTGGATCTCCTTGCAGTCCAAGGGACTCGCAAGAGACTTCTCCAACACCACAGTTCAAAAGCATCAATTCTTCGGTGCTCAGCTTTCTTCACAGTCCAACTCTCACATCCATACATGACCACTGGAAAAACCATATCCTTGACTAGATGGACCTTTTTTGACCTGAGACACCCTTGTCACACCCAGGACAGGGAATTAGCAGCAATTATTGACACAACAAATGAAAAACCCTTCACCAATATAATTCCTAACCAACCCACTATACTAATAATTTCCAATTCCCCAAAAGAATTTGCCTTTAGTAAGTCTAAAACATCTCGTGCCTCTCAGGTTGGGAGGCTGTAAACAATCACATGTGGCAGGACGAACCTATACAGGTGAGCTAGATAACCTTCAGAGGAGTCCGTAAGCTGAAACACTCTTGTCACGCCCAGGAATTTTCATTGCCTTAAAGCTGCACATTAATGTCTCTGCTTTTGAATATGCTGTCTAGGTTGGTCATAACTTTCCTTCCAAGGAGTAAGCGTCTTTTAATTTCATGGCTGCAGTCACCATCTGCAGTGATTTTGGAGCTCCAAAAGATAAAGTCTGACAGTTTCCACTGTTTCCCCATCTATTTCCCATGAAGTGATGGGACCAGATGCCATGATCTTTGTTTTCTGAATGTTGAGCGTTAAGCCAACTTTTTCGCTCTCCTCTTTCACTTTCATCAAGAGGCTTTTTAGTT
>SJYQ01002356.1:503778-524883 GCA_006410935.1 Redunca redunca | reverse complement strand
TTATTAAATCATAATATGGTATATATATATATATATATATGTTTAATATCTCTCTTTATATTTTAAGTCCATTAACCATATTCAGTATATTTTCCTTGCATATTTGAGAAGAGGGAGGGGATGAACTTAAGCCCAGAGAAATACAAGTGCCACAGAAGCACTATTAAATATTCTGCTTGCTAATCTTTGGTCAGGTAATACCTCTTAAGGAGAAGGCAATGGCACCCCACTCCAGTACTCTTGCCTGGAAAATCCCATGGATGGAGGAGCCTGGTAAGCTGCAGTCCATGGGGTTGCTAAGAGTCGGACATGACTGAGCAACTTCCCTTTCACTTTTCACTTTCATGCATTGGAGAAGGAAATGGCAACCCACTCCAGTGTTCTTGCCTGGAGGCCCAGGGATGGAGGAGCCTGGTGGGCTGCCATCTATGGGGTCACACAGAATCAGACATGACTGAAGTGACTTAGCAGCAGCAGCAGCAGCAATACCTCTTAAAAATAAGCAGATATAGGAGAGGCAGCGTCCTTAGGTTGTGTTGTACTATACCTGGATTAAAGGTGGTGGGGAAGGTGGAGCTGCAGTTAACAGGGAGGGAACAGTGAATACTTGAGGGCAGCTGGTCAGCCTCAACCATGTTTAATCAATGCTACATTCCAGTGGAGCCTTCAAGCTACCCAGATAGTACACCTCCACTGATTCTCCCCAGGCCGACTAGACAGACACAAAAACAGAAAAATAAATGAAAACTCAAATTTCATGAAATAAGATGACCCTCAGAGAAAGTAAACTTTAAAGAGGCTTTTTCTAAAGTCATCAAAAATGATGAGTCATCAAAAGCCTTTCAGAGGAGTGACATTTAAAAAGAAGTCAAAATAAAAAGTCAACAATGTGAATATCTTGGAGGAACGTGTTCTAAGCTGAAGGAAGGACAAATGTGAAGTCTCTGAGAGAAGAACAATGGTCCCATATCCAACCAACAGTTGGAACACAGTTGGTAAATAGATTTGTCAGTGAGATTTCAAACTATTCAGGAGTAAGACCTGATAGGGTTTTCAACATCAGAGCGTAAAGTTCCAGTTTTATTCCAAGTGCAAATAGAAGCCATTGAAGGGTTTCAAGAGATCCTACCACGCCATGATTGTATCTGAGTAGTGTGATTACAGGGGCTTCCCAGGAGGCTTAATTATAAAGAATCTGCCTATAATGCTAGAGACATGCATTCGACCCCTGTGTAGGGAAGATCCCCTGGAGAAAGAAATGGCAACCCACTCCAGTATTCTTGCCTGGGAAATCCCATGGACAGAGGAGCCTGGCAGACCAGTCCATGGGGTCACAAAGAATCCAACATGCTTTAGTAACTAAACAGTGGCAGCAGCAGCATGATTACAATGAAGAAAAAGGGGGCAGCAGTTTAAAACATAATTGGTGAATATCATTTCTAGCATAAAACATTCATTTGCATCATGTTTCATAATTTTTGTTTTTTTTCAACTTCATTTTGTTGGGAAAATCAAATCAATATCTTCAGTATTTCAAAATGCTGATGTTTAATCTAGGTGTTCTTTCATTATGGTCTGCCTGTCAATCCTTATCTTTCTATTAATAAAATCTTTATATATCATACCAACTGGATGCTGAATGATTTATATTGAAGTCTCAATTTTTCTCAACTTAATGTATACATTCAGACATAGACCATAAGTATTTTAAGCAGATAAAGGACTGAATTTTTTCATGATCAAAAGGCTCTTCCTTTATTCATTTTAGAGTTCTTTGCAGTTCACAATCACATAGTTCTCATCATTGCTCTCAGTCCTATACTGCCTTTCTTAAAACTATCTCATCTCACAAGACAGATACAATGTCTCCTTTCACTGTCCAAGGCATAAGACAAATTTTGTGCCATAAGAGAATTATGATGCCAAAGTGGATAANAGTCCTATACTGCCTTTCTTAAAACTATCTCATCTCACAAGACAGATACAATGTCTCCTTTCACTGTCCAAGGCATAAGACAAATTTTGTGCCATAAGAGAATTATGATGCCAAAGTGGATAATTAAATGTGCATCAGATGTCATTGCTCCTGAAGTCGGTAACCACAGTCTATCACAGAGACTCCCCGATCTATGGACTAGTCAATGATGAGGGTCATTTTCTATAGTGTGTAAAGCTACATGGCCATCCTGGTGTGCTTTCCAAAGCAGAGTCGTGTTCCCCAGTGGTGGGGTGTTATTTCTGCTACTAAGAGCCAGTAACTTTGATGTGTGCTCATTTTGCTACAATACTTCAAAGTTCTTCACTAGGCACTATAGGACATTAAATTTTTACAAAAATGGGGCCACACTATATGTGTTCCATTATCCCCTGCTTTTTAAATATAACAATGTATTGTAAACCTTATAAAGATGTCAATGAATGTACTATTAAAGTATGAGTTTAATAATAACAACAACAATGCTAGCTTTTTTAATCTTTTTTTCCTTAAGTACTTTCCATGTATTTGTTTATTTATTTATTCATTTAGTTCTCACAATTTTCTGATGTAGGTATTATTGTATACCCAAAGCTACATGGTTAAAATTGCCAAGTTCATAATTTCTAATAGTAATAGCTAATATTTACAAACTGCTTGCAAAGGGATAGTCATTGTGATGATTGCTTAACAGAAATTATCTCTTTAATATTTACCCTTCTCCTGATAATTCTGTGAACTTGTCCCATTTGTTACATGGGAAAACTGTTGATAGAGACAAAATAACCAAGTTAATTAGTCACAATTCAATACAGGTTTAAAAATAAAATGAGTTTTAAAAAAATGTTGTAGTAAAATTCCTCTCATCATTTTAGTGTCCAAGTGCCAAGAGATCCGATCCTAACCAGAGCCTAGTGTAACTTGCTATCTCGTACTTGGAATTTTCTGGAATATGAAAAATAAGTGTTGTCAACCTAACAGATGCATAGAATTATTCCTTGGTTACTGCTTTCTCTTGTTTCGTAACAGATCTGTTTTACTCCCTTTCCTGCTCTGTGCCTAAAAGTTGCCCCCCTGGTTTTCCCTTGGGGTTGGCCAGAAAAAAGAATCCATACAAGATGGAGGAGGGGGGAGAAGAAAATCAAAGCATGTGTACCCCCCCCTCCTTCCTTGGTGCTAGGTCTCTCCACAATCGCACCTACTGCCCTGCAGTTCTCTCTATCTTGCCTTTCCCACTGGTCTCTGAAAATGCCTCTTCTTCAGCTCCAGCTTAGAACAGTTATGACTATTGCTAATCTCTATAAGCCTCTTAATTCCTTGTGTATGCATGCTAAGTTGCTTCAGTCATGTCCAACTCCCTATGATCCTATGGAGGTAGCCCACCAGGCTCCTCTGTCCATGAGGTTCTCCAGGCAAGAATACTGGAGTGGATTGTCATTTCTTCTTCCAGGGGATCTTTCCAACCCAGGGATGGAACCCACGTCTTCTCATGCTTTGAAGGTGGACTTTTTACCTACTGAGCCACCTTTAATTCTGCTCACTCCTTCTATACTTTATTTGTTTATTACAATCTCTTTCTATGAAACTCAAAAATGACTTCTGTTTCCTACCAGTGTTCATGTTTCATGGAAGTTTCAATTTCACTAGAAATTGTCAAGCAGCATGTATCTGATCTCAGGTAGCTTTGGCCTGCAATAGATTGAAGCAAGGTTTTGGTTCTCAGCCAGAGATTGAGGTTGGGCCGAAGTAGTGAGAGCACTGCATTCTAGCCATTAGACCAGTGGTCAGTGACAAGGTCCTGGCCTTCCGGCTTAGCAGAAAAGAATTCCCACAAAGTCAAAAGAGTGAAACAAGTATTTATGAGGAGGCAAATAGTACAGTACATGTGGATGGACACATGGGCAGACTCAGAGAGAGTCTTGCCCTTTTCGTAGTTTGAATCACTTTTTTGAGACATTTATTGCCAGGAGAGATGTCATTAACCTCAGATATGCAGATGACCCCACCCTTATGGCAGAAAGTGAAGAGGAGCTAAAAAGCCTCTTGATGAAAGTGAAAGAGGAGAGTGAAAAAGTTGGCTTAAAGCTCAACTTTCAGAAAACTATGATCATGGCATCCGGTCCCATCACTTCATGGCAAATAGATGGGGAAACAGTAGAAACAGTGTCAGACTTTATTTTTGGGGGCTCCAAAATCACTGCAGATGGTGACTGCAGCCATGAAATTAAAAGACGCTTACTCCTTATGACCAACCTAGATAGTATATTCAAAAGCAGAGACATTTCTTTGCCGACTAAAGTCCGTCTAGTCAAGGCTATGGTTTTTCCAGTAGTCATATATGGATGTGAGAGTTGGACTGTGTTGATGCATTTGAACTGTGGTGTTGGAAAAGACTCTTGAGAGTCCCTTGGACTGCAAGGAGATCCAACCAGTCCATTCTGAAGGAGATCAACCCTCGGATTTCTTTGGAAGGAATGATGCTAAAGCTGAAACTCCAGTACTTTGGCCACCTGATGCGAAGAGTTGACTCACTGGAAAAGACTCTGATGCTGGGAGGGATTGGGGGCAGGAGGAGAAGGGGACGACCCAGGATGAGATGGCTGGATAGCTACATGGACTCGATGGACTGAGTCTGAGTGAACTTCGGGAGATGGTGATGGACAGGGAGGCCTGACATGCTGCGATTCATGGGGTCACAAAGAGTCGGACACGACTGAGCGACTGAACTGAACTGAACTGATTCTGGGTTTCCTCTGGCCAATCATTTTGATTTTTCCAGTTCCAGTCCACATTTGGTATATCCTAGGCTCCTTCCCCATGTGCGTGAGCATCTGTTAGTCAAGATAGAGTCAGGCAAAGAGACCTATGGGTAGCCTTGACATCATTCTTCTTTTGTCCTCCAATTTATGGTCAGGAACGTCTCCTTGTCTTTGAAAATGAGAAATATGTGGTCGCTTGTCTCTTATCTGGGCAGGGTTTAGCCTCCTGCTATTATGGAGTTTTTGTCCACAGGGAATGAACTCCAGCTGTTTGGCCTGGGGCCCATCTATCTCCTGCCTCAGAGCCACTGAAAAGATGTTGGACCAAGAAAATGGAAATGATGAGTAATAAAAATGCTGTGAGATACTCCGTAGAGACATTTCTTCCTGTAGAGCTAGAGGAAGTGATGGATTTTGCAATATAGCTGGGAGAGATAACTATGAAATTACAGATCCTGCTTTAACCCCCAGGCCAGCCATGTGGATCCCCACTATTGCAAGCTAATTTGACAATATTCTGTGGTTTCGGACAGGGAAATGGAACCACCATTTTAAAATTCTCAGAATAACTCAATCTAAGATTTATTGGAACTTCCTCTCTAAGAAAAAAGCTTGGGGAATCATATTTTGTTTTGAAAATGGCTTATTTGATAATTGGCTATATTTACACAAAGTGTTTTCCTTTGCACTAGAGTTTGATTTTTATATTCCCTCACAGTTTTGTGACACAGAAGAAAATCGTGATTCCTGTAAATACACTAAGCTCTCTGAATCTTATGCGATTTTGCTTAAACTTATGGAAATGCCTTATTTCCTCCATATCACCCCAGGCAATCTATTTAGCAGAAGCCTACTTCCTTTCAAGAGACTGATCATGACTAACTCTGGCATGAAGTCATTTCTGACATTCTCATTTCTCTTCTCCCCAGGTAAAATGCATCACTATTTCTGTTGTTATCCCTGGTCCCTGGACAAAAATCCCTATAGGGAGGCAAAACCACCTCTACCCACTTTAGGTTTGCAGCTGAAACACAAAAAGACAGATTACCAAGAGAAAAACACAGATTATTACTGATGTAGTACACATCAGGTGTAAGAACATTAAACCAAAGGTAAGTAACTCAAAATGATGGTTTAAAATTCCAGCTTATCTAGAACCTTCAACAAAGGACAATAACTTGATAGAGAAATGACACGTCAAAGGACAGTAGTTTTATGCTGAACACTAATGGAGGAAGGTTCATTTGCAGATGGTCTCTAGATTGATAAGAGTCTTTCTCCAGTAAAAATAGAATTTATATCCTGTCTGGGCAGAAAAGAGGGAGATTTTTCTTTCCTGCTTTTTTAGTTGCTTTCATGTCAAAGGAAATTTTACATCACAAGGCATATTTGGGAGTACTGTATTCTGGTTTTCTTTAATCTGTGCATTTTAAAATTTTAAATAGTCTTTCTTATCTACCAAATTGTAAGCTCCTTGAGGGTAACTTTGTGCCTCATTTGTCTCAACATCTACACGAGAGTGCCTACTCAGGATTTGCATACAATAATGACTTTTGAGTGAACATATAAATATCTTGTTGTGGTTGTTGTTTTTCAGTCATTAAGTCTGTCTGACTCTTTGTGACCCCAAGGACTGCAGCACACCAGGCTTCCCCAGAGTTTGCTAAAGTTTATGCCCATTGAGTCCATTATGCTATCCAACCATCTTATCCTCTGATGCCTTGTTCTCCTTTTCCCTTCAACCTTCCCAGCATCAGGATCTTTTTCAGTGAGTAGGCTCTTTGCATCAGGTGACCAAAATATTGGAGCTTCTGCTTCAGCATCAGTCCTTCCAATGAGTATTCAGGATTGATTTCCCTTATGATTGACTGGTTTGATCTCCTTGCTGTCCAAGGGACTCTTCAAGAGTCTTCTCCAGCACTGCAATTCAAAAGCATCCAATATCTTTTTAGCCCAATGTATAATGTGAAGATATTTGAAATGTATAATGTGAAGGGGCTTCCTTGATAGCTCAGCTGGTAAATAATCTGCCTGCAATGTGAGAGACCTGGGTTTGATCCCTGGGTTGGGAAGATCTGCTGGAGTAGGAAATGGCAACCCTCTCCAGTGTTCTTGTCTAGAAAATTCCATAGATAGTGGAGCCTGGTGAGCTACAGTTCCTGGGGTCACAAAGAGTTAGACACAATTGAGCACACACACGTAATGTGAAGAGCAAGTAGAGATTGGTCCAACTTTTAAAAAATTTGCAGTTGTGCCTTTTTTAATGATAGAGAACTCTCTGAAAAATTATTGAGGCAGATACTACCAACTGTCCACCCAGTATTCATTTTTCCCTTGCTTTTCAGCAGAACCCTAATTTTTGGAGAAAAGAGATGTATTGAATTTAAAATAGTTCTTTTCTTCGATTTCCTTGATGGTCTTGTTTTTCAGATGGAGCTAATGTGATGTAAGTGGAAGTATTCATAGGAAAATGGAGCTTTCTGGTAACTTACATTAAGTATGAGTGCATTAAACACACACACAAACATGGACTCAGCGAATTGGTGTAAATTTTTGCCACTTCACCTATATCCTTCTTTCACTGAATCTAGATGTGGTGCCTAGAAATCCAGCTGCTTTTCTGTTTTCTGTGACCAGAGATAGCAGTAGCCTGGCTCTTTTTGTATGGCCCCACATGATTTTCAACTTTATTCCTTATTATGTGAGATTAAAAAAAAAAATCTTTAGTTGTCTGAGCCGTTGTTTGTCAGATTTCTGTAATATGCAGCTGCATACAATTCTCAGCCATTTACCAATGTAAGTCTCCTGGTAGCTTTCACTAACTTTTCACTTGTCATCAATTCTGTGGACAGGAAAATGGCTACTGGCCAAGATCCAGTAGGTTAACACAGATATCCAGTTATTCTAAAATAGTTTCTAGTGTTGATTCAGTTGTTCCCCTTTATCTTTAAAATTACATCTTAGTGATCTGATTGCTTTTTAAAGTAAAGTTTATATATGGGCCCCTCTAATAAGTAATGACATCTTTAATAGTTTGAAACAAGTGTGGCCTTAAAAGACAAATGATTCTGGAATCTGCTGTTAAATAAGATGTACTCCATGTAACTGTGAGAAAACTACAAGCTTATCTTGTGACAGAAATTCCCTAATGTTGAATGGACTTCTTTAAAATAATTCTACACATTTAGAAAATATATTTGGTATTGAGGTTGTAGATGTGTGTGTGTGTGTGTGTGTGTGTGTGTGTGTGTGTGCTGGTGTCTGATTCTTTGCGACCCCATGGACTCTAGCCCTCCAAGCTCCTCTGTCCATGGTATTCTCCAGGCAAAAATAGTGGAGTGGGTTGCCAATTCCTTCTCCAGAGATGATAGATATAATAGGCCAAGAAGCCATGTTGGCCTTCACTGGTGACGATGCTTAGCTTCATTTCCCTACAAGGATGTTTCTAACATTACCCTATGTCTGACACAACTATGGTAACACATCCTCTGAAAATGATTCAGGAAAAGATACACTGTCCTGTTCCCTAGTGTGAAAGATTTTGGTCTCTGTTAAGGACTTTGATTAGGGCCTATTCAACGTCACATTCGCAAGTAAAAATGATGTTTCCACTAGCAGCTTCTACAGGAAGAAGTAAAATGGTCTTCCCCCTGGTGAGAAAACAGTATAATTGATGGACAGCTCTTCCTTCTTTCTGACTAGTTTTCATTCTTATGCTTATGGATATACCTTTTGAAAATACTAGCATCCCAGTTTCTTGTCATGTTTGTTGCATGCTCATTTCACTAACTCATGTCCCACTCTTTACACTCCCATGGGTTGCAGTCCACCAGGCTCCTCTGTCTGTGGGATTTCCCAGGCAAGAATACTGAAGTGGGTTGCCATTTTCCTCCTCCCAGGGGATCTTTCCAGCCCAGGGTTTGAACCCACTTTTCCTGCTTTGGCAGGTGGACTCTTTACCACTGAGAAACCCTGTGCTTGTCATAGAAGTAACCTAAAATAATTTCTTTAAATGATACAACTACTTTATTTTTTATAATTGTATTTATTTTTGACTGTGCTGGATCTCTGTTGCTGTGCATGGGCTATACTTCATTGCAGTGCATGGGCTTCTCATTTTGTGGCTTGTTTCAGAGCGCTGGCTCTAGAGCACATGGGCTTCAATAGCTGCTGCACACATGCTTCAGTCATTTTGGCACACAGGCTTAAGTTGCCCGGTAGCATGTAGAAACTTTCCGGAGCAGGAATCAAACCCAATCCTCTGCATTGGCAGGTAGAATCTTAACCAATGGACCATCAGGAAAGTCTTAACATAATTTGAAAATTAATAAAATGTAATTTGGGTTAGAAAACTCAAGTCAAAGGGAAGTGCTTTCAATTCATTCATTTAGGAATTCTCAGTTCAATCTCACATGAATAAAGTTGAAAGTCAGGCTACATATTTCATTTTCACTAGCCTTAGCTGAGATGTGCTTTCATATGAGCCCACACTAACAAAGATGCAAGATAAATGATTATATAAAATATATCTTGGGGATTCGGTAAAGATAAATAACAAGGACGTTTTCCATTGAATCACTGAAATAGTCACATTGGGTTGCCTATAACAGTATTCATTCCTCCTTCCTCTTTCCTAACAAGTCAGTTTTGTTACAGTATTTAGCCCCACAATACACAAGTATGAAGGTAGTTGATTTTGCCTCCTTTTCCAGAAATTTACTAATGTAAGTTTTGTAGTGAGACATGATGAGAAGATTTCTGGGGGATTCTATTCATGCTACAACCTATGGATAATTGATCAACTTGGATGTAGTCTCTGCTGTCAAGGCGTTAAAACAATTTAGATTGAACATAGAAATGGGTTTCCTAATAGGGATGATAAAGCATATGCTCCATAATCTACCTTTTATTCCCATTCTCTTCACTTTATTCCAATATTCCACCATGTAAATTTCTGTTTTTTTCCCCTAAATGTTAATGTTTATTCTTTCATATTTTTGCTTTTATTAAAATACAAGTATGAGCACACACATATCATCGTATATGTATGTATTATATAATGTGTCTAATTATATTGTGTGTATTAATATCTATATTAATATATAAATATGCACACACATGATTCAAATGAATTACCACATTCACAGATTTTGTGAACTCATCTTTCTTAGTTTTACAATAAAGATAATACTATAACTCATAATATTACTTTGATTAGTTTACTGTTACTGTTGATTAGTCACTGAGTCATGTCCGACTCTTTTGTGACCCTATGGACTGTAGCCCACCAGCTCCTCTGTCCATGGGATTTCCCAGGCAAGAACTGGAGTAGGTTGACATTTTCTTCTCAGGGGATCTGTGGGGATTCTCTTTCTTCACAGGGATCTTCCTGACTCCAGGGATCGAAACTGCATCTCCTGCATTGGCAGGTGGATGCTTAACCACCAAACGACCAGGGAAGCCGATGAGTGTATTAGCGTCTAGTAAAAGGTCTTG
This sequence comes from Redunca redunca, assembly GCA_006410935.1. Lineage (NCBI taxonomy): Eukaryota > Metazoa > Chordata > Mammalia > Artiodactyla > Bovidae > Redunca > Redunca redunca. Next base: position 514,653 of record SJYQ01002356.1, on the reverse strand, counting down.
TAGCTCATCTAGACCGCGCCCCAAACCTCGGAGGAGGGGTAGCTCGCCTCGGCTGCCACCCGCTCAAATTACTGCACAACTGCTCTCATCTCACACGCTAGTAAAGTAATGCTCAAAATTCTCCAAGCCAGGCTTCAGCAGTATGTGAACCGTGAACTTCCAGATGTTCAAGCTGGTTTTAGAAAAGGCAGAGGAATGAGAGATCAAATTGCCAACATCTGCTGGATCATGGAAAAAGCAAGAGAGTTCCAGAAAAACATCTATTTCTGCTTCATTGACTATGCCAAAGCTTTGACTGTGTGGATCATAATAAACTGTGGAAAATTCTGAAAGAGGTGGGAATACCAGACTACCTGACTTGCCTTTTGAGAAACCTACATGCAGGTCAGGAAGCAACAGTAAGAACTGGACATGGAACAACAGACTTGTTTCAAATGGGAAAAGGAGTACGTCAAGGCTATATATTGTCATCCTGCTTATTTAACTTCTGTGCAGAGTACATCATGAGAAATGCTGGGCTGGAAAAAGCACAAGCTGGAATCAAGATTGTCAGGAGAAATATCAATAACCTCAGATATGCAGATGACACCACCCTTATGGCAGAAAATGAAGAGGAAGTAAAAAGCCTCTTGATGAAAGTGAAAGAGGAGAGTGAAAAAGTTGGCTTAAAGCTCATCATTCAGAAAACGAAGATCATGGCATCTGGTCCCATCACTTCATGGGAAATAGACGGGGAAACAGTGGAAACCCTTCGTAGAAGTCCTCAGATAGGAAGGGCTGACATTTTTACTGTTGATTATTGGCACACATTGCACTTGGCATCCATTTACCCATCTAAACCTCACAAGATCTCTTCCAGTAGGTCCCATCATTGTCTTCATTTTACTGATGATGAAACTAAGAGGTCAGAATGTCAGTGACTTTTCCAGGGTCATAAGCTAGTGTGTAAGCAGTAAAGCAGAGGTGTGAACACAGGTCTCTCTATATCAAGTACAAATATAAAAAGGGATGTGGCATCAATTTAGTTACTATTGAAAGTCCTTGAAAAAGGCATATTTTGTGTGAACCAGGCTGGGATTCAGAATGATGATTTTTATTTGCAAATTTAGTTTTTGTTTTCATCAAAGATCTGTAGATAACACAATTTTAATAAATATATATTTCAACAAAATTTATTTATGATTGAACATGGAACATTATAAAAAGACTATTTACTAGGCCACAAAAATTTCTTCACCCAAAAACAAAAGTTGAGATTAACTTCAATGGCCATAACAGAATTAGTGATAACACAATTTAAGAAATAACAAGAGAAAACTAGAAATTTTAAAGTTCTTAAATAATTATTGTACCAAAGAAATATATAAAATTATTGGATTATATAAAAAAAAGGATTATGTAGAACATAAAGAAAAAGATACTATTACTCATTAACAGTCCAATTTATTCCCTATTGCCTTAAAACTTCAGAAATGGAGGAAAAAATGCATTCATTAAGCAAAGAAATTAAAGAAGGAAAGTTAACAAAAAAAATCAAAATAGAAACCAAAATAATAACACAAATGAGTGAATCAGAATACATAAAAGCAGAAAAAAATGATAAAGTTCTAATAGCTTAAAAAATGCAGACAAAATTTAAAAAATATAATCCTGGAGCACTAGAATTCACTGAGACATATAAAACAGGGATTAATGAGGGCAACCAACAGACAACAAAATATAACTTTGTCAATATTTTTTTTAAAAAATCAGTAAAATGCTTGTTTTCTTCATTATTAAGGAGTCAAAATCCTACCAAAAACATGAAATGCAATTAAAAGTTTGTTAAGGAAATAGACAACATAATGGGTAAGTTCTTTCCAACTCTTAAGGAATCAATAATTCCCATTCTATGTATACTGTTCCTAAGTTCATGAAATTTAGAATAAATAAATGCATGCATATTTCTGAATTAAATAAATATTAAAGGAAGAATAATTACCAAATTTATTTTATATTGTTAATGTAATATGATGTCTTCTCACTGCCCCCAAATTATACACCAATTTCTAATATAAATACAGAAGCAATAATTCTAAATAAAAGATCTATAAACCAAATTTTGCATAGTGTATATATTGGATTGGCCAAAAAGCTTGTTCAGGTTTTCCATAGCATCCCATGGAAAAGCCTGGATGAATTTTTTGGCCAACCGAATCCAAAAGAATTTTCCAGATAATTCTAGTTCCAGCAATAGAAGTGTGTCTTATATTGGGAAATCTACTACATGGCAAGAATCTGACAGGCAGTGGTTTACCAAGGACAGGATGGTGGGAGTTATCAGCTCTGTCTGCCTCCCGGTACGAAAGGGTGTATTGTTGTAGAAAGTTAATTCAATGAAATAAAAGTTCCTCTTCTTTTCACTCTAACCATGCACTGACAATAAAAGGTTAATATCCTCATTTTATAAGGAGGTCTTAAAAAATGAGGGACTGTTAACACCAGCATGTCAAGAAAGAATGGGAGCAAAGAATATGAGCTTATAAATTCTTACAGTTCATGAAAGCTGAAATACAAACAGCCACCTTCCAGATCCATCAGCATCTGAACCAGCAATGAGGGGAACATTTGAGTTCCTGCTCAATTAGCAATCATAAAAGCTGGTCCCGACTGATCCCAGGATGCAAATAAGCACTTTGGAAATATTTGCCATAGCAGAGTGTATGTCTATATACATGTTAATGAGAAGTGTGAAAATAAATGATGTTAGATTTTCATTTTTAAATATCTTTCTGTATTTCCAACTTTCTGCAGTGGGCAGTTATAATTTAAAATTTAAAATATATAAATTACATATATATACATACATTATATATACATGTAATATAAATATAGTCTATTTGTATCAGGCAAAAGGAATACTGTTAGATNTATACATGTAATATAAATATAGACTATTTGTATCAGGCAAAAGGAATACTGTTAGATCTTCAATTGCAAACCACAGGATCTACAGATAACAATAAACAACTCCAACAACCTTCCATTTAGGAAGTTGGCTGAATGGCTTGATCTGTAAAGGAACGACTCTGACCTCTTGGTAGAGAGTGACTTATAAATAAATATTACTTTTTATAAAACAAATGTTTTTGAAGGATCGCTAAAGTCTTTATTAAAACAAGCATTGTGCTCCTACGAGATTTCCCCATCTCTAAGATTAATATCCTATTTGAGGACACGGGAGTATTTCTCTTGTAATCTCACATGAAGGATTATTTTGTGCAATGCCACAGGTTAAATGCATATCATGAAATTCACTTTCCTCTCTAGTGCCCTTTCTATCGCTTACTTCAATGAAATTCCACCAAAATACAATATGATTCAGAATACTGAAGCTGTAGCTAAGCAAGAAAAGTTCATTCAAAATTGATTTTCTTTCAGGAATCCTTGGTATTCTTCATTCCAATTGTTCACCTCTACTGTAGGGCTCGGTAAACACTTAAGGAAGTTGCCATGCACTGCAGCCTGCCAGACACATGAAGGAATGCAGAGCAGGATAATCACAACATCATCAACCCAATTCTCCAAGGGAGCTGGCCAATAATGCTGTTCTAATTGAATAACTTAGCCACAGCGATTTCCCCCGGGAGAGCCGAAGGCTCAGCCTCGGTGAAGAGGCAGATGGTGCCGCATATACAATGAAACCTGTAATTTTCTCTTGCCATTGGACATGTTAACAGTGGGCTGTTTCTGCTTATTCTTTAATATTTTATTTTAATAGTGCCTTCCCAAATTATAATGTACCATGAAGCAGCTAAAGATGGATGCAGTGAGTGATACATAGCATGTTTAATTTATCATACCTCTCACTCATCGAACAACTCACTTGATAACCAGCAGCAGTATATGTCAGTCAGGTGCAAACTGATATGAAAGCAACGGAAAGAACCCAATTAAAACCAAAAGGGGAGATGGGTCTTGCGGGGGGCGTGGCATTCACTAGCAGCAAAGTACAGAACATCAAGTGCATTCTAATTCCGATTTTTTTTAAATGGTAATTTGTTGTGGAATATGCACACACGCAGTGTATTTGGGAGGACAATGGGAAGGTTGTGTTTTCTGCTTTGAGACTGAATCAACCACTGGGATCTGGAGGAGGATGAAGGGCTGTGAAGTTGCCTGATTTTATCATCCAGCCGCAGCCCACGTTGGAGGAGGGAGGTGCGAGCTTCGGAGTTGGGGAAGGGGGGAGGGCAGGCAGCGACAGCCCATCAGCGGTCTAAGAACACGACAGATGACAGGCCCAGAGGCAAACCCAGGGCCGCCAGCCCATCGCTGCAGCAATGGAAGGTCATCCAGACTTGAATGTTTGGGGCTTGCTGGGGTCTTTTTGCCCTGGAAACCGTTCTCCATCCAAAGAGCCCTTCCTGGAAAAGAGTGGAACTAAGGTCAAAGGGACACAGTAAAAGGAGATCTATTACTCTCGTGCAATAATCCCAAGGCAAAAGCCGTGTCATAAAGAATGCTCCTGCTACTAAAGATATGTCTCTGTGGCTTGCCTATGAGGAGGAACACGTTCATAGCTGTAGTGAGTAAGAGGACCATGGCTGATGTTTATCAGAAATGCCAAGATACAGGAAGAAGGCTCTCGGGGTCACAGGGTGGCGCAGTTTGGCCCATGGTAATTGAGAACAGAAGATGAGATTTGGTTGATTTTATTTTCGGAAAGGTACATCAGTGCTGAAGCATATGACATGGATAATTCATAAAGCCTCTGGTTTGTATTAGACTCCCAATCTGCCTTTCAGAAAGAAATGACACAACAATTAATGTGTCAAATGATAATGTGCCACTTGCAGAAAGATAATTGTACCCAGTGTTAGATAGTTATTAGGTCAGAACGAATGCTCATCCTTTCAAAGGCAGCCGCCTCTATTCACTCCAGCATCCTACTGTAAATACAGTATTGTGTTCATAATCACACAGACCGTAGCCAGGAACATTGGGTTTTATCTGATTTTCCTCTGTTTGGAATAATACTCTGATGATTCCTGAAATAGCAAACTCAGTCATGTGAAACACAAGTGAAGATAATGAGAGACAGATTGTTAAAGGTAGGGGAGGAGGTTTTGCTTTTCTTGCATAAAATAAAGTATGAGTACCATCCCTGAGATGGTTTCAGCATATAACCCAACCTATAAGACCTGAGTTTGCTCACGTGTAAAAGATAGTCTTTCCTTCTGATGATTTAATATATAAGGATATCAAGAAGTCCTTGCTTAATCCCTGATACCATAATTCATTCCATGTGGAGTCTGGACATGTCATTTAACCTGAGATTTCATTTCCTCACTTGAAAAATACTAATTAAAAGTCTGCTACCTATTTAACTTTTATTTCTATTGAGGAGGTCAAGATAAAAGGATATGAAAAAATATTTATAAATATTAAGGACTGTATCAATAAAAGGAATTTGATGAATGTGCCTACTGGAGATCAGATGTGCTNAATCCCTGATACCATAATTCATTCCATGTGGAGTCTGGACATGTCATTTAACCTGAGATTTCATTTCCTCACTTGAAAAATACTAATTAAAAGTCTGCTACCTATTTAACTTTTATTTCTATTGAGGAGGTCAAGATAAAAGGATATGAAAAAATATTTATAAATATTAAGGACTGTATCAATAAAAGGAATTTGTTGAATGTGCCTACTGGAGATCAGATGTGCTACCTCTTGAAAAGAGCTAGTTTTATTTTAAGAAAACTGGGCAATAGATTAGGTGCTTAAAAATAAGAGAACATGTAATAATTAGGGAGCCCTCAAGACCATCTCGGAGAAGGCAATGGCACCCCACTCCAGTACTCTTGCCTGGAGAATCCCAGGGACGGGGGAGCCTGGTAGGCTGCCGTCTATGGGGTCGCACAGAGTCGGACACGACTGAAGCGACTTAGCAGCAGCAGCAGCAGCAGCAGCAGCAGCAGCAAGACCATCTCTCCTGGACTGAACTAAATACTTCATCCAACCAAGAAGGAGGAAATGAAATACATGATTATTACATATGCATGGGCTTCTGCTTTATTGACTCAAGCATAAATGCAGTGTGATATGAAAAAAAATAGCCATTTGTGGAAGGAAAGAAACACTGCATTTTGGGAGTATTTTATCTGTAGAGTCCATTTAACTGGTTATTGTCATGAAGGTATTTAAAATAAATGAAATATTTAAAGTGCTCAATTGTACCTTATGGACAGGAATAGGACAATAGATTGTCCTTTGTGAGGAAGCATTCTCAAGTGACATCCTGACTAGTAGATGGACCACAAAGAGGATCAGACCTTATAGTGACAGACATTCTTACCTGAAAGAGATCTTGTTAGAGGAAATCAAGCTAATACATAACAGATAATTAAAGTAAGTGTGCTAAAAGAGACGGGAGATGGTGAGTTTACCTGTTGAAGATAAATACTTTACAAATTCAGATTACAGAATATAGGTATGTCTGTTCTAACATCATATAAAGGATCCAGAAAAAAACCTTTGTAAACTGCAAAAGAGTGCTTAGAAATTAACAGAACTTATAGGTGCTTCCCTGGTGGCTCAGATGGTAAAGACTCTGCCTGCAATGTGGGACACCCAGGTTCAATCCTTGGGTCAGGAAGATCCCCTGGAGAAGGGAATGGCTACATACGTCAGTCTTCTTGCCTGGATAATTCCATGGACAAAGGAGCCTGACAGGCTATAGTTAATAGGGTTGCAAAGAACTGGACACAACTGAGCAACTAACACTTTCACTTTCATAGGCAAAATAGGGTTGGGACTCAAAACCTATGGACACAGTAAGCAGAACACCAACAAAATGAAAGCTATCAAATCTTCATTGGCATTTACATGAATCATCATTGTCAGTCTATCCTTTGCAGTTTTAAACCTGAAACTGTGTTTCCTCCTTCAAAACTTAGGAAATGGAGCGATATTGATCAAAATTAAAAACTAGACTTCCCGTTCCTCCAAGATGCAGAAGTCCCATTCCTCCCAGCTCCTTCCCTTTAACAATAGCAACAGTGAAATACCCTTGACATACTACAAGCAGAGAAAGTCTCTGAAAGCTGAAAGGAAACTGATTGCCTAGGACCTTAGGACTTGAGGAACAGTATGGTGGTGGTTGCCTCCCCAGATAATTCCTCCCATACATCCCAGAGAGTGCCTCAGAAGCTGCCAACCCATCATCAGCATCAGGCATAGACATAAAAAGCTCCAAGAAAAGCCCTGTTTCCTTTTGCCAAAGGATGGGGAAAACAGTGGTCTATTTAAGGAAAAAAGTTTTGGGAATATTCATTCACTCTACTCCAGCCCAAATGCAAGAGAAAAACTTCTGAAAGCTCCAGGTTCACAGAGGCTGGGTGAGGTGGTCGGAGATGGGCTTGGGGGTTATTGGCATGTTTTCCCTGTGGTGGCAGTGGGGGCCAGAGGGGAGCTGATCTGATGCCCTCTGTGTGAGGTGGTACTCTGCTTCCACTGGAAGGTTGTCAGCTGGATGAAGGAGAGCTGAACTTCAACCTCACCTATCTGCTATGAGGCAGTGAGTCATTGTCCCCCTTGAAGTCTTCCTATAAGTGTATCTTCAAGTGTTATTCCTCCACTTCTGCCTTTTGATATTCAATAGAAGTAAGTCACTAAGTCCAGCCCATCTCAAGGGGAGGGGACTAAGCTCACCTCTAGAGGTGGAGGCAGGTGGAGAATCTGTGGACCATTTTTTAAGCCGCCACAGAGGGTCTCTTAGGGGTGGGGAGTGTTCTAAGAAGAGGGGACAAAGTACATGGAGAAACCAAGATCTGAGGTTTGAATCCTGTAAACCTATGATCCTTGGGATCATCTTACATTGGCAGCCACTGAGTAAGGCAGTGGCAAGCAAAACCGAACAATCCAGCATGTTCATACAGCCCTAGGAAACTAATACACCCTCTCATCTCATAACTATAATCCCTTCCATTCCTCTTTTCCCACCACTGGGTGATGTCATCTTGCATTTCATTCACAAAATCGATGCAATCAGATGAAAACAATCTCATCTTCTCACCTAACCCATAAATCCACTTGTATTTGTTTGGATAGCTTTCTCTTCTCTTAGGGGCTTTCCTATCAAAGGCAACCTCTCCACTATACTTTCTTACTATTTGCTCACCCAATTATCCCCATTTCTATTCTGTAATATCATCAGTCTCTACTGGATCATTTCCATTTATTTAAAAACATGACTTGATATTGTCCATCCTAAATATATATATATATATATATATATATATATATATATTTCCCCTTGACCTCACATCCCTCTCCAAATACTGCTTTTCTTTTCTGCCCCCCAATAGATAAATCTCATAAGAGTTGTCAATATTCACCCTTTCCACTTTTCTCACTTGTTTTTTCTGTCCAATTTACTTTAAATTTGATCTCTGGTTCCTCTGCCTTTTCTAAAACCAGCTTGAACATCTGGAAGTTCACGGTTCATGTATTGCAGAGATGAATTTGTCAACATCTACTGGATCATGGAGAAAGGAAGGGAGTTCCAGAAAAGCATCTATTTCTGCTTTATTGACTATGCCAAAGCTTTGACTGTGTGGATCACAATAAACTGAGGAAAATTCTGAAAGAGATGGGAATACCAGACCACCTGACCTGCCTCTTGAGAAACCTATATGCAGGTCAGGAAGCAACAGTTAGAACTGGACATGGAACAACAGACTTGTTTCAAATAGGAAGAGGAGTACATCAAGGCCGTATATTGTCACCCTGCTTATTTAACTTCTGTGCAGAGTACATCATGAGAAACGCTGGGCTGGAAGAAGCTCAAGCTGGAATCAAGATTGCCGGGATAAATATCAATAACCTCAGATATGCAGATGACACCAACCTTCTGGCAGAAAGTGAAGAGGAGCTAAAAAGCCTCTTGATGAAAGTGAAAGAGGAGAGTGAAAAAGTTGGCTTAAAGCTCCACATTCAGAAAACTAAGTTCATGGCATCTGGTCCCATCACTTCACAGCGAACAGATGGGGAAATAGTGGAAACAGTGTCAGACTTTATTTTGGGGGGCTCCAAAATCACTGCAGATGTTGATTGCAGCCATGAAATTAAAAGACGCTTACTCCTTGGAAGGAAAGTTGTGACCAACCTAGATGGCATATTCAAAAGCAGAGACATTACTTTGCCAACAAAGGTCCGTCTAGTCAAGGCTATGGCTTTTCCAGTGGTCATGTATGGATGTGAGAGTTGGACTATGAAGAAAGCTGAGCGCTGAAGAATCGATGTTTTTGAACTGTGGTGTTGGAGAAGACTCTTGAGAGTCCCTTGGACTGCAAGGAGATCCAACCAGTCCATTCTGAAGGAGATCAGTTCTGGGAATTCTCTGGAAGGAATGATGCTAAAGCTGAAACTCCAGTACTTTGGCCACCTCATGTGAAGAATTGACTCATTGGAAAAGACTGATCCTGGGAGAGATTGGGGGCAGGAGGAGAAGGGGACGATAGAGGATGAGATGGCTGGATGGCATCACCGACTCGATGGACATGAGTCTGAGTGACCTCTGGGAGTTGGTGATGGACAGGGAGGCCTGCCGTGCTGCAATTCATGGGGTCGCAAAGAGTTGGACACAACTGAGCAACTGAACTGAACTGAACTTACTTTAAATTAAATTAAATTTAAATTTTCTTTCCACCATTTCACTGAAAGACCTCCTATCAAACTCATTAATGTCTGGTTCAGTTGCTCAGTTGTGTCTGACTCTTTGCAACCTCATGGACTGCAGCACGCCAGGCTTCCGTGTTCTTTACTATCTCCCAGAGTTTGCTCAAACTCATGTCCGTGAAGTTGGTGATGCCATCCAACCATCTCATCCTCTTCCACCCTCTTCTCCTTTTGCCTTCAGTCTTTCCCAGCATCAGGGTCTTTTCCAATGAGTTGGCTTTTCATATCAGGTGGGCAAAGTATTGGAGCTTCAGCTTGCATTTTGCCAAACCCAACAGCTAATTCTCCATCTTCATTTCACCCAAACTTGCAGCAGTCAACACAGTTTACCACTCTCTCCTATCTGCCACTTCCAGTATCAAGCACTTGTCAATTTTACCCCTTCATCATTTCTAATGAAATAATTTGGGGAAATGATGTTTGCAAGTAGCTCTTAATTTGTAGTCTTTCTTTGTACTTTTGGATGTGTCTTTTTAAGGCTTGGTAGGAGGTTTAGGGTTGATTATATTGTTTATTTTCACAAGTTATGCACATGGGCCAAATGTTCTAGGAACTGAAGAACATTTAGAGATAGTCTGAAAAGCTGCCATTTATGGCTAAAATAATTTTAAACAAAGACTGAATCTCTGTTAGCAAAGTTTCACGGATAAGATACAAGCACACATTAAGACTGTCAAATAGGATAAGCAAGCAGATTCTAAATTTTTTCACATCTGTTATGCTTGTTTGTTTTTCTGTCATAATGGCAGATAAAGAATGTAGATACATGTACATAGTTTCCAGAGTAAGATTCTAAGTTGGGAGCATAGCTCAGTGCCTAGAGTGGGGCTGGGCTATGGAAGATTTTTTGATGCCAGATGTAAGACATGGGAGAGAAAATCTTTTTTATTGGGAATGCTTCTAAGTGTTATTCCCAGATATGACGGAAGAAAACTAGCAGCAATCCAGATTAGTATTTAAAAAGAGCAGAAGTAGACTTGGGACACAGTGGTGGTGTGTGTTTGATGTGTAAATGCATTCTCCATAGGGATGGTTGGTCTAAGCTAAAGCCAAACATGAGAAAGAACAAGTGAGGGAGAAGAAGGAGAGGAGGAAGAAAGAGGAAGAGAAGGAGAAAAACAAGAAGAAGAACAAGAAGAGGGAGGGGGA
>SJYQ01002356.1:470022-503750 GCA_006410935.1 Redunca redunca | reverse complement strand
AAGAAGAAGAGAAGAAGGAGGGGGGAAGGGGAGGAGGGGGAGGTGAGGGAGGAAGCAGCTTCCAACCAATGACAGGGAAATTGGTGTGGAAACACTCCTACTTCCTTATCTCTCTGGAGGGATAACTCTGCTTCCTTTATGTTCTTTATAGGATTAATAGGGTATCCCTAGCCACCACTGTGGCAGCAGTCTCAATTACACATCTTTCTCAAGTCATTTCCCCACTTCTCTGCTCATCTTTGTGTACATCCCAAATAACTACTTTCACTCAGTCTTGTCTTGAGATTTGTTTATGGAAGAACGACAACCAAGACATCTGGTCCAAGGAAAGGATCAACACCTATGTTGTAAGTTGAACTGTGAAGTGAAGTGAAGTGAAGTCGCTCAGTCATGTCTGACTCTTTGCAACCCCGTGGACTGTAGCCTACAAGGCTTCTCTGTCCATGGGATTCTCCAGGCAAGAATACTGGAGTGGGTTACCATTTCCTTCTCCAGGGGATCTTCCTGACCCAGGGATCAAATCTGGGTCTCCAGCATTGGAGGCAGACACTTTAACCTCTGAGCCACCAGGGAAGCCCCTCCCAAATTCAGGTGTTGAAGTCTGTCAGGGTGGTACCTCAGAATGTGACATTATTTGGAAATAGAGTTGTAGTGTATAAAATTTTTTAAGATTAAAGCAGACCTCTAATCTAATAGAATTGGGTGCTTATGAAAAAAAGGAAAATTTGGAGATAGCAGAGATTGGGGTTGGTATGGACTGAATTTGTCCTCCCCAAAATCATCTGAAGTCCTAACCCTCAGTGTGACTATATTTGGAAATAAGGTCTATAAGCAGATAATGAAAGTCAAATAAGATCATCAGGGTGGGTCTTTAATCTGATTGAATTAGTGCCCTTATAAGAAGAGGTACCGGAGTGCTCTCTGTCTCTGTCTCTCTCCAAAACCCTTCTCCACAATGTAAGGACACAGTGATCTGGTTCCTTTCTATAAGAAAGGAAGAGGGTTTTTACAAGACCCCAAATCACTCAGCACCTTGATCTTGGACTTCCTAGCCTCCAGAACTGTGGGAAATGAATACCAATGCAGGGGTGATGTGTCTAAAAGCCAAGAATGCCTAAAATTGTCAAAAAAACCACCAGAAGCTGGGACAGAGGCCTGGGACAGAGGGAACAGCCCCCAGAAGCTATTAACCTTGTTAGCACTTTGACTCAGAGGTCTAGTCTCTGGAGCTGGGAGACAATATTTTTTTGTTATTTAAGCCACCTACTTTGTGGTGCTTTGTTACAGCACCCTAGCAAATTCAAAAAACACAGGACTGAAAGATCATTTCAGTGGATGCAGACTTAGACACTCTCTGTGGCCCACAGCTTGGCTGAGCTGGGCCTCTATTTGGGTGTACATCACAGGAAAGCCAGAAACGGAGTCAGAGTTGGACTTATTTCCTAAGAAGAGATGTATTTCTGTTGAACTTATTGGTCATTTTTTCCCTTTCTTTACTGTTAGCAATGTGGTCTAGAGACCTAACAGTACTTAGCAAATTATAGCAAATTGCTATAAAGTGTCTTTTACTTTTGAATAAAGCAAATAAATTAATTTGATGCTTATGAGTCTCTTTTCTTTAAGAAAAAGAGAGATAACCACCAACTAGACTTTTTTAAAAAACTGTGTCTAGAAAAATGAAATAAACAAGTTCATTAAAATCAAATAAAATAAATGAATACGTAAATAAATAGCTTAGGTCTTAACACAGAAAGAGTTTTGGAACCAGGACAGGAATATCTAAGTCTAAGGATCGGTTTAACAGATAGTAATTAAGTAAGTTTAGAAAAATTGATATCCCCTCCTCAGTGCCCCATTTCCTCATCTTCAGGATGAGGAGATTGGACTTGGTTCTCTCTAAAGCATACAGGCTTTTCTAATTCCAATATTTCTGTGATTCTGTGATCCATCCTCACCTGTGCCAGGCTCAGATGGTGCCATGGAGTGGAACCAGGTGGATCTGGAAGGCTCCGTTTTTCCTGCACAGTTGGAGTGCCAGACCAAACCAACCACAATGTGTTTGCCAGCAATGACCTTGTGGAGAATTTTCAAAGGCTGAACATTTATACCCATAGATTTTCCTCATTATTTTCAGCCTCACTGCACATTTTGTTTCATTTTGTTTCTGAGAAATATTTTGGAAGCCTCTCTCTTACTAGACACATTGACGGTATTGGCAATCACGGTACCTTTTTCCCCAACACTGTGACTTAATGTGGAGTCAGTCTTGTTCAGAACATCTATCTATTGCAGAGCTGTGGGTTCTGTTTTTTTCTGTTTTTCTTGCCCTTAGATATAACAGAGCAAAAAAACTGGTTGGGGGAAAATTTTCTTCTAAGGGTTATTTTTCATCTGTTATCACTGAAATAATAAACTGTGAAATGTAAACTCTATGTTTAATATAATTCTATGCATTAAAGAGCACAATCTTTTATTGTTGTAAGATGTGTCAAAGCTGGAATTCAGAGCAGGTGGAAAACTGCCTGATTGATCACATTGTTGAGACTTCATCACTGGTGTGGGGTATGGCTTGGGTCTTAAATGAGTTTTATATTTAAAGACAATAATCAGGGAAGGCATTATTGGAGAATCATAAATGTAAGCAAATGTGAGAACGAAAAAGACATTGACCATATTCAGAAACACAGCTAATTCCCCAGTTTCAGTTCAGTTCAGTCGCTCAGTAGTGTCTGACTCTTTGTGACCCCATGAACCGCAGCATACCAGGCCTCCCTGTCCATCACCAACTCCTGGAGTTTACTCAGACCCATGTAGATTGAGTTGGTGATGCCATCCAGCCATCTCATCCTCTGTTGTCCCCTTCTCCTCCCACCTTCAATCTTTCCCAGCATCAGGGTCTTTTCAAATGAGTCAGCTCTTCATATCAGCTGGCCAAATTATTGGAGTTTCAGCTTCAACATCAGTCCTTCCAATGAACATCCAGGACTGATCTCCTTTAGGATGGACTGGTTGGATCTCCTTGCAGTCCAAGGGACTCTCAAGAGTCTTCTCCAACACTACAGTTCCAAAGCGTCAAGTCTTCAGTGCTCAACTTTCTTTATAGTCCAACTCACACATCCATATATGACTACTGGAAAAACCATAGCCTTGACTAGATGGACCTTTGTTGACAAAGTAATATCTCTGCTTTTACTTTCCTTCCAAGAGTAAGTGTCTTTTAATTTCATGGCTGCAATCACCATCTGCAGTGATTTTGGAGCCCCCAGAATAAAGTCAGCCACTGTTTCCACTGTTTCCCCATCTATTTGCCATGAAGTGATGGGACCGGATGCCATGATCAGTTAATTCCCCAGTTTAAGCCAGATTAAAAAATGACCTAGGGGGCTCCCCTGGTGGCTCAATGGTAAAGAATCTGCCTGCCAATGCAGGAGACATGGGTTCAATGCTTGGGTCAGGAAGATCCCCTGTAGGAGGGCATGATAACCTATTCCAGTATTCTTACCTGGGAAATTCCATAGTCAGAGGAGCCTGGTGAGCTACAGCTATCACAAAAGAGTTAGACAAAACTTAGCCACTAAAAACAACAACAAGGATCTAAAGTAATTTCCTAATAGGTTTGAATTTCCTTTTGGAGTGATGAAAGTATTTTGGAACCAGATAGAGATTCTGTTTGAACAACATTGTGAATGTACTAAATGTCACTGAATTGTTCATGATAAGATGATTAATTTTATGTTACATGAATCTCATCTCAACTTGTAAAGTACCTTAAATGTCAGGGACCTTAAATGGCAGGCCCTCTGTGAGATTTTGCTTAATTTGGTGAGCAATGTGGGGCCATTGAAATCTATGGACATGGAGAAGACACATGATCAAGAAAACAGAATATGGTTACAGTTTTGGAGTTGAATCAAACAGGGATATATATGAGGTGGGGAGACCAGCTATGAGGTTATTGGAGTATTCTGTTTTATAACATAAAGCCTAGGAGTGATCTTTTCTTTAAACATGATTTCGTGGAAATTTCCATACTAAAATTTAGAGAAAATAGATTAATGAATTGTATTTACCTATTACCCATTTCAACTGTTCTCAACATTCTGTCAAGTTGATTTCAATCCGCACACCTCCATCTCTGCAAGTTTTGTTTCAAATAGTTTCCTTCTGTATTTTGAGGCAAACATAGAATATCATATAATTTCACAGGGATAAACAAGCTTTAGACTACATCTTTGATTTATAAAAACATCTTTCTTTCTCCTTCTTCCTACTAAAAGTACACCTAACAGAATAAAATGCCAATTCTTTTCATTTTTTTGAATTGAAATATAGTTGATATAAATATTATGTTAGTTTCAGGTATACTATATAATTATTTGCCACTTGCATGTGTGATGAAGAGCACATTCTTAATGCCATCCAGTGTTTTCAATGTTTTCATGATGATATCAGAGATAATTTTGAACAGGTGTGTTGTTCTAATGAGCTCTACGTACAAACCATATATTGCATTTAATATTATGTTTCTTAAATGTCTTTTATGTTACAATGGCATCTTGAAACTTTTCCCATATGCCATTATTTGTTGGAGGAAATGTGTAACTTGGCTTGCAGAATATTCCACATTCTGAATTTGGATGCTTAATGCCAAATGGTCCCATTTTGGACCAGTGGAAGCCATTTCAATTTGGATTCTGTTTCCAATTGACCTGAAGATGATACTGAGAGACAATAGTCAAGAATAGTGAGCTTATAGTGATATTTACAGTAAAATATAAAATAATGTGGTTTTACTTAATTTCTTGGTTGAATTTTTGTATTTATCATCTCATGCTGAAAATACTAGTTTTAGTTTAACAATGAAATGTTTATTTGTAAGCTAGTTTTGAAATAAGAGTATAATATTCCTAACAGATTACTGAAAGCAGCTTGCATTTTCTTTGCCAGGAGATCTTTGAGATCACTTTTTTCAACATAATTGTAATTGATGGTGTGCCAATTCCTTTTGGCTTTATTGGCAAACACTTGTCAAAAACTCTTTCTCCATTTCCTTTCCTATTGCCGTGGCCCCAATTCAGTTGAACAGTTCTACTTAAACCAGGTTATTTCATAGTTTCCTCATCTGTTTCTCTCCTCTCCAACCTCTACTTTTCCAAGTTATTCTGTACATTTTTGTCAGAGGCATATTTCTAAAGCACAAATTTGATTAAAATAAAAAAGCAAGAGAAGCTAAATTTCAATGGCTCCTCATTACCTGGTTGATGAAATCCAGACTCCTTGCTCTGACGATCAATGCCCATCCCCTGGGATAACGCATATAGCAAATATCATCAGTTCTCATGGTCTCTGCTTCTAGTATCCTATTGGGAGTTCTCCCATATGGGTACAGAACTCAGCACGCCAGTGTATCTGCTACAGAATGTACCATATACATAGGGAGAGACAGACAAAAGGACTGATACCCAAGGACTTCAGAGAACAACTTAAAAAATGTCTTGTTATGAATTAGGAGAGTAGCATTGAAACATACACATTACAGTACGTAAAATAGATATCTAGTGGGAAGTTGCTATATAACACAGGGAACTCAACACAGTGCTCTGTAACAAGCCCAGGGCTGGGATGGGGAATTGGAGGGAGGTTCAAGAGGGAGAGGACATATGTATATTTATGGCTGATTCACATTGTTGTATAGCAGAAGTCAATGCAACCTTATAAAGCAATTATCCTCCAATTAAAAATTTAAAAATCTGTGGCCAATTCATGTTGATGTATGACAAAAAACCATCACAATATTGTAAAGTAATTATCCTCCAATTAAAATAAAAAAATTAAAAATAAATCAATAAAAAGAGAAAAAAATGTCTTGTTTGATATCTCCTTCTTTAAACCTCTCTTTGACCGTTCTTTAACAGCTTATTTTTTCCTTTGGCCCTTTTCCCAAACAGTATCTAATTTGACTCTTCTGAATCTTTTTCCTGGATTTTTTTTTCCCAGATAAAAATATGGAAACTTCATATTTTCATCTGTCCCCTCATACAGAATAATTCTTTCTCAATTCTCACCTTGAAACTTCTATTTGCAGCATTACCCACATACGTAGGAAAACAATGGTATCTTCTGGTAACCAGACTCATTATCTTCACAGTTTAAAATCTGTATTTTATAACTTAAATATTCCTTTTTGTTTCTCTCCCATGCTTCCGTGGCTTATCTATGTTTCGTGCAACCAGTCGCTCAAATATCCAAGTTTCCTCATTTATTTTTACATAAGGTTTATTCCAAACCATCTTCCCCATGTTATGCTTCAAGATTACCATACATTCCAGTGAGACAATGCCCACTTAAGGTTTTTCTTTTTACTTCTATTATACCGAATCTTTCTCATCATTTCCACCAAATGAAATTCCAAGCATCACTCAAAATTCTGCTTAGATGCCATGTTCATGGATTATTTCCCCTGTTCTAGTGCCAATCTAGGCCTCTCAGAATTCCTAGAGAATTTATGTCTGTTCCACTTAGGTCATTTACGGCATCGTGCCTGCTATTATATTTGTCTATATACACATACATCTCCTTTATTAGGGTATCCTTTGCCTGAGGGGAGACCTTGTTTAATTCACATTAAGGTGACCCAATGACTTCATAAATCTTATTGTGAAACAAATAAGGCAGCTTATTATTACCTAGATTTAAATAATCCAATATTTTCTGTATTCTCATGATATCTTCTGAAATTCAATAATGACTTATAGTAAAGAATAATATAAAAGGTAGGACAGTAGGTCTCACTGAGAAGCCAGAGAATTTTATAGATCCTCTTCCTAAAAAAGTAGCATATTGCCCACGTTTTGCAAATCTTTGCATGGTCACACTTGTCTTTCTTTTGCTACCTCAGTGGAGCTGAAGAACAACTGCTCTCCTGTTATTTCTATTTACATGTCTGGGCTGTTGAACTCTTCTCCATATTTTGTCTATTTAATTGTTCCTTAATTTGAAATTAGTGTGACTAGTGACATTTCCTGAAAATAATTCGATTACAAGAGAAAAACTTGTGTATTGGAATAATGTGTTCCATCCAACAAACTCCAGATATTCATTATGGAACTGAATCTTATTGAACACTCACTGAAGTGTACGTGTGTGTGTGTGTGTGTGTGTGTGTGTGTGTACTGGGTGAGATGCCTTGCTAGATGTTATCATTCCTGTCAGGTACTCAGAGACAAATAAAAAAAACAGAACCAGTTGGTACCTGAAAGTGTGGGCTGCTTACAGATGTGCAAAAAATTTCACACATAAAATAAACTGTTAATATGTGTAATTAATCCACTGCTTTCCCTTGTAAGTCCTTTCCATAGGGAGCTATGAAAAAGCCAGATGCTGATATGGGAAATGTCCCAGAATTATTCTTTTAAAAAATATTGGCACTCCATTACAAAAGGTCTTGCCTGGAATTATACTGAAACTCAGCTCCTGATGATTATAAACATTTAGAAGTAGCAATATATTGCAACAAAACGAGATCTGAGGGTGAACACTTTTAAAATTAACTAGAATAATATGAACTTTGGAATTATCTATAAATACTATCACACTTAAATGGCATGGACAGATTTCTTCTGGTGGTTGATGGTATAAATGCTTTTTGAGACAAACTCTTCAATCATTATGCAAAACAGAGGTGCTAATTGCATAGTTCTTAGCACGGAGTTGCCACCCCAGCTAAACTGCTTCTTCTGGAGCAGCTGGTGGGAGTTGTCATCACTTATGGCAATTGTGAACACGATTTCTCTATCTGCTAGGTATTAGTGGAATCTCTGAATTTTAAGTTAAAATATGGAAGGAATCAGTTCAGCCAGTTTAATTGATCAGTCATGTCTGACTCTTTGTGACCCCATGAACTATGGCACACCAGACTTCCCTGTCCAACACCAATTCCCGGAGCTTGCTCAAACTCATGTCCATCGAGTCACTGATGCCACAAAACCATCACATCCTCTGTCGTCCCCTTCTCCTCCCGCCTTCAATCTTTCCCAGCATCAGGGTCTTTTCCAATGAGTCAGTTCTTCGCATCAGGTGGCCAAAGTATTGGAGTTTTGACTTCAGAATCAGTCCTTCCAATGAATATTCAGGACTGATTTCCTTTAGGATGGACTGGTTGGATCTCCTTGCAGTCCAAGGGACTCTCAAGAGTCTTCACCAACACCACAGTTCAAAAGCATCAATTCTTAGGTGCTCAGCTTTCATTATGTTCCAATTCTCATCCATACATGAATACTGGAAAAACCATAGCTTTGACTAGATGGACCTTTGTTGGCAAAGTAACATCTCTGCTTTTTAATACGCTATCTAGATTGGTCATAGTTTTTCTTCCAAGGAGCAAGCATCTTTAATTTTATGGCTGCACTCACCAAAGGCAGTGAGTTTGGAGCCCAAGAAAATAAAGTCAGCCACTGTTTCCATTGTTTCCCCATCTATTTGCCATGAAGTGATGGGGCTGGATGCCATGATCTTAGTTTTCTGAATGTTGAGTTTTTTAAGCCATCTTTTCCCCTCTCCTCTTTCACTTTTATCAAGAGGCTCTTTAGTTCTTCTTCACTTTCCGCCATAAGGGTGGTGTCATCTGCATATCTGAGGTGATTGATATTTCTCCCGGCAATCTTGATTCCAGCTTGTGCTTCATCCAGCCCAGCATTTCTCATGATGTACTCTACATATAAGTTAAATACGTGGGGTGACAATATACAAATTTGATATACTCCTTTCTCTGTTTGGAATCAGTCTGTTGTTCCATGTCCATTTCTAACTGTTACTTCTTGACTTGCATACAGATTTCTCAGGAGGCAGGTAAGGTGGTCTGGTATTCCTATCTCTTTCAGAATTGTCTGCAGTTTGTTGTGATGTACACAGTCAGAGGTTTTGGTGTAGTCAATAAAGCAGAAGTAGATGTTTTTCTGTAACTCTCTTGCTATTTAAATGATCCAGTGGATGGTAGCTCTTTGATCTCTGGTTTCTCTGCCTTTTCTAAATCCAGCTTGAACATCTGGAAGTTCACGGTTCATATACTGTTGAAGCCTGGCTTGGAGAATTTTGAGCATTCCTTTGCTAGCGTGTGAGATGAGTGCAATTGTGCAGTAGTTTGAGCATTCTTTGGTATTGCCTTTCTTTGGGATTGGAATGAAAACTGACATTTTCCAGTCCTGTGGCCACTGGATTTGCAAATTTGCTGGCATATTGAGTGCAGCACTTTGGCAGCATCATCTCTTAAGATTTGAAATAGCTCAATTGGAATTTTATCACCTTTACTAGTTTTGTTCATAATGATGCTTCCTAAGGCCCACTTGACTTTACATCCCAGGATGTCTGGCTCTAGATGAGTGATCACACTCTTGTGGTTATCTGGGTCATGAAGATCTTTTTTGTACAGTTCTTCTGTGTATTCTTGCCACCTCTTCTTAATATCTTCTGCTTCTGTTAGGTCCACACTGTTTTTGTCCTTTATTGTGCCCATCTTTGCATGAAATGTTCCCTTGGTATTACTAATTTTCTTGAAGAGATCTCTAGTCTTACATATTCTATTGTTTTCCTCTATTTATTTGCATTGACAACTGAGGAAGACTTTCTTTTCTCTCCATGCTATTTTTTGGAACTTTGCATTCAAATGGGTATATTTTTCCTTTTCCCCTTTATCTTTGGCTTCCTTTCTTTTCTTAGCTATTTGTAAGGCCTCCTTAGACAACCATTTGCCCTTTTGCATTTCTTTCTCTTGGAGATGGTCTTGATCCCTGCCTCCTATGCAATGTCATGAACTTCCGTCCATAGTCCATCAGGCACTCTGTCTATCAGATCTGATCCCTTAAATCTATCTCTCACTTCCACTGTATAATCATAAGGGATTTGATTTAGGTCATACCTGAATGGTCAAAAATGACAGCATGATCTCTGTTCATTTCCAAGGAAAACCATTCAATATCACAGTTATCCAAGTCTATGCCCCAACCAGTAATGCTGAAGAAGCTGAAGTTGAACTATTCTATGAAGACCTACAAGACCTTTTAGAACTAACACCCCCAAAAGATGTCCTTTTCATTATAGGGGACTGGAATGCAAAAGTAGGGAGACAAGAAGCACCTGGAGTAACAGGCAAATTTGGCCTTGGAATGCGGAATGAAGCAGTGCAAAGACTAATAGAGTTTTGCCAAGAAAATGCACTGGTCATAGCAAACACCCTCTTCCAACAACACAAGAGAAGACTCTACACATGGACATCACCAGATGGTCAACACTGAAATCAGATTGATGATATTCTTTGCAGCCAAAGATGGAGAAGCTCTATACAGTCAACAAAAACAAGACCAGGAGCTGACTGTGGTTCAGATCATGAACTCCTTATTACCAAATTCAGACTCAAACTGAAGAAAGTAGGGAAAACTGCTAGACCATTCAGGTATGACCTAAATCAAAATTCCTTATGATTATACAGTGGAAGTGAGAAATAGATTTAAGGGTCTAGATCTGATAGATAGAGTGCCTGGGATGAACTATGGAATGAGGTTTGTGACATTGTATAGGAGACAGGGATCAAGACCATCCCCATGGAAAAGAAATGCAAAAATGCAAAATGGTTGTCTAGGGAGGCCTTACAAATAGCTGTGAGAAGAAGAGAGGCGAAAAGCAAAGGAGAAAAGGAAAGATATAAGCATCTGAATGTACAGTTCCAGAGAATAGCAAAGAGATAAGAAAGAAATAGAGGAAAAGAACAGAATGGGAAAGACTAGAGATCTCTTCAAGAAAATTAGAGATACCAAGGGAACATTTCATGCAAAGATGGGCTCGATAAAGGACAGAAATGGTATGGACCTAACAGAAGCAGAAGATATTAAGAAGAGGTGGCAAGAATACACAGAAGAACTGTACAAAAAAGATCTTCATGACCGAGATAATCACGACGGTGTGATCACTCACCTAGAGCCAGACATCCTGGAATGTGAAGTCAAGTGGGCCTTAGAAAGCATCACTATGAACAAAGCTAGTGGAGGTGATGGAATTCCAGTTGAGCTATTTCAAATCCTGAAAGATGATGCTGTGAAAATACTGCACTCAATATGACAGCAAATTTGGAACACTCAGCAGTGGCCACAGGACTGGGAAAGGTCTGTTTTCATTCCAATCCCAAAGAAAGGCAATGCCAAAGAATGCTCCAACTACCGCACAATTGCTGTCATCTCACATGCTAGTAAAGTAGTGCTCAAAATTCTCCAAGCCAGGCTTCAGCAATACGTGAACCGTGAACTTCCAGATGTTCAAACTGGTTTTAGAAAAGGCAGAGGAACCAGAGATCAAATTGCCAACAACCGCTAGATATTGGAAAAAGCAAGAGAGTTCCAGAAAAACATCTATTTCTGCTTTATTGACTATGCCAAAGCCTTTGACTGTGTGGATCACAATAAACTGTGGAAAATTCTGAAAGAGATGGGACTACCAGACCACCTGACCTGCCTCTTGAGAAACCTATATGCAGATTAGGAAGCAACAGTTAGAACTGGAAATGGAACAACAGACTGGTTCCAAATAGGTAAAGGAGTACGGCAAGGCTGTACATTGTCACCCTGCTTATTTAACTTCTATGCAGAGTACATCATGAGAAACACTGGACTGGAAGAAGCACAAGCTGGAATCAAGATTGCCGGGAGAAATATCAATCACCTCAGATATGCAGATGACACCACCCTTATGGCAGAAAGTGAAGAAGAACTAAAAAGCCTCTTGATGAAAGTGAAAGAGGAGGGTGAAAATGTTGGCTTAAAGCTCAACATTCAGAAAACAAAGATCATGGCATCCAGTCCCATCACTTCATGGGAAATAGATGGGGAAACAGTGGAAACAGTGTCAGACTTTATTTTTTGGGGCTCCAAAATCACTGCAGATGTTGATTGCAGCCATGAAATTAAAAGACACTTACTCCTTGGAAGGAAAGTTGTGACCAACCTAGATAGCATATTCAAAAGCAGAGACATTACTTTGCCGACTAAGGTCTGCCTAGTCAAGGCTATGGTTTTTCCTGTGGGCATGTATGTATGTGAGAGTTGGACTGTGAAGAAGGCTGAGCACTGAAGAATTGATGCATTTGAACTGTGGAGTTGGAGAAGACTCTTGAGAGTCACTTGGACTGCAAGGAGATCCAACCAGTGCATTCTGAAGGAGATCAGCCCTTGTTGTTCTTTGGAAGGAATGATGCTGAAGCTGAAACTCCAGTACTTTGGCCACGTCATGTGAAGAGTTGACTCATTGGAAAAGACTCTGATGCTGGGAGGGATTGGGGGCAGGAGTTGAAGGGGACGACAGAGGATGAGATGTCTGGATGGCATCACTGACTCGATGGACCTGAGACTGAGTGAACTCTGGGAGTTGGTGATGGACTGGGAGGCCTGGCATGCTGTGATTCATGGGGTCGCAGTCGGACACGACTGTGTGACTGAACTGAACTGAACTGAATGGTCTAGTGGTTTCTTCAATTCAGTTCTGAATTTGGCCATGAGAAGTTCATGATCTGAGACACAGTCAGCTCCTGGTCTTGTTTTTGCTGACTGTATAGAGTTTCTCCATTTTGACTGCAAAGTATGTAATTAGTCAGATTTTGGTGTTGACCATTTGGTGATGTCCATGTGTAGAGTCTTCTTTTGTGTTGTTGGAAGAGGGTGTTTGCTATGACCAGTGTGTTCTCTTGGCAAAACTCTGTTAGCCGTTGCCTTTCTTCATTTTGTACTCCAAGGCCAAATTTGCCTGTTCCCCCAGGTATCTCTTGACTTCCTACTTTTTGCATTTCAGTTCCCTATAATGAAAAAGATATCTTTTTGGGTGTTAGTTCTAGAAGGTCTTGTAGGCCTTTAAAGAACCATTCAACTTCAGCTTCTTCAGCGTTACTGGTTTGGGCATAGACTTGGATTACTGTAATATTGAATGGTTTTCCTTGGAAATGAACAGAGTGCATTCTGTCATTTTTGAGTTTGCACCCAAGTACTACATTTCATACTCTTTTGTTGACGACGATGGCTACTCAATTTCTTCTAGGAGATTCTTGCCCACAGTAGTAAATGTAATGGTTTCACCCATTCCAGTCCATTTTAGTTCACTGATTGCTAAAATATCGATGTTCACTCTTGCCATCTCCTGTGTGACCACCTCCAATTTACATTGATTCATGAACCTAACACTCCAGGTTCCTATGCAATATTGCATTTCATAGCATCAGACTCTATTTCCTTCACCAGTCACATCCACAACTGGGCATTGTTTTCACTTTGGCTCTGTCTCTTCATTCTTTCTGGTGTTTTTTTCTCCACTCTGTTCCAGCAGCATATTGGGCACCTAGTGACCTGGGGAGTTCATATTTCAGTGTCATATCTTTTCACCTTTTCATACTGTTCATGGGTCCTCAAGGCAAGAATATGAAGTGGAATAGAATATCATTCTTCCTTTCTTGCTAAAGGTAGAGGAATCCCTCTGCAAGCACAGTACTATGCTCGAGTAACTGTGAAACAGTCTTATTGTTTTATGGAAGTTTAGAACTCAGTGGGTTTTTTAAATTGTAATTATACTATCTAGTTTTGGAGAAGGAAATGGCAACCCACTCCAGTATTCTTGCCTGGAAAATCCTCTGAACAGAGGAGCCTGGTGGGCTGCTGTCCATGGGGTCTCATAGACTCTGACAGGACTGAAGCGATTTTGCATGCATGCATGCATTGGAGAAGGAAATGGCAACCCACTGCGGTATTCTTGCCTAGAGAATCCCAGGGACAGAGGAGCCTGGTGGGCTGCCATCCATGGGGTTGCACAGAGTCAGACATGACTGACGCGACTTAGCATGCATGCTGTCTAGTTTAGTACTCTGATGTAGTAGGACCTTTTCTGTGTGTGATTTTGGACATTTTGATTTTTTAAAATTTATTTTTATTGGAGGATAATCACTTTACAATGTTGTACTAGTTTCTACTACACAACAGTGTGAATCTACTATATGTATTCAGATACTCCCTCCCTCTTGAACCTCCCACAGCCCTGTCATTCCTGTTCCTCTAGGTCATCACAGAGCACTGAGCTGAGCTCCCTGTGCTATATATCAGCTTCATGCTAAATATCTATTCTACACAAGATGGTGTATCTATATCAATGCCACTCTCAATTCATCCTACCCTCCCCTCCCCCACCATGCCCATAAGTCCATTCTCCACATCTGTGTCTCTATTCCTGACCTGCAAATAGGTGCATCAGTATTATTTCTCTAGATACTATATGTGTATATTAAGGATATTCCGAATTTTGAACGAAGACCACAGGCTTTGTTCAATGGAATAAAATAGTAATATTTAACACCAAACTTCAGTGTAGTGGAGCTTTTGGAGTGGAATTTTTCAAATATCAGGAGGCAAACTTCTGGAGACAGTGGCACCATGCATATTGGAGCCAGACCTGTGTTTTACAGGAAAGAAATTTATAGTGTGTTTCAACTTCACACTGAAGGATCAAAATGTAAGGAATAGGCATGATGATATGTCTAACTCTTTTCTTTCCATTATGCAGAAGAAATATATTGTGAATGGCAAGAACCTTGTGAAAACACTAAAAAAGCCAGAGTACCGTTCATAGAAAACCAAGCACCTGGTTCTTATTAAGAACTACCCACACACTAAATTACCTTTGGCTCTATATGGTACAATTGGTTTGTGGGACATAGGAGTTAATTAAATATATTTAAAATGTACTGTCTGGATGATGGAAAAAATAAATGCTCAAATGTAATGAGCAATTTGGATCTGAAGAATACAGAAGCTATTTTTACCATGTGGTGATTTCAACTATATTTGCATCCAGACCCCCTCTCAAAGTATGTGGTTAGTGCTTTTAGTGAAGGAGCCCAAATCTGCCCAGTTGAGTAGCCTGTAACAACAGAGAATAACTGTGCACACTCAAAGGTTCAAACTGGGAGGGAGAGATGAACTACTATGCAACTATTCACATTTAGCAAGCAAGAAAGAAAATTTTAACTTCAGGTGGGTAAGAACTAGAGACCTCAGTAACTGTGTGTGCAACTGACTTGGTGGATACACTGAAAGCTGAGGGAAGAGATAAGGAAACTATGCTTCCTCTGAGTTACAGCCCAAATCTTTGTAATTTGTCCGAATTAGAGATAATTATATACCATTGAAGTGTTGGGCCACCATTCCCTGTTTGCTGTTTTTAATGTTTCTGTAGGATTTGCCATTTCAGATCTTGGCACACAGTAGTCTACTCAACTTTCTTGCGTATCTTCAATCCTAATAAATCAGCATGTGGTTGAAGGAAAGATCTGTTCTGGGTTTCTTTGTATCCCTAACACTGAACTCAGTGACTTGTGCTTATCACATACACGGGAGATGGCAGGAGGCCCAAATTCCTTCGAGCACAAAGATCCATAATTCTACTGGAAAACTGATTTTGAACAACTCCTAAAAACTTCAATTAATTATGTAATTTGAAAACTTCTTATTTGAGATCAATCATCCTGAGAAAATTTATAGGTCTAGTGCGGATGAATTGAAGTATCTTAGTTCTCTGAAGTGAGAGGGAAACTTAAATGCTTTCTTGAAAATTGCACAGACAGTGCAACACTGAGATTATTTGTGTCATTATGAGGGTTTGAGTAGAAAGAGCTGCTTCTTAGCACCTCATAGGGCACACGGTAATATCAAGTGTTACTTCAACTGATGCTGATTTGGTTTGAGATTGTGGTGTTATATCTGCTGCTGCTGCGGCTGCTGCTAAGTCGCTTCAGTCATATCCGACTCTGTGCGACCTCATAGGTGGCAGCCCACCAGGCTCCCCCATCCCTGGGATTCTCCAGGCAAGAACACTGGAGTGGGTTGCCATTATCTTCTCCAATGCATGAAAGTGAAAAGTGAAAGCGAAGTCACTCAGTCGTGTTTGACTCTTAGCGACCCCATGGAGTGCAGGCTACCAGCCTCCTCCGTCCATGGGAGTTTCCAGGCAAGAGTACTGGAGTGGGCTGCCACTGCCTTCTCTGGGTGTTACATCTAGGAAATAGTTAATAGTAGAGCTGGATTTGTGGGACTTGATATTGGGGGGAAGATACATTTAGAAATATAATTAGAAAATTTATTTGCATACATGTGTTATTTAAGGAAAGATTGGGATTACCCAAAGAAAGACTGTAAAGAAAGTAGAGAAAGGGAAAGAAAAATAAACAAAATTTCTTTGGTGAAGGTTGCTGATATGAGATACTCTGACAGTTAAATGCAATGGAAAGAGGAGATAGAAATTGATGAGGTGTGTACCACGGAGGTGGGAAGGTGTTGGCTGATGAAAACTGATGGTGATGATGACAGAGGAGGAGGAGGCGGAGAGACAGGAGAAGGAGAAGGTTGCAGAAGAGTGACTATTTGGGAGGGGCTGTTCTGGCATGCCACTTGCATTAACTCATTTCATCTTCATAGCAACTTACAGGAGAAGGCAGTGGCACCCCACTCTAGTACTCTTGCCTGGAAAATCCCATGGACGGAGAAGCCTGGTAGCCTGCAGTCCATGGGGTCGCTAAGAGTCAGACATGACTGAGCGACTTCACTTTCACTTTTCACTTTCATGCATTGGAGAAGGAAATGGCAACCCACTCCAGTGTTCTTGCCTGGAGAATCCCAGGGATGGGGGAGCCTGGTGGGCTGCCGTCTATGGGGTTGCACAGAGTCGAACATGACTGAAGCAACTTAGCAGCAGCAGCAGCAGCAAGTTACAAAGTAAGCAGTACGTGCTGCCGCTTAGTCATTTCAGTCATACTCAACTCTGTGCAACCCTATGGACTGTACCCTGCCAGCCTCCTCTGTCCATGGGATTCTCTAGGCAAGAATACTAGAGTGGATTGCTATGCCTTCCAGGGTATTTTCCCAATCCAGGGATCGAACCCGTGTCTCTTGCACTGCAGGAGGATTCTTTACCACTGAGCCACCAGGGAAGCCTAAACAGTATGTGATACAGTCCACATTTTACAGAGGATCATAAGTTGCTTAGTCTCACAGCTGAACGGTGGAGGATGCAGGATAGAAATTAAGCAGCCTGACTCTAGAGCCTAGAGAAAGAATCTGAGACAAAGCTGCAGAAAAATTAACTCTTTCCATGATACAGGAAGCCACCAAATGCCCACATTAGGGCCTATCATGGCATCATCTATAAATCTCAGCTATGCAAGAGAGTGCCTGAAAGTTAACTCAATTATACTCTAATAATTCAGATATATATGCACATTCCAGAGAAATACCAGTAAAAAAGGAAACATTTTACAGTTAGGTCATAAATGCTATTTTTATCAGTAATATGGCTGATACTAATTGTTTCTTGCCAGTTATAACAAATCTACTTACTGAGACCTTACTTCTTGCTCCTTCCATTTCTTGAGGTACCAGCTCCTGTTTTCTTGTTCCACACACCGTATGTGTGTGTTCTAGGTTGAAAAGTGTGGGTCAGTCTAGTATTATAACCACCATGTATGCATTTGTGTGTTCTAGGTTGAAGAGTGTGGGTCAGACTAGTATTATTCCATAGTTTCCACAGAATATTCCACTCCATGTGGCACAGTCAGGCAGAATTATAGCAGCTCATAGCTGACCCCAGTTCCTTGCTATAGCCATGTTAGATGCTGATCTGATTCAAGGAAAGAAAAAAGAGCGAAAGCAGTAACCTCTCACAGCACACGCTGAGTGGGGAGTATGATGCCTTAGGGAATAGGTCTTTTGCCCAGACACTGAAGGGTGATCTGTCTTGCTACCACATGTTATATATTCAGAACTTAAGAAATGGCTGTAGTTTTCTAAACAGAAATATTAACTACATTTCTAAAGAATTGATCATTTGGTTCCATCCGTATTCTGAACACTGAAAATATACTTAAAACCTTTTATTAGAAAAAGACAAATGACAAGAAGGGAGAAGAGAGAGCTAGGTCCCCCAACTCCCCTCCAACTCCTTTGAATCATAAGAGAACAGATGAGACCCATGTGAAAAGCACTGCAATACTGAGTCTTCTGGGTAGATATGTAGGTGAGCACCGAAATGGAGCAGTGCATATAAGAAAAAGCTAGTGATGCTTTCATGGGAAAGTGATGATGGACAGAGACTGACCACTACTTGTCATGAAAACGAAGCTTCATGTCTAGATTGTTCACTTTTGGGGGGTCAAGAGTCCTATCTGAATTACCTTTACATTCATAGTATATACAAGGCTACCTCAATTCTTACAAATAAAGCACACACACACGCAAATGAATGGCTAAACTGGGAATTTTCCAGCTGGGTTTCCTACACAATAGAAATCCTTCAGAGTCCCCTCAGTGCAGTTTAGGAGAGAGAGAGAAAAAGGTGTCCTGCAGGCCTTGCTTACCTGCACCTGGCTTTAATCCCAGAAGCCCTGCTTTTCTCTGTTTTATCAGTTTACACTCAAATGATTAAAAATAATGATCATTGTTTTGTTTGGGCTGCTATAACCAAATGTCATAGACAGGGTGGTTTAAAAAAAAGAGAGAAATTTATTTCTTGACGTTTTGGAGGCTGGGAGTCTGCGAATGAGGAGCCAGCGTGGTCAGGCTATGGTGAGAGTTCTCTTTTGGTTGCAGACTGTTGACTCCTTGT
This sequence comes from Redunca redunca, assembly GCA_006410935.1. Taxonomy (NCBI): domain Eukaryota; kingdom Metazoa; phylum Chordata; class Mammalia; order Artiodactyla; family Bovidae; genus Redunca; species Redunca redunca. Next base: position 485,078 of record SJYQ01002356.1, on the reverse strand, counting down.
TTCTTCATAGGGCAGAAGGGGCAAGAGAGCTAGCTCTTTGGGGGTCTTTTTTACAAGGGTACTTACCCCATTCATGAGGCAAGATCCCCTGGAGTAGGGCATGGCAACCCACTCCAGTATTCCTGCCTGGAGCATCCCATGGACAGAGGAGCCTGGCAGGCTACAATCCATAGGGTTGCAAAGAGCTGGACATGACTGAAGCAACTTAGCACACACACATCCCATTCTTGAAGGCTCCACCCTCAATACCTAAGCCTCCATCACCTAATACCATCACATTGGAGGTTAGGATTTCAACCTATGAATTTGGGAGGGACACAAACTTTCAGTCCATTGCAATTATGATAATGATAATGGTGAAGATGATAATTAAAACCCATTGCCTTAAAACACCATGAACCTTTAAAGAAGTTTTTTTTTTATTATTTTTTTAAAGAAGTTTTTAGTACTTATTTTTATTATCTTGTATAAGTTGGTGACAGAAAAATGTTCCATTTTATCCCATCATTTCAACACTGATGAAAACAATCAACTTAGGACCACTTAGATTTGCTCCAGATCTTTAGAAATAACTGAAAGTGATATTTTCACTTGGGGCTTCCAAGAGGCAATTAAAAGATTCATTGGGAAAAAATTAAATATTTTATATTATAAACTTCAGAATTCACTTGCAGTTATTTTTAAGTGTTTTAGAAATAAAAACTAAATAAAATTATAAAATAGGAAAGGGTATGGTATAAAAGGTTGAGCTTTAAAACTAAACATGCCCAGGTCCTGTTTCTTGTTCAACTACTTAACAGATGGCTCAAGGGGAAATTAAACAACCTCAGTTCCTTCTTCTTTGAAATAGTAATAATGATATTTACCTTTTGAAGTTACAGAGATTAAATGAGGTATTTAAATTGTCTCACAAGACTGACCCTCTCATTAGCTGCCGTCTTTTCTCATCTGTGGGCAGAGACGGCTAGGTCATGCTTCTGTTCTGCTGTTGTTCAGTGTTGATGATCCATATCATTCACTCTGCTAGGCAGGTTGCCACACTGACCATACCAGTTCCTGGTGTTAACGCTAATATGCTCACATCAGGAATCTTTTGTATTGGGCAAACTCTGTCTGCTGCTGCTGCTAAGTCACTTCAGTCGTGTCCGACTCTGTGTGACCCCATAGACGGCAGCCCACTAGGCTCCCCCGTCCCTGGGATTCTCCAGGCAAGAACACTGAAGTGGGTTGCCATTTCCTTCTCCTATGCATGAAAGTGAAAAGTGAAAGTGAAGTCGCTCAGTCATGTCCGACTCCTAGCGACCCCATGGACTGCAGCCTACCAGGCTTCTCCATCCATGGGATTTTCCAGGCAAGAGTACTGGAGTGGAGTGCCATTGCCTTCTCTGAAACTCTGTCTACAACTGGGCAGAGTGCCAGTTTCAAAGTTCAGTGTTTCTGCCTCAGTTATGTGGAACTCATCATTTATATAGCTCTTCCTCTTTTTGGCCCTAATTTCCATGACACAAACTTGGTCTTCATTCAAAGACATGAGTATTTTATGTAATTCTTCCCAAGGCTAATGGACATGATGTTCTCCTTGTTGAAAAAGAATGAGTCTTATGCTCTTCCCAAGTAAGGATCTATTCTAAGGCTGATATCTGGAAGAGCCTTTCCCATTATTCAAAGCCTTTCCCTTTGGAAATATCTGTTTTGTACAGTAAATGATCTCACTAATGAGACTGAAATATTTTTAACCTGCTTGTGTGAACTGAAAGTGTTAGTAGCCCACCAGCCTCCTCTGTCCATGGAATTCTCTAGGCATGAATACTGGAGTGGGTAGCCATTCCCTTCTCCAGGGGATCTCCCCAATCCAGAGACTGAACTCAGGTCTCCTGCATTGCAGACAGATTCTTTACCACCTGAGCCAGACTAACCTTCTTGGAAGGAAGCAAAAACATTTACTGAGCACCTACATTGTCCCTACCACTGATACACATTTTCATATACATTTTAAATAGTTTTTAATCTCATTATTTAAACTAATCTAGTAAAAAATTGGGTGAAAAACAAGGTATTTTGAGAATATCTATTACAAAAGAAAACATGAAAGTCCAGCTACTTTTTAACTCTTTTATGACTACTGTACCAATTTATGATTTTTTTTTGTTTAATTGAATGACAATTGTCTTTAATGGCTAAAACTTTGAAAATGTGCTATATCATGGGAAGCACAAGTAAATATGAAATTATAACATGCACATTTTGTATCCCTTACAGAAAAATATTGCATACCAGTAACAAACATTCCTGCTTGTGCAAAGAACACACTTTAAGGCCATGATGTGTGTGTAACATGAGTGTCTTGAAACTCATAACGGCCTTGAACTATGGGCATTACCTACCAAGTGCTTACTCTTATCAGCATTGGAGCCACCTAAGTTCGGCTGCAGTATTCCAGCTCAGAGATGACTGTGGCTTCTCTTTTTGTGAAAGATAGTAAGACTTGGAATACTTCCGGCCATATCAATAAACAAGGATGTCACAGTCAACAGGGTTTCCAGCCCTCCAGGGCACTCAGGAAGGGGAAAAACACCTGCAATCAGCAGCCATCAGACTGCAGCCACTCCCTATGGTGAGCCCCAAGGGATCTCAGGATACGAAAAACACAGAACACGGGCCCCAGATAGCTTGAAAGTGAAAGTGAAATCGCCCAGTCATGTCTGACTCTTTGCAGCCCCATGAACTCAATCCTACCTGGCTCCTCTGTCCATGGGATGTTCTAGGCAAGAGTACTGGAGTGGGTTGCCATTTCCTTCTCCAGGGGATCTTTCCAACCCAGGGATCAAAACTGGGTCTCCCACATTGCAAGCAGACGCTTTACTGTCTGAGCCACCAGGGAAGCCCAGATAGCTTAGATGTATATGAATGAATGATTTCAGTCTCTTGTATCTTCCCATATATAACAAAGCACTAAATTCCTTAACTTGGGACAACTGGTTTTCTTTTGATGTTCAGACTACCTGCCCTTTGTTGCAAAACTTCTATATAATCTGGCTTCTCCCCTCTCCTCTTCAGAGTAGTTCTCTCAGGACTACTTGACATGCTGCCCCGTGGGCTTCAGTCCTAAGAATTTCTGATGAATAAAACATAAGTTTCAACTTTCAGGTTGTGACTATTTTTTAAGTTGACAATAGCAAAGTTGCCACTAATTTTTGCTGTTTTGAAATTTTCTTTCATATAGACAATGGAAAAATATATTTAGAAATAAGAGAAAACCTTGGTAATTTATTCCATATTCATTTGGTCAAATCAACAAATCAAAAATCAACTACAAAAGTGTTTTAAAATTGAGCCTCTGCATTTTTTCACAAAGTCATTAGTGTGGCTCAAATGTTCCCAAGGTAAAGATATCCAGGCATAGAACACATTTTTTTGTTTTTTTGTTTGTTTATTTTTCTTGATTTTCCCCCAGGTCCTTTCCATAGTACAGAAGCTTCACTGAACAGTTCTCCCTGCTAAAAATTAGCAATGCATCTCCCAATCACACCTGTCCTCATTTGGAGGTTTCCAAGAGCCTCCCCATTAAAGATTGTCTAATTGAGTCCTCCCTGGCATTCCCTGCTGGATGAGCATAAAGATCTAGGCTGAGATGGTCCTCCTTTTCCTAACACTCAGCTCACTGGAGCCAGATTCTCTTGCCCTGGGCAAGGTGGCCTCCCTTCCTCGGCAACTAACAGACTGAGGGGCAGCTCTGAGAGCACAGGAAGGTACACTGAAAATGATAGGAAAACACTGGAAATAGAGTATGGAAAGGTTGACTAACTTCTCTTTTCCTCTCTCTCCTTTCCCTTTCTTTTCACCTTTAATGCTAAAAACAGCTGTTATTTGGATCTGAAAAAATGCCATTACCTCTCCAAAACATTATTCTAAAGAAACATTTGGCTCATCCACAAACAACCCAGGCTTCGTGAGAAGGTTGCTCATGTGATCACCCAAGCTCTATTAAAAAATAATAGAAATGGCCAGAAACTCAGAAGAACCTAGAATAATTGGGGCTGCAAGAAAAAGGATGATGAAAAAAAAAAAAATAGCATTCAAAGCTCTCAGTTGCCTTTCCCAGAAGATGAATATAGTTTTAACTGGGCTTTTTCGTATTTCTTAGCTAGAGTGGGCCAGCAAAAGATTAGGCTAGCGAGCTCCTTAGAGGCACTGGAGGTGGTTCGAGGGAAGAAAAGGTATCTGCTTACCCCTACCTCTCAGGGGATTTAGTTTCTAAGCTTCACAAGGCATTTGTTTCTCTCACTTCAAATGCTCTCTTTATTTCTTAAAGACCTTTTAAACAGTGTTCTTGGTTTAGCTTGTTTAAGAAGGTTCTTTTTCCATCTACTTTGCTGTCTAAGAGATTGGGAGAGGCAGCTGCTTTGATGAAAATTAGAGGAAAACCTTTTCCCCAAATAGAAGAAGCTAAGAGGAAAAAAATAGGACTATTTCATGTTGCAACTGTTACTGGTGCAACCAGAAGAGGAAATGGCTTTATAAGTACCTGCAGCTTATTTAAGCCAGGAATATATCACAAACAAAAGCAGCAACAACGTATTGTGAATGAAGCAGCCAGTAAAATTTGCTCTGTTTATTGGGGTCTGGAAAGAATGCAGGATTAAGGGTAGGGAGGGGACAGTAGCTTAGGCCTGAAGCAACTGGTTTATATCAGTAACAAAAATCAAACTTTACCTTTACACTGGGATTTGCACCTGACTAAAGCCATATAAACTCTCTCTCAGAAGACCAAGCTCTATTTGTGTTTCACATCCATGACGAGACTGATGGGAGGGAAACAGGCAATATTCTGTCTGTGAGTTTACAGTCTCTCACCAGGGAGCTGGAAAAACTTGTGGATTTTTTCAAAAGAGGAGTCATAATTTTTAGGAACTTGGAATGAAGACTTTACATCAGTCTGATAAACATTCTTCATGTTGCCTGATCTGGAGCCAGAATAGCCTATTTGCCTTTTATGTACATATTAATACATATATACCTATCTTCAGGTAGCTTCAACTGTACACTGGTCACTCACTACCTGGTTTATATAGCTCACATCGAATCCTCTCAACGGTCCTGAGAAATAGTAATAGCTATAATTTTTTATAAATTTATACATGAGAAAGTTTAGGGTCAGAGAAGTTAGTTAGTTTACCCAAGGCCGTGCTCATGTCTGTGCAGTCTCTGCAGTCATGTCTGACTCTTTGCGACCCCATGGACTGTAGCCCATCAGGCTCCTCTGTCCACGGGATTCTCCAGGCCAAAATACTGGACTTGTTTGCCATTCCCTCCTCTAGGGGATCAAACCCGGGTCTTCTGCATTGCAGACAGATTCTTTACCATCACAGCAACCAAAGGAAGCCAAATGGTTTTCTTTTAAATGGCTCTGAACTGTTGTTGTGATTGTTGTCTTTCTTAGGTCAAATTTGAAGCTACTTTGCCTTCTCTTCAGGGTTATCAGTGTCAGGCACTGTAGTTCAGCTCCTGGGACTATAACATATCAACAGCTCCTGACACAAGAAGAAGAAATTCACCTATGGGCCAGTGTGGAAGGGGAAGAAAACTGCTTTTTAAAGCTATGAGTTTGTTTTGTTTTACTTCTCTGTGGCTTTTTTCATGGTTCTATCTCTCTGGTGATGATGGAAATTTTCTATCTATACCACTTGCTCTACCTTACTCACAGGCTTGTTTTAAGAACTAAATACTATAATAGATGCATAAACAGATAAATCAGAAAACACAACACTCAAAACTACCTTAGGCACAGCCAGTGTATGTATCCTTAAGAAACATAGTTCTGATCAAGTCACCTCCCTGCTTGTGGACCTTCAAGGATGATCTATTGCCAGCAAAATATGTTTAAATGTCCAAGTCTCATATTTAGTAGCCTGTACCCTTTGGTCCCCTGGAGTAGGAAATGACACCCACTCTAAATTCTTGCTTGGAAAATGCCATGCACAGAGGAACCTGGCAGACTATAGTCCACGGGGCCAGAAAGAGTCAGACACGACTGAGCGACTGAGCATAGAAGTATCCTTTGGTCTCTAGATTTCTGATTGCTTCCTTTTATGTATCCACCACTCCAATCACTCCAAGCTACTGGGTAGCTGCCTTGTTGGACAGCAACAGACCTAAATATTGTTCTTCTGTGTCATTTCATGTCCAAATAATACCCGCTTATCATTACCTAGTACATGGGCAAAAAGACGTGACACTAAAAGATGATGGTAGAGTCCGACGCCGGAAGTAAAGAACAATATTGCATCGGAATCTGGAATGTTAGGTACATGAATCAAGGCAAATTGGAAGTGGTCAAATAGAAGATGGCAAGAGTGAACATCAACATTTTAGCAATCAGTGAACTGAAATGGACTGGAATATGTGAATTTAATTCAGATGACCATTACATCTACTACTGTGGCAAGAATCCCTTAGAAGAAATGGAGTAGCCCTCATTGTCAACAAAAGAGTCTGAAATGCAGTGTTTAGGTACAATCTCAAAAACGGCAAAATGATCTCTGTTCATTTCCAAGGCAAACCAATCAATATCACAGTAATCCAAATCTATGCCCCAACCAGTAATACTGAATAAGCTGAAGTTGAATGGGTCTATGAAGACCTACAAGACCTTACAGAACTAACACCCAAAAAAGATGTACTTTTCATCATAGGTGGCTGGAATGTAAAAGTGGGCAGTCAAGAGATACCTGGAGTGACAGGCAAGTTTGGCCTTGAAGTACAAAATGATGAAAAGCAAAGAATAACAGAGTTTTGCCAAGAGAAAGCACTGGTCGTAGCAGACACCGTCTTCCAACAATACAAGAGACGACTCTACACATGAACATCATCAGATGGTCAGTACCAAAATCAGATTGATCATATTCATTGCAGCCAAAGTTGGAGAAGCTCTATACACTCAGCAAGAAAAAAAAAAAAGATGGAGAAGCTTTACAAAGTCAGCAAAAACAAGACTGGGAGCTGACTGTGGCTCAGACCATAAACTCCTTATCTAAAAATTCAGACTTAAATTGAAGAAAGTAGGGGAAACCACTAGACTATTCAAGTATAACCTAAATCAAATCCCTTACGATTATACAATGGAAGTGACAGATAGATTCAAGGGATTACATCGGATAGGAAGAGTGCCTGAAGAACTATGGAGGGAGGTTTGTAACATTGTACATGAGACTGTGATCAAAACCATCCCCAAGAAAAAGAAATGCATAAAGGCAAATGAATGGTTGTCTGAGGAGGCCTTACTAATAGCTGAGAAAAGAAGAGACATGAAAGGCAAAGGAGAAAAGGAAAGATATAAGCATCTAAATGCAGAGTTCCAAAGAATAGCAAGGAGAGAAAAGAAAGTTGTCCTCAGTTGTCAATGCAAAGAAATAGAGGAAAACAATAGAAGGGAAAACACTAGAGATCTCTTCAAGGAAATTAGAGATACCAAGGAAATGCTTCATGCAAAGATGGGCACAATAGAAGACAGAAACTGTATGGACCTAACAGAAGCAGAAGATATTAAGAAGAGGTGGCAAGAATACACAGAAGAAGTGTACAAAAAAGATCTTCACAACCCAGATATCCATGATGATGTGATCACTCACCTAGAGCCAGATATCCTGGACTGCGAGGTCAAGTGGGCCTTAGGAAGCATCACTATAAACAAAGCTAGTGGAGGTGATGGAATTCCACCTGAGCGATTTCAAATCCTAAAAGATGATGCTGTGAAAGTGCTGCACTCAATATGTCAGCCAATTTGGAAAACTCAGCAGTGGCCACAGGACTGGAAAAGGTCAGTTTTCATTTCAATTCCAAAGAAAGGCAATGCCAAAGAATGCTCAAACTACCGCACATTGTACTAATCTTACATGCCAGCAAAGTAATGCTCAAAATTCTCCAAGCGAGGCTTCAACAGTATGTGAACTGAGAACTTCAAGATGTTCAAGCTGGATATAGAAAAGGCAGAAGAACCAGAGATCAAATTGCCAACATTTGCTGGATCATCAAAAAAGCAAGAGAGTTCCAGAAAAAACCTACCACTGCTTCATTGACTATGCCAAAGCCTTTAACTGCATGGATCACAACAAACTGTGGAAAATTTTTCAGGAGATGGGAATATCAGACTATCTTACCTGCCTCCTGAGAAATCTGTATGCAGGTCAAGAAGGAACAGTTAGAAATGGACATTGAACAACAGACTGGTTCCAAACTGGGAAAGGAGTACATCAAGGCTGCGTATTTTTACCTGGCTTATTTAACTTATACACAGAGTATATCATGTGAAATGCCAGGCTGGATGAAGCACACGCTGGAATCAAGATTGCCAGGAGAAATATCAATAACCTCAGATATGCAGATGACACCACCCTTATGGCAGAAAGCAAAGAGAACTAAAGAGCCTCTTGATAAAAGTGAAAGAGGAGAGTGAAAAAATTGTCTTAAAGCTCAACATTCAAAAAACTAAGATTATGGCATGCAGTCTCATCACTTCATGGCAAACAGATGGGAAAACAACGGAAACAGTGACAGTGACATTTTCTTGAGTTCCAAAATCACTGAAGATTGTTTGACTGAAGCCATGAAATTAAAAGACGCTTGCTCTTTGGAAGAAAACCTATGCTCAAACTAGACAGCATATTAAAAAGCAGAGACATTACTTTGCCGACAAATGTCCATAGAGTCAAAGCTATGATTTTTCCAATGGTCATGTATGGATATGAGAGTTGAACCATAAAGAAAGCTGGGCACTAAAGAATTGATGCTTTTGAACTGTGGTGTTGGAGAAGACTCTTGAGAGTCCCTTGGACTGCAAGGAGATCAAACCAGTCCATCCTAAAGAAAATCAGTACTGAATATTCATTGGAAGAGCTGAGGCTGAAGGTGAAACTCCAATACTTCGGACACCTGATGCGAAGAACTTACTCAATGGAAAAGACCCTGATGCTGGGAAAGACTGGAGGCAGGAGGAGAAGGGGACAACAGAGGATGAGATGGTTGGATGGCATCACCAACTCAAAGGACATGAGTATGAGCAAGATCTGGGAGTTGGTGATGGACAGGGAATCCTGGTGTGCTGCAGTTCACAGGGTTGCAAAGAGTTGGACATGACTGAGCAACTGAACTGTATTGAGAACATAGGTTAAAAGTCAAAGAAAGTGAGAGTCGCTGTCTTGTCTGACTCTTTGCCACCTAATGGACTGTAGCCTGCCAGGCTCCTTTGTCTGTGGAATTTTCCAGGCAAGGATACCATTCTTGGGTAGCCATTCCCTTCTCTAGAGGATCGTCCCATTTCAGGGATCGAACCTAGGTCTCCCCCATTGCAAGCAGATTCTTTACTATCTGAGCCACCAGGGAATCAGTATACTAAGGCCTGCATTTAAACCCTTACTGGTCACCTTCCTTTTCACCTTGTGTCTAATTCCATCGAGGCTTCATTTTGGATTTGCTCATATTCCATATCCTCTACTAGGTGATAGGCTCCTTCTAGTGAGATCAACAGTGTTGCCCCCCAGAACATCGACTGCCATATCCAACATTTGCTGAGACTATCACGACTTGCCCTGAATGAGGGTCACTCAGTCACTCACTTAATCCACCAGCCCGCCCACCCGCTTTCACTGATTCTTCACCAGGCTCAGCGCAGGATCTATATCAAGTCTGAGAGTTTCAATAATTGACCCAAGGAGTCCTGGAGACAGCCTGATCCACAAGCAATGAACACTTTTTTCTTATTTTAAAAACTTATTGGGAGTATAGTTGCTTTGCAATGTCATGTTAGTTTCTGGTATATAATGAAGAAAATCAGCTATCTGTATAGATACATCCCCTCCCTCTTGGGTCTCCGTTCCAGCCCCCACCCTCATCCCATCCATCTAAGTCATCACAGCGCATGAAGCTGTGATCCTTTAAACAAGCACCCCTCCCTGCCCGCCGAGGTCCCACTGTAACACCTGTTTCTGACGACCAGCTCCCTACTCACTAGGCACAGGGGAGGGAGATGTGAATAGAACTACTTGGTGCTGGCAAAGCTCCCAGCATTTCAGAGAGAGGGAGAGAGAGTCTCAAGCATCCCATGCAAAACAGAGGTGGCACAGGCAGCCATGTGCCTTCGGTCCTCGCGCAAGGAAATCTCCACTAGTCCCTCAGGCAAGCCGCCTTCTCCAAAGCTTCAGTTTGAAACCCATCAACCAGGGAAGGAAGAGATGAAAAGGCTTGCTTGTAAATGTCCTTTCCTCCCCAGCAACGGCGTCTGCAAGTCCCGGACCTTCCTCGGATGGCGAGCATTGGGCAACTGTTCAGGCGCGCAGCATTTCAATTGATGAAATTTCTTTGTGGAACCCTGTTCCCAAGGGCAGGGGAAATTGGAGGGAGAACAATTAGAAGCTGGCATGGCCCGAGCGGCTGTCTGCTGCGCGCCTCCGAGGGCTGTCAGAGCCTGCGGAGGGTCGGCTCCCGCCGCTATCAGCAACCGCCAGAGCCCGGCCGGCGCCCCGCCCGCCAGGCCGCGGGGCTGAGCAGAGAGAAGAGTCTCCAAATCAGGCGGAAGCAGGGAGGGAGGGCTGCGAGGCGGAGGGCCGGGCAGCAATGAAGTCAGAGGCACAGCAGCCACTGCAGCTGAATCAATTTGGAGATAAAAATAGTGCCTGCCGCCCCTGCCTCTGCAGTGATTTCATAAAGGTCTCAGCTGCGTTGGAGAGAAAGCCAGCAGGAGTGTCCCTACCTCCTCTCCAAACTAGAGAGAGAGGAGCAAAATAGCATCCGCAACCAGAGCTGAAACGTACTTCTCCAACTGCCCCACGCCAGTTCCCTGTTTGCCTGTCTCCCACTCTCTCCCCGAGCCCCCGGAAGTGCCTCTGGCCTCACCTGTTCTTCTCCTTAATGGGATCATTAAAGACAGGGAAAAAAGAGAGATGAGATCTTCAGAGACTGAACGAGACAGGGATGCCAGGCATTCATAATGAAGCCCGATGACACTTCCCCCTGACTTTCAGCCCGAAGACATCAACAGGGGATGACCCACGGGCTCTAAAGACCGAAGCTCTTTATCAGATGAGAGGTAAAAACCCTTCAAGAATGGGTCCCCCGAAGTCAAACCCACCTGATATTTCCACAGAGGAACTTCCTTTCCTGAGCATTCAGAGAAAACAAAACCTGAGATTGCCAATTAGTGCGACTGTCCTGGGAGACGTAGATTTAGGGGTCAGTTTCGGTGACTGATGAGAGAAACCTCTCTGGAACTGGAACCGAAAGAGACATGGAGTGAATAGAGCTCTGGCACTTTGCAGGGTGATTATTCCTGCAGTGCGGGAGGTAACCTTTCTGCTGCTACATTCTGACATTTGCATCGAGGCAAATGCATCACTGGTAATTGCACCTGAGTGTCAAAGCCACTTGATGTGTGTGTTCCAACCAAGGTAAGAATGAGGACTTTAGCATTAAGGGAAGGGAGGCAAAGAAGAAATGCAGACAAATTATAGGAGAGGAGATAATCGAATTGGCCATAAAAAAATAACAGCCAGGATTGATGTCTCCTTCATGCAGAAGGTGTATGTTCAGATTAAATAACATATTGCTTGTGAAAGTGCCTAAACTAGTGTCTTCCTCTTAAAAACACTGCATAGTAAATACCATCGTATATGCTTTCAAAATGAATATGCTTAAACATCCTTTGCGAGGAAATATACAAGTGACTCAGATGGTATAAGGATCCACCTACAATACAGGAGACCTATGTCTGATGCCTGAGTTGGGAAGATCCCCTGGAGAAGGGAATGGTTGCCTACTCCAATATTCTTACCTGGGAAATCCCATGGACAGAGGACTCTCATGGGGTACAGTCCTTGGCATTGCAAAGAGTTGGACACAATTGAGCATTTAACACTTTTACTTTCACATACAACTAGTACTGTTTAATAAAAATAAGAAAATCAACAATGTCATGCGCAGGCAAGAACATCCAAAGTACAACCTTCACCTCCTCCTGTTTTCATCTGATTCTTTTATGTCAGGCGAGGTTTAGCCACAGATTTTTAACCCAGAAGGTGTTAAATACAGGACCAAGAGACATCATAAAGACACCAGACCCAAAGATCTGTAAAACTGAGAGATCCAATGTGAGAATCTTGCTGTTGACTTTACATATAACTCTGAAATAATTTCATTTTGTTAGAAAGAATAAATAATTCCTGCCAGAGCATGTTAGTTGCTTAGTCGTGTCCAACTCTTTGCAACTAATGGATTGTAGCCGACCAGGCTCCCTGTCCATGAGATCTCCCAGGCAAGAATACTATAGTGGGTTGCCATTTCCTTCTCCAGGGGATCTTCCCCACCCAGGGATTGAAGCTGGGTCTCCTGCATTGTAGACAGATTCTTTACCTTTTGAGCTACCAGGGAAGCCCATCCTGCCACAGAGAGGAATATAATATTGCCAAATTCTCCAAGTTGGCAAATACAGCAAACTGTTAGTCAACCACATTGGGAATCTGGCTTTCTCATGGGGGCCTATTGTTTATGGAAATATCTCAGCTGACAAATTAAGCAAACATTTCTCCTGAACAAACTGTGATACCATTCACATGGCTTTTCAAGGATATTTACAACCACTGAGGGAAAATCTTTGGAAAATACAAAATCACCACAAAGGTCCCTTTTGGTGATTCTGAAAATCGTGATGCCCTTTGAATATCCTGATGACTGTTTTCCCACTGACACACAAAGACATCTGAAGCAAAGCCAGTTTATGCTGTGTTGGGTTTCTAATACAAATCAGTGAAAACAGAACAAGATTAGGAGGAATGGTGTGTACTTGATAAAAATAAATCAAGATTTGAAATATTATTGAACTGTGTTTATTTTCTTATGAAATGTATTTTAAAAGCTGAAATACATTTTGAAATTCAGCCAAACAACCTTTGTCCTATGGGTATTCAGAGCACAGCTGGCAATTTACTGATCATTTTAGGAGCACTCTAGGACTTTCTGCTTTGGGTTGCTTAGGACAGAGCCAAAGAAAGCTACATGACACTGCAAAGTGCTGGTGTGTTGCTAACTATACTATGGAGGATGAGGGTGTGTGTGTGCTCAGTTTCCACAGTCATGTCAGACTCTTTGTGACCCCATGCCAAGCTCCTCTGTCCATGAAATTCTCCAGGCAAGAATACTGGAGTGGGTTGCCATTTCCTACTCCAGGGGCTCTTTCCATCCCAGGGATCGAACCAATATCTTCTGTATCTCTTGCATTGGCAGGCAGATTCTCTACCACTGGGAGAGTGGGAGGCTCTTCCTTCCTATGTTGTTGTTGTTCAGACGCTCAGTCATGTCAGACTGTTTTGCAACCCCATGGACTGCAGCACACCAGGCCTCCCAGTCCCTCACCATCTCCTAGAGTTTGCCCAAGTTTATCCTCATTGCATTGGTGATGCCATCCTATATTCCTTCCTATAACCAGATTCTAATCAATTTCTCCCACCTGGGAGAAGATGAGAATGTGCCAAAGGGTTCAATAAGACCAGCAACTTTGTGTTGAAATCTGTTGTGAGTCTGTCTCTTCTAAACTTGTTGGAAAAAAGATGGAAGCATGTCTTTCTAACCCTTATCATTAGCCAGGGCTGTCGCAATATTGCCTACACAGTGTACAAGGATCAAAATGCCCAAGTTTACCTAACAGAGGTTAGAAGTGGAGAGAGCTAAGGGAGACAGTTAAAGACAGAAGCACTCTATACATGGTTCCAGCAGTCTGGTAAGATGGGATAAAGTAGACTGCTCATACCTCTACTGCATAGATATGCTGCAAAATGTTGGGTTTATCATTTATCTATCTACTGGTCTAATCTTTAAAAGAACAGTGGAAATCTTCAGATGCCAAAAGCAAAGAAAAAACTAACCTACACTGGGGCAGTTTTGGGGCTATCAAGCTCAGTTAAAGAACCAAATGCCAGGGAATGAAATTTTATCTGCCATGAAGGGTCAAAGGATGACAATGGGTACGTGCAAGGGAAAAGAATGGAAATAATGCCTTTTCATAACGTCAGGACTTTGGAATATATGCCTTTTCCATGAAAGTGGATAAAAGAGATTATCCCTGCTGGACCAAGAAAGGTACCTGGGGTGTATGAGGTGTTGAAACAGTAAGGCTGCTCAACACAAATATCAAGGGTCAATTTTACATTACTCATAAAGCATTTGGCATAAGACTCAGATTTATGAAATTAACAGACATCAGATCATGATGAATAATACCCCTAACATAGTACAAAACAACTCTTTAGGAATGCTATGGATATGGATTTTCCTATGGGCCTTCCTTGGAAAACACAACTGTGTGTAATAAGATTTGAAGTTGTTCAGTCGTGTCTGACTCTTTGCAAGCCCATGGACTGTAGCCTACCAGGCTCCTATGTCCATGGGATTTTCCAGGCAATAGTACTGGAGTGAATTGCCATTTCCTTCTCCAGGGGATCTTCCTGACCCAGGGATCGAACCCAGGTCTCTCGCATTGTAGCCAGACGCTTTACCATCTGAGCCACCAGGGAAGTCCAACTATTTGGAAGACTCAGAAAACATAAGTAAGGAGGAGAATATAGGGTATCACAAACAATGAACAGATTATTAGGAAAAATGGAGAGACAAAATTTTAAAAAATAACTTCAAGAAGTGAAAAAAGGTCATTGAAATGACATCAAGGAATGTATTGATTAGTGTAGTTTACATAGCTGAGTGGAAAAATTAGTGATTTGGAAAATGGATCTCAAACACTAGACTTCAATATGCAGATAAAGAAATGGCACATATGAGATGTCAAATGACTTGGGAGCTAGAATTTAAATAACCAAAACTGGAGTTCCAAAAGGAGAGCAAAAAGAAAATGTAAAGACAGTATTCTAAACTATGGCAAGTAATTTTACAAAATTAATGAAAAAAATAAATAATAATGTTGATGAAGCTTTTTTAATTTATATGATTGATAAAACAGTTGTATATATAGATTTATATTAATAAAAAATCCAAAAAAACAAACAAAAATAATATTATAA